>VZRN01001383.1:816614-859737 GCA_013397935.1 Dasyornis broadbenti | reverse complement strand
ACTTAATTTCCCCTTTTTTTTTTTTTTTTTTTTTTTTACTTTTCACAGATGCACTGTCAGCTTTAGTTTATTGAAATACAAAATAAGCTTCCTAATGCAAGGATGACTTTTGGTAATAGAACATAATATCCGGGCATGGACACTCAGGATAGAGCATTCCACTTAACGCAATTCTTGCACAATTCTGAGTTGCTTACCTTGAGAATTATTGAGGAGTAATAAAAAAAAAGTCAAGAAAATTCTAGTTAATAACCTGGGCAAAACAATTATCCTTCTACTAGTCTTCATTGAATCATGTATGCAAAGCAGAGGAGTTTTTCATAACAGATGTATTTAATATTGATGCAATGATGCTTTTAACCCCACAGTGTCTTGCAATTCAGTCAGAGCTTAGACTGGTTCTGATGTGCTTAAATAGAGCCTCTGGGATCAAAAACAAGACTCTACTGTTGTGGAAGCCCCTCAAAGTCTTGTTGTTTTCCAGCACTAACCATAATAATGAAAGCCTGGAAGATCATTTATATAATGGCTCAATGGTTAGTTTTCATAACTGCCTACTACAGGCTTTTGGAAGCTCTCCCAGTGTTTATTGAAATAAATGTCAGGGTGAGACCACTGTGTTTGTGTCAAAGATGTAAACTCTGGCACAAGGAGAGCACCCTCGTGGCATGCACTGGTCCGGAGTTTTACCCTTCCAGGGTGAGGGCAGCATCTGGCAGCTCTCCCTGCCCTCTGATCGCCATTCAGACTGACACTGTTTATACTTGGCTCCTGCTGGCACTGGTGGTCATGTCCTGGAGCACAACAAAAGCTCAAGTCCATGGAGCTGTGTCATGGGGGAGCAGAGAAATCAAGAAAAGGCTCCCCTATAAGCGTGGGTGTTGGACTTTACCTCATTGCATCCCATGATGTGGCCAGGTATAAATAGAGCGCTAGACCTGACAGCTGGCAAAGCATTAGTGGGTCACCAAGACAATTTCCCTCCTTCACAAAGGATGATTCTCCTTGCTGAATATTTGTTAGTGCTCTATTGTGCAGACTTGAATTCTCCAGTGAAGTTTCTACATATTACCCTTTTACCCCCAAAGTATTTAATATTCTAATTTTCTTCTTTGATTTTCTTTCCTTATGTTGAGTCTAAATTTCTCTTCATTCAGTTTCCTGTAATTGCTCCCAGCTATCCATCCTATTCCATCCTACCCCACCCCATCTGCTCCCCTCCCCTATGTTAAGCAGGTACCTGTCAGACATCCCTGGACTGTTTCCTTTGGTCAAAGATATACATATGTAATTCCTCTAACCTTCCTTCTACCACCTGTTCCCTCAGGCTCTTCATTATTTTTCCTAGCCCTGTTCTGAACAGCTTCCCATTTATCAATATTATTTTATGATGGGTTCTGAATGGCTCATTCTGCCATCACTCTCTCCCCTTCCCAAATCCACACAATGTATGGAGGTTGTGTTTTGGCTACAGACCTGGCTGATCTCCCTTGCTTAGCTAAGGAAACTTCCACAACCAATGAATACCCTGTCCCACCATATAATTACATGCTCTGCAAGGAGGAGAATGGCACAACAAATGCTACATGCAGTTAAAAAATCACCCAGAATAAAGCATTGATAGCAAGCATGACTGATGAGGGAAGAGGACAGGTTTTTTTTTGTCTGATGACTTAAAAATTCTTTTATGCGGACTTCTCTAATGTCTGAGATATTTGCTTGCCTGGCTTTTTTTTACAGGCAGGAGCAGTCTTTGAGACACAGCTATGTCACGTAACTTGCTTTTTAAATCACTGTTTAATCTCTGTCAATATTATCTGCTGAGTGCAGAAGACCAGTGTCTCTGCTTGCAGTGTGTCTGTCTCCTGTATACTGGGGTTCCAGCTACCATGGTATTTCTTGTGACAATAATGGAATGCAGTGCTGGAGAGGGACTTTTCTCAGGGACATGTAGTGAAAGGACAAGGGGGAATGGCTTCAAACTGAGAGTAGGTTTAGATTGGATCTTAGGAAGAAGTTCTTCCCTGTGAGGGCGGGGAGGCCCCAGCACAGGTTGCCCAGAGAAGCTGTGGTAGCCCTGTCCGTGGAAGTGTCCCAGTCCAAACTGGATGGGGCTTGGAGCAACCTGGTCTAATGGAAGGTGTCCCTGCCTATGGCAAGGGGTTGGCATGAAATGGGCTTTAAGGTCCCTTCCAACCCAAACCATTCTGTGATTCTGTGATTTCTTACTGAGTGTGGTATATGGGCCTATGTTGCTGTTTTAAGGACTTTCATGCTTAGCTGGAAAATAAGCAGTTAAAATCTGCAAGTGAAGTTGGTTTTGGGTAAGAACATTTTGAGACTTGACTTTGCCTTAACCTCTTTGATACAGCATTCAGGTTTCACTCTGTAATGGACAAGTAAGTTTGGAGAAATGGATGTTTAGGAGTCTTTTTATGATAAAGAGATTATGTTTATATGCAGAACAAACCCCAACTTTTAAAACCACTAAGTACTAGTAGTGAAATATAATGACCACAAAGTATTTAATTTCTGAAAATAGACCCCCAGAAAACTATATTTCTGAGTGTTTTATCAACTCAACATCTTTCTAAGAAGTTAATCTTTACAAAAACAAAAGAAAAAGCTTGAACCATAATTCTACATGAAATAATTGTGTAAGTAAATATCCAGTCAGTTCAGGGAGGAGAACCCCAGTGAACCTTGTGCACACAGTGTGTGTGAACGATAATTCCAGCCATGGCTGAAATGGGTCGTCAGACCTTCCTTTGGGATAAATCATCAGTGTAACGCACGGATTTGGCCCACAGTTTATGATTACAATGTCCTGCTCCTGGTGGAAATGCAGGATGTTCATTGGACGTTTACCTTTGCCTTGACCAGTGATGAGAAGAATAAGGGAAGGACATGGGTGTAAGGCAGGAGCTCCTGGGACAGAAGTTGTTTTGCTCAAAGACTAACCAGTTCTGCTGCTCTGTTGGCAATTACTGTTACTGATCTTTTTGCTACCTGATTTCTTCCTGTCTCCTAGTGTTTGGAAAGGCTGATCTCACAAAATGACCTCTGTAGTGGACAAACCCTTACTGTCCCTGTCAATGCTCAGATATTATATTGGCAGAGGAGCTCAGGTGGCGGTGGGCGAGGGGAAGGGACAGCCAGAAGATCGGTGGGAATGGGAACAGGGTGACAAAAGATCTGAGAGCTGTGCCAGTGCTATTGTTGTTGTTGTTAGACAAAGACTACAAAAGAAAATATGAGCCCAAGTGTGCCATGGAGATCCTCCTGTGGAAAAGTGCTCCATCCTCCTCACTCAAGCCAAGCTTGTTCCTGGACAGCTCTGGATCCAGAAGTGAAAAGCAATCAAGGTTAATTCTTCCCTGTTCCCACCATAGACCTCTCTCAGCAGAGTGAAATTGCATGATCTCTGTGGACTTTTTGGGTAAGGTTGGCCACTAACTGTTGTTGAGGGTTTAAAAAATTTAGAAAATTGTATCATTACAACATCCATGAATCTGCAGTTGCATTGTGCTTGGTTTAGTGTTCACTTTGATCTGCCTGGAGAATCTAACCATAGTTAGCTGTTTAATAAGCAGGGAGAAGACCTCTTGCGTCTTTTGGCTGATCTCCAGAACCTCTACAGGAAAAACTGCCTTCATCATTCAGGTGAAAACTTTAATCTGCTCTAAATGACTTCCCATGTGGGAGCTCCGCAGCTTCTCCAGTCAGCTCATTCCAGTGCTTTCCTCTCTCCAGCAGGTTTTCTTCATGTCTGACCTGAATCTTTCTTGTCAGAGTCTGTCACACTCCTCACTGAATCTACTGTGGACATGTCCAATAAATTATTTTCTTGTTTGGATGTCTTTTAGGGACTGTGGTCATGCCATTCCCTTGCTGGTGGCCCATTCATTGAGCTCACCAACCTCAATTTTGTTAGTCTTCTCCAATGGGCCATATATTCAGGTTGTCTAATCTTTCTTCTCTTTAGCTTTTGTATCTATTCTTGCACTCCCTCCAGCTGTTCCAAATCTTTCTTGAAGCTGAATCCCCCAAATGGCTTGATGGTCGTGCAGCTGAGACAGCACTGATACTGAACACAGCTGTTGCATTTTGTTACGTATTCTACAGGGAACATTGCATATTCCCTATTTTTTCTTTTTGGAAATAAACCACAATTATTGACTCCTGGTTGCTGTTACTTTCACAAGCTGTATCAGCAGGGCCGTATTAATGCTTGCTTGTTTCATTTATACCCATCCATATTGGACGTCATCCATTTTTATTTTTGTTTTAAGGGTCAAGTTGATCTTCCTCTTGTTCTCTGGCGTGTTTGCAAGAGCTCCCAAGTTCACATTATCTGGAAACTGAGTTTCCTGAAGATCTTTGATGAACCAATGCAATAATGAAGTGTTTATTGAGTCTCTAGCTATGGCTGGATACCCATTTCCTGGGGAATGGGGGTAGCCACTTTGGCACCCATGCTGAAGAATCACTCAAACTTTATAGGGCTAAGAGTGGCCAAGTGCCCCCATCTGTTTTGTCTAAATATGACCGAATCTGAGGCTTTTTTTAAGGCTGAAAACTTTTGTTTGTAGACAGCTCAGATCAGGAGTTACTGAGCCCCCCTGAGGGCTAAAACCTTGCCTTCTTTGGGAACTGGAAGCAACCTGAGAGCCACAGTCTCACGAGATTTCCAGCTCGTACCAAGTAGTTTCTGTGTGGGTAGGAAGCACTGCGGTAAAGGGATCTAAAGATAAGAAGGGGCAGAAAACTTTCAAACAGAAAGTGTGAACCAAAGCTGGGTGAAGTCAATGGAAACTCTCTGACTGGTAGCTCGTGGCCATGTGGAGGGCTGTTAAAGAGGAGCATAGAAAGAAAAGCTATACTGTTGAAGCAAAAACATAGTTAAGATAGGAGAGGAAAATATGTTTCTGTAGTAACTTTTAGGGCTGTGGAAAGACAGCCTTCTGCAGGTTGCTTGGAAATATTTAGAGAAAGCCCTTTTGAGTTAAATAATAATTATAACACAGGACTCGAAAGAGAGAAAGAGGAGGTGGAACAGATTAAAACCAAACCAGAAATACAACAAATTTAGAAAAATTGAACTAAATAAACTTCTGGCTTTCTGAAACTCCATGTGGGGCATGCCACCCTGCCCCCTTTTTAGGGTTTCTGTTTTGAAAATTTACTTTCTCCTGTCTGTGTACAGTGCACATCATGGATTCCACAAGAAAAACTGCTCATTGTTTTCAGGGCAGGAACAGCTCCATGGGGATGATGGAACCATGGGATCTAGGTGTCTTTGGGACCCAGTGCCATGCAGATTCTTTCCCGTTCTCCTCTTGTGCATTTTGCTGCCATTCAATTAAAGGTGCTGTGTGGTGCTGCTGCTTGGCTACAGCATTTTCCCCAGACAGATAATTACTCTGCCTTTTGCCTTGTCCTTCTAATCACTGTTAAAAGCGATGCTGTTGGTGCCTTTTGTGAGCCTGCAATTGTTCATGTGTTTACATAAAGTCTGAGGGCAGAATTTGTCTGTGCTGTAACGTTTTATCAGCAGCAGGTAGCAATTGCAGGAGAGTAAGTCCCTTGCTGCTGCTTGGTTTCCAGAGCCTGTAGACTGCTCGTTACAATAATGAGAAATGCAAGTAAGCAGCGTCGCATCAGCACTTGCAGTCCCACTTTCTATTGCTGTCATCAAAGGGTTTAGGAAAGTTTGCATTCGGAGTAGTTTTTTCACTAATGCACATATACATGTGCACATTACTGTCTGGGAAATCTTGTGCTGTACATAGCAACTTATGGGTAAGGCATGATCTGGGCTTGGGCACTTGGTTCAGTTGTTGTGGCTGGGTGAGAACTGGGATTGAGAGCAGAAAGTCAATGTAACTCCAGATATTCCAAGAAAGAAGTGCAGCCAGGAGCTGGATCATGACCAGAAAGCTAAAAAATGGAAGTTGTACCACCCTGGAGCGTTAAGGTGGTGTGGATTTTAACCAGAAAGCTGGAATCAGCCTGACAGTCACAAAGCACTTAGAGCAAACGCACTTGGAGGACTGCAGTATCCCACTTTGCAGATGATTCTTGTTAATTTATGCCTTTTATTTTGTTTTATTTGTGGAAGTGGAAGCTTTGTCCTGGCACTTAGAGGCTTTTATTGTATTGCAGGGACAAAATTACTGCTCTTAGCCTGGATTTCCAGCTACTACTGTTAGTGTGGAAATCTGGTAGTAAATCTCATGGTGATTTCCCAGAGTTGGATTTTGTGTAGTACTTTCAAAGTTTACCAGCCAAACACAGGCTGGATAAAATTGATGCTGGTAAAATCAGCAAGAAATGTGTTACTATAGAGAATCCTGAAACGGCATCAAAAGGAGCCTCAGGAACATACCAGGAGGTTAAAAGCAGCCTCTATTGTGGCCAAAATTAAAACATTTACACAACCCAGACCTTGAAAGTGAGAAAAAAAAAAAAATCACAGAAACATTTACTAGGAATGAGAAATTCGTCAACAGAAAAATGTTATTTGTAACCTGAGAATAACCTTTTTCTTTTGGGAGCAAGATTTTTAAAGTTAATCATGGCTTTACTTGTCTCCTTTTTGCTTTATATTGTCCCTCCACCTTGGAATAAAATAAAGTGAGTGATTATCACAAAATCTGTGCAGCTTTTATAGCTCCTGTGAAGTTTGAAGAAAGACATAAAATGGGAGATACTGAGCTGGCCTCATCCAAGTGCCAAATTTCACTTCTAGTGGACCCTCAAAATTTGGATTTTGCACAAGATGAAAGACAAGTATGCGTTATAATAAAGGATCTGACCTTTCTACTTGTGAACCTACCTGTGTGTTAGATTTTCTCCTACACTCAGATTTTTATTTGTTTATTTGGCCATTTTAGATGTTCAAGAAATACTGAGTTTTCAGTGTGTTGCTTCAAACCCCCAGGAACGCTCCAGGAAGTGTAATTTTTTTTTTTTTTTTTTTTTTTTTTTTTTTTTTTTACCCTATTCCAANNTTTTTTTTTTAAACCTAGGCTACATTAATGATTTTACAGTATTTCAGTTCACATGCCCTTTTTTGGTGTTGTCCAATAACAGCCTTTTTTTTTTTTCCCCTCCCTTTCCCAAACTGACTGCCACACAGTTCTCCCTGTTTTTAGGGACCTGGGGGATGTTTACTGAAGAATGGAATGATAAATTTGGGAAAGCCTTCAGCCTATTACTTGATTTCTGGTTCACATTCTGGTTTTACAGATAAATTTTACTATCAAAGTTGTGCTTTTAAATTCTTTGTTACCAAGACCAAGAAACCATCAGTTTGCAACTGAACTCTATTAACCATGAGGAAGGGAAAAGACTCTTGAAACCACTGGATTTCTGTAAGAAAGCAAAGTTAGTCAGTCAGTCATCATCTGGATTTTATTGGATTTGATTATTTCACTTCATTAATTTTTAAAGTTTGATTGGAAAGAAATGTATATCCTCTTTGGAATTGCCTAAGTATTGGGATGAATATTTAACACAGGGTTCCCAGGCATGGGGCTTTGAAACACAATGTCATAGCTATTACAAAATAATGCATGTTCCTTAATTACTAATTTTTTAAAAAATCGTTTGCTTTCTTACATCCTTGCCAGTAAAAGGGAAAAGAAAGCTTAATGAAAAATAAGCAAATTGCTTTTCTGTTTGCTAGAAGCAGTTGATTTCTGTGGACACTTGAATCCAGCACACGGATCTCATTGACTTTTGGATCAGTTCCTGTGGTCTGAACTGGATCTTGTCTGAGCTGTCATAGTCCTGCTGAAGCCCCAGGGCTTTACTGTTTTCCACTGGCTGATGATGGAGTCTCTTTTCCCCCCAAACATGTGCTCAGTGTTTTATAAAAGACAACTAAAGCATGAGCTGGGTCAGAGGAGCTTCACTGCAGGTTGAACCTGGGCGCTGGGCTTTGGTACAAACCCCACCTGTCCTGTGGGCAGACAAAGCCACGGGGACAAGCAGTGGAATGTGAAGGCTGCAAGTGAATTCTGCTTAGGATCTTCCACGTTGCAGTTGCCTCACTCAGGGATTCACAAATTGTTTTTCTACTAAAATGCCAAAGAAATATTTGAATTAAAGATACTTATTTCACTTCTGTGTGTTTGGTTGTGCTTTGGTGCAGGCTGAAACCAGAACCAGGCCTGCAGCTGCCGTCCCAGCAGTGCTGGATGCTTTGGGATCAGCTGTAACTCATGGAAAGCACAAAAAAATTTATTACTGAAGAGGTAAGAGAGAAATACAGAGCTGAGCACACTCAAACTATGAATTTTAAAAGTTTCCATTGTTTACTTATCTCATTAAGAATCTATCTCCATGCAGGCACACAAGCGGCAGGTACAAATATATCTCTGTGTCTATCTTTGTTCCACTGTACGTTTGCCTGCAGCTCTCTATAGATAGAAACATAAACTGTGTGTATATCCTGCTGCCTTTTGAAACGTACAGAACATTACCAACAGTTTCTTTTCTCTAGTTTGCTCAAATGCTTGCGGTTAGATATTCTGAAAGTATAGAATTAAAGAAAAAAAAAAAGAGAGAAAAAGTCGAAAAGATTTTGACACTTTGAAAATGGTTTGCATTGTTAAAAATATGTTTTTAAATTTTTCTTTTATTTTTAATAAACAAACAAACTATTTTGTTTCTTAGCCTCTGCATGTTCTATTTGACAACATAAAATCAGATAATATTGTTGATGTATGAATATTAATTCAGAGCTGGAGGCACATACAGTGTGTGGCAGTTGATAGCTGGAATTTGAGTCATAAAGTGGGATTTTAAGAGCAGGACTGTATTGCACGTTTGTTACGAGGAAAGTCTGAATATAAGAAATTAAATTTCTTCTCAGAGCACACAGAGCTCCTTTTGCATCTTATTGGCTGTCTCAAAATCCAAAATAAAACAAGAAGTTGAAAAGAAGAAATTTAAGAAAGTTGAAGAGGACTCATAATTATTTTATTCAAATAAGAAAACATTTGGTAGTGGCAGTTAAGCATGAAGAGTTAAATAAAAAGGGAAAATTCCTTATTAGAATTGTACTAAAAGAACATAATGAACAGAAATAATATTTAATAATTGAATTAAGATTATCTCTTGGGTAAATTTGATAATCTTCCTGATTGTCCATTAATATTCAAAATATACAGAGATTATGAACACAACTGGCCTTATAATTTGCTAAAACGAGACTGAGTTGATGGGAACAGCACTTTGAATGTAATAATTCACATCGGTACCTGGAGACTCAAAGGAACAAAGATCTGTAACGTGTTATTTCAAAGAGTTTTGCTTCAAAAGTTATAAAAAACGTGTTGCTATAGATTAGTATTTATTTAAGAAGAACTCTTCTCTCTTGTAAATTTATAATGCTGAAGTACTTTAATGAACAACCATGCTTCCTATTTTTAAATATTTTTAACTGCCCTCATGAAATACTGAATTAATTCAATATTACCACTAGTTATGATTCTACAGAGTTTTCTTATACGTGATACTGTTAGGTTTCATCTCATGTACTTTTTAATTATATAAGTCCATTTGGAATGACGCTGGTATGAATTACTCCAAAAAAATTAATGGCTTAATCCTGGTATCATCAAATAAATAGTGAATGGTCCATGATTTTGGTGCCAGGAGGATTTGCAGCTGTGGTTCATGAACACTCGTAAGCACAGGTATTATGTTAACCAGGGGAATTTCAGTATCAGACTGTTGGGAAGATACTGCTACTATTGCATTTTTGTCCTCTGCGCCAGGACGAGCACTTAAAGCCCAGCTGGCAAAATCCATCCGGGATCATGGGGGAAAACTCCCACTCCACTAAGTTAACAAAAATTAATATAGAAAATCATGAATTTATCTGACAGGGTTCTAGCTTGGACATGAAAACAAACATAGTACTCAGTATTTTTAAGTGGATAACTATTTACTGAGATTCTGATCCTCCAGCTGTGTACTCTGAGGGGCTAAGCCATGCATCAGGTGGATAAGCAACTTGTAGCTTTTTTTCTGCATCAATCTTATTAGAAGTTACTACAAGGGCCTCAAGAAAGGCTTTTGCAAGCTAAGTGGATTTATGGCTAGCCCAGATAAATCCCAACTGTTATTGAGCTGCAACTGGCTAGCGTTGTGCTAGGGAGTTGTTCCTTGATTCAATGGTTTTAACTTTCAATTTACTTCTATGTGTATTACAGCGTGCAAAGTGAAAACCTGCTTTCTGTGGGCATTCACTGTAGTAGAAGCAGCTCACACATGTCAGCTTGGAAAACTGAAATAAAAATAAACCACAGAATCCCAGAATGGTTTGGGTTGGAAGGGATGTGGTGGTTTCCTGGTAATGGATGAAGGTGTTGATGTTCTCCAAGGAGAGTGTTACTTCTGGAGGACTGTGCTCCCTTTCTTGGGGGTGTATGCAGAACTGCCTCTGGCTTTGTTGGAAACCCCTTGTGTGGGCTCAGTTTAGGCTACAACATTGATGCCATCGATTTGTGATTCACAGTTTTGAGGAGAGCTTTGCCTTGATGAATGAGCTGAAGCAGCTCTAAAATACTCACTAATTAAACTGCCATGGAGTTCTGAACAAGCTGTGTTCCCTGACACAACCTGGACTTAGCACGGAGGCCTTTGTTTAACAGAGTTTTTGAAAGACATGCTTTGCCTTAGAGTGTGGGAGAAATCGAGGCTTAGTTTTTTGTGTACAAAGGCACTGTACTGTGATGTTGGGGTGGTCAAAAGTAGAAGGCATCACAAGTGTGTGAGTGCAGACATGGATACTGACTTGGGCAGCTGCTTGTCACAAGGATGGGACCAAGCAGGGCCCTTGGAGGTCTTCACACCTGGAGTCCTGGGCTGGAGGGCAAGCTCCTGGTCCATGGGTGGCTGAGCTCCTGCGAAGTGTCTGGTTAGCTGGTTAGGCTTCGTCCAAAGGTGTAAAGAAAGAGGAATTTGTAGGTGTTGACCTTTGAGATGGAAGGGAGCAGCATCCCATTGGCTGTGCTGTCAGGGAGACAGGGCTTTGGCTGCAATTTTGATTGCTCACTTTGGCAGGGCATGTTGGGAAGCCTCTCCCAAACGGTAAAATTCTCACCAACCCCTCTCAGAGCTGGGCTGGATGCAGTGGTCTGGTCCTGTCCCGTTGGCTCACCAAGGGCTCTGCCTGCTGCATCCCCCTCCAAGTCTATTCACCTTCCTTTCTGCTGGAGAATAGTCTGTACCACTCACACAGAATCCCCCCTTGTCTGCCCTTGCTGCAAGTTTCCCCTTCAGAAACCATTTGGGTAGCTCTGTTAGTGAAAATCATAACCAAGGAAAGTTTTTAATTTGAACAGTCAGTCAGACACACATGCACAAAAAAAAAACAAAGAATGATCTGGAAAAAAATCCCCCAAACTCCTTTCGCCTGCCACGCAGTGACAAATGGAAAGAAGGGTGGCCACTGCCTGTACTCGACAACACTGCGACGTGATATTTTCAGAGGTATCTCAGGAGCATCTACCACATTTACAGCATGTGAGGCATCTCATCTGGAGCCGTTTTGATCTCCTGTAACCTGCTCACAAACGCACATATTTCATAACAGGCCGTGCACCCTGATAAGGATCTCTGAGTTTCTTCTGCGCGGTATCTGCAAACAATTCAAAGCTGTTCCACACAAACAAATGTGAGAACCCCCTGACCACAGACTGCCTTTAGAGCAGACCAAGATTTGATGTTACTCATATCTTCCAGTACCTGTTAGAGTTCAAACAGGAAACCTGGTTTTTCCTCTCATGTCAACAACTTTTTTTCTTCTTTTTTTTTCTCTATCTGAACAGGCGTTCGGCAGCAGGCTTGTGCTTGAGCGGTGGAAGTCCTGTATTTCTACAGGACAAACAAGTACTTGCTCTGGTACGTCATTGCTGACATTAACAAGAACTGAATGTGTGGTTTTCGGTGATCCTGTGGGTGCTTCTTTAGAAACGGACACATTGGCTTTGAACAACCACACAAGAAAGGGATTCATTCATACAGGATATAGGTAATGCGCAGCCGAGGGCTCGCCACAAGCAGTGCTTTGCTTGGGAAACGTCAGAAAAAACTGGGTGCTCTTTCTCCTGATACTGCTGTATTTTGTGCTTACACAGTAACACTTTTTATCACTTCAGCCTATTTGTCATTTATATGATATCCTGCTTGCCAGGGCTCCAACGATGTAACGTGAAAAGTTTAAACTGAATAATTATTTGTATTCACTGATCAGGAAGTTTCATCTGAACACCTCAACTAATGATTAATTATCATGTCTCCAGAAGGTATGAAGAAACCTTCATGCTCAGATCAGCAATTTGGCCATAGCCACTCATGAATGTTTTGGCACTGCTGGGAATAGAAATTAAAGAATAGAAATTAGGAATTATGGCTGACATGCATTCCCCCTAAAGCAGTACTCATTACTTATTTTTCATAATTCTGATCAGTACATGTAGCAACTTTCAGAACTTTCCAGTCCAGAGTTGGAATTTAACTTAACCTCTCTGTGAATGCGGGAAGTGGAAGTTTATAGAGGAGAACAATTCTTGACAAAGACTAATGTTCGTGACAGAAAACACTGACTCTATCAAGGAATGGATGACTTCTGAGGATTGTTTTCCCCATTTGATTTATGCTTGACAGATGCAAAAAGACAGCTCAAATACAGCTGTGTTAAGAAAAGAACACACAGGCATTTCCATGACTTTCATCTTGCTTTGTATTTATGTCATGATAAAACACGCTTTTGTGGCTTGCATCGTCAAGGGGCAGAACATCTGGAAAAGTCTTGTTACAGAAAAGTGTCCGTAAAGCTAAATATGATTTTTCTCTTCTCATATATATTTTTCTTTTAATAAAACTCTCAAAGCAAACAGCTGGATAACAGTATGACAAGTGATAATACTGACTGTGAGTGACATATACTGGAGAGATGGCTGCAGGCCCACAACATGAAGAGGCAAAGAGGTGTCATGGAATTTCTCAGTGGTGAGCCATGGCAGAGGAGTATGTGACAGTGGGTACCCCTGAGCTGCCCTGAGGAACGCCAGATAAGAACGTAAAATAGCCTTTGGCAACCACCTGCCACCCTTGAAATCACATTGACCATTTCAGTAATTTGCTTTATTTGCTCTTTATTTCTACATTTCCAGTAGGACTTCTGTCCAAATGATTGAGTTGATTTGATTCCATGTGTTTTTTCAGCAGCTGCTTCAGGAGCCGAAGTACTTTATATAAATTCTGCTATCAAAAGTGGCACTGTCTTGCTGTTTGTGCAGCTCGGTATTGGTGCTCTGTGTGTTCCCACTCAGCAGCTGCGGGCCTGGAAAGGCCTTCACCTCTTGCTCTGTCAACCCATCTCTGCCTTACATGCTTGTAAACCAGTGGCAAGCAGAAAGAGATTATTTGTATTTATTAAAGGAAATGCAGGATGACTTGGGACTTTTGGAAAGATGCTTCGTGTCTGCAAGGCCATAAATAACCTCTAAGATGTCAGGGTGTCATGTGGTGGGGGAGAAGAAAGTCCTGCTTTCCTCTTCTACCCCTACACTTCCCTGTGTGCAGCCGCAGCCACACCTGGACGGGCTCTCTGCAATGTGTGAGGGTTTCAGCAGGGAAAACCGAGCACCCCTGGCTGCTGTGCAGAA
Source organism: Dasyornis broadbenti (assembly GCA_013397935.1). Classification (NCBI taxonomy): domain Eukaryota; kingdom Metazoa; phylum Chordata; class Aves; order Passeriformes; family Dasyornithidae; genus Dasyornis; species Dasyornis broadbenti. The sequence continues at coordinate 846,049 of VZRN01001383.1, read as the reverse complement.
TCCTGTTCTGGTTATTACCCACCACAGCAGTCACAAGCTCATCACTCAGGCCAGTGGCAATCTCCTGAAAAACAAAGGGTTCCTTAATAGTCGAGATAAGCAGATAAGACACTGCTGTGCTATTTAAAGCACAGTATTTATGCCTGAATAAAGTTACTCCAGTTTTGGAGCAGGGTGTTTGCTGGGAAAGCTGTATTTACATTCCACCCCAGGGACTGAAGCACCCTTGCACACTTTCATGTATCTCCTTTCTTCAAAGTCAGATGTTTCACCTACAGCTTCATTCCTGCCTACAATTACAGTAGGCAGCTCTCTTCAGTCCTTTTGTAGCTTTTTTGTTTTGATAAACAGTGGTGGCAGGCACAGAGGTGGCTACGAGCTACGTCTGCACCTCATTACCTCACTCAAAAGAAATGCTGTGCGCTTTGGGACAGCCCTGTGAGTTAGGAAAATGGTGTTTTACAGATGGGGAAGAGAGACAAAGAGCGGGTGAGCGCCTTGCCCAGGATCCCACGGGATGCTGGCAGCAGGGAGTTGTATTTCTGTCTAGTGCCCTAACCACTGATCCGTCCTGTCTCCTGCTTTCGGGCGAGAGAGTCTGAAAATGCCAATGATTTGCACTTTCTAGTTCTGGGGAAGAAAGGTAGGGCTGACTAGATTATACAGGGAGACATGCAAAAATAAACAGAAGACAATAAACAGCGAGATATAAATTAGCTTTGTAAAACTTTAATAATCTAAGATGCTATTTAGAACACACAGGCAAGGAGATGTCTGTTAAAAAAAAAAAAAAGCAAGCTAGTATTTTAACCAGATAAAATCCCTCTAATTACTCTGAAGTTCTTGCCTGTGTTTTATAGCAACATACTTCCATATGCATGCCAGAAAGTCGGGGAAACATGGAAATCATTGTCAATTTGCAGCATTCAATGCTGCAATACAGCAGATTATTTCAATGAAGGCTAGATAAACTCTGTGTCTGTAGAAAACATTTTTTTGGTGGTCTCTTTGCTTTGTCATCTTCCACTTCACATTTGGTTTGGGAAGGAATAAATGAGCCTACACTCAAGAACCAGGTTGTTTATATGATGCAATATTTAAATGATCTTTGTTTTTCATAAGTCTGGAAAAGTAATTGTCATGTTGGTGGCACTGGTTATAACATTGAACCCCTTTTGTTGTTGTGGGTGACCTTGGGCCGCTATGGAAAGCAATATTCTCCAAAATAAAGAAGTGTTTGCACTCACTGATATGGGGTCAAGGCTTCTCTGACGTCTGCTCAGCACCAAGGTGGTCCTGAAGGGAATTTTGGAGTGTACCATGACATAAACAATGCAATTAATGATTGGAATAAAAATCACAAAATTTATTTGTTCATGGAGATACACATGGATGGGTGATGGGGAGTGCTGGGACCCAAAAGTGTGGGGCACAGGAGCAGCTCTGCCCCAGCTGTGGAGCGGGTTCAGGGCAAGTGAGTACCGAGGAAAGGAACGTTCTTACATGTTTTCCATTGCACTAACCACAAGCAGTTTTTTTCAAGCCCTTTGGTTCTTGGTTGCAGCAGGAACAGGCAGCCTGTCCCTCCCATCGCTGTGTTCCCACGTGGCACTGAGGCACGGGGGGCTCTGGGGCTCAGAGCACAGCACGGCCCAGGGAACCAGGCCAGGAGCTGCAGATGCTGACAGCACATGCTTGCTCTTGCTGACGCCCTGCCTGTAATCTTGAAACACTGAAGGTATTTCCCCCAAATCTCTGGTTGCCTTCATGAGGTGTTTGGCCCCAAGCGTAGCCACATGTAGCCAAGAGAGGGACACCAGCTCTTTCCCACCCCAGCTTCCCCAAGGAGGGTGGTGCAGCCTTGACCCCAAGCACCGATTAAGCACCTGTAAATTAGTACTAATGACATTTTCCCATCAGGTTTTAAAGCCACTGGGATGTTTGCTGTGGCAGTGGACAAACTGGGGTGTCACCTCCAGCAATCAGACAATTTCTCAAGGTCATCATTCTGCTGTGCAGCAAGAACAAGGGGTGATTCAGAGAATCCCATGGTTTGGGATGCATGTTGGCTCTCAGCTCACAGCCCATGGCCCACAGCTGGCACAAAGAGGGGAACACAAAAGAATTATCATAGCAGGGAACCTCCTGCCTTCCCTGCCAATGCCCTGTGATGGGAGCATGGGGAAAGCAATTTCCTTATCTGTTTCAAGTTCTTTGCTGCCTTTGTTTCCAGGTGGCTCCATACACAAGTGGCCTTTTGGTCTCCAGTTTTCATGAAAATGCCTGTACGTCTGAGAAAAAATCAGAGCACAGCTTTGAAAAGAAATATTTTCTATTTACACCTTCTAGCACAGTATTTTTTCCATAGCCATACTCTCCACAGCCGGGTCTGTGGTTCCACCAGAGGAGCTTTTGGCAGCTGAGGACACCTCCATCCTGGGGTACTCCTCTGGAGAACCCTATATTCCTGTGCAGGGACCCACCCACATCAGATGTCCCCTTGGTGGCTGCTCCCTCAGGAGAATTCAGGGCATCCCACCTCCTTCCAGAGAAGGAAGTCAGTACTAAACTGGGGTATTGGCAATGCCTGCTGCCAGGGGTTATATGGCCTTGGAAGAGGCAAACTCTTGATTTTCCAGTCACTTATTGGCCTGGGTAAGAGAGTAGCTGTGCAAATAAATGCAGTGTTTAATAAAAGTGAAAACTGACGGAACTGGGTATTTTGCGCTCACTGTAAAATTGAAACCTAATTTTTTTTGGTTAAAAAATTCACTGCCTTCCCCCTCCCTTTTAGAAATGAGTGATTTTTGAATAAAGATAGGAGACTTTGTTTAGAAATTAGTAAAATTGGTGCTATCATTAAGCAAAGGGGATTTGCAATGGGAATATCTCAGTTTGTGCTGACATACATGTGCATGTTCCCATGTGAGAACTCAGCTTGACAAAACACACGTTTGGGGCTAAGCATTAACTAATGTGTTTGAGCATCACTCGTGAAGGGAAGGTGAAAATGCTCTGCAGATGCACTTGGCAGCTGTCTGCCAAGTCAGAGAAGATATCCTTTCCTTAATACACTCTTGAATTGTGTTTTTATAAATACTTTTTTTGTTGGGCAAGTAGGGCCCCTCACTATAAGAAAGACGTTTGTAGAATCAGAATTGTTAAGGTTGGGAAAGACCTTTAAGAGGACCACATCCAACAATGAGGGGCTGGAGCATGTCCAGGGAAGGGCAATGGAGCTGGGGAAGGGTCTGGAGCACAAGTCTGATGAGCAGCTGGGGGGGGGCTCAGCCTGGAGAAAAGGAGACTCAGGGCTCAGGGGGGATCTTCTTGCCCTCTAAAACTCCCTGAAGGGAGGTTGGAGCTGGGTAAGATCAGTCTCTCTCCCAGGGAATAAGCAACATGACAAGAGGAAATGGCCTCAAACTGTTCAAAGGGAAGATTTAGATTGGATATTAAAGCAAATTTCTTCATTGAAAGGGTAGCCAAGCCATGGCAGAGGCTGCCCAGGGCAGTGGTGGAGTCACCATCCCTGGAGGGGTTAAAAAAATATGTAGGTGTGGCACTTGGGACGTGCTTTAGCGGTGGGCTTAGCAGTGCTGGGTTAATGGTGGGTATTTGGTGATTTTAGAAAGCCTTTCTAACCTAAACAATTCTATGATTCTAAGAATGCTCCTTTACTCCAGGAACACTTGCCATGCTTCCTTTGCGTTGCATTCTGCCATGAGTACAGGGCTGTGGTTTACAGTAGTGGTCTGAATGAGAGGATTTGCTCTGATTTGCATGGCTCTGAGGCCCAACACAGCTCCCCTCCATTCCCTTGTTTCTGAGTGCAGAACCCTGGCCTGCAGTGCTAACATGGTCTGATTGATGGGGCTGCACTTCGGGAGAGAGAAGAACATTTTTGCTGGATCAAGAAGGAGGTAAACAAAACCTAGTCAGATATAACTACATATCGGTAACCCTCTTCTTTTTCAGAATTATCCACAGGTTTTTTTATCTTTCCATCTTTGAAAGAACATTATTTTTCTTGTACTTTTGCAAATACCGTCGCTGTTTAGCTAAGTTCTCTGTCCTTTCCAGACATTCCCCTCTTCTGATCATGCTACGGATGTATTTAACAGAGGAAAACCCAGTGGATTGTTGTCTTTTCTGTGGTGATGATGGGATCATTTTAGCTTTGCTCAATGCTGTTCTGAAGCAAGCCAAGAGGAAGCGCAAGTTTAATAAAGAGCAGGTCACAACGTGCACATGGATTTTCTACGAATCTGGGTATTGTAGGGTTTTTTCAAGTTGGGTTCCTTCTCATGTTTTAGATGAGAGCTCTACAGTAATAAGATAACCAGATGTAAATGAGCTCTTGATTTCATTTCAAGATGACAAAGATAATTAAACGCCAACAAGTTTATCCTCTGCTGCCATTTATTGAAAAATTTACATTTTCTTGAATGCATCCTTTAGGTGATTAATAAAAAATGAAATACAAATCCAATATCTGATGATGTGTCACACTTTTAGATGAAACAGGTAAGTGAACCTGTTCCTTCTCACACAACTCTAATTTCAGGAAAGTGGCAGAGGAGCCTTTTGCAGGATAAAACATCCCTTACACAAGTGTTTGCACAGGAAACAAACCAAGGTAACCAGGTACAATCCAATTCCTGCTTATCCGCGCTTATAGGTTTTATGGGTTATCTGAAACCACCCATCTTTACTGAATTGAAGATTATTTAGTGGACTGCCATAAAGATGCTTTACCAACAAAGAGGTGTTACTTTGAATGTGCTGTAAACCAAGAGCTTGGAACAGAAATGTGTTGGAAAAGCAGCACAAGGGCAGTGTCCAGGTGGGTGTAAGAGCAGCAGCTTTTACACTGGTCTCCTCCTGTTCTGGGACAAGGGCCAGAGCAACTGAAGTCGCTCTGTGGAAGATGATCAGCTCCATTTGAGAATGTCAGGGGTGTCCCACAGCTCAGGATTACACTCGATCCCAGCCTGAGGGTACTGGAGGTGCAAGGGAGCAGGCACTGGAAATGATGATAAGCATAGTTTATCTACTTACGATGGTGATGCAGAAAGAGCTCATTTCACACTCACACCAATCAGGTGAATTCCTTCACTTTTCTATTTATCAGTAACCCCACACCTCCTGATGCTCTTGCCCATGACACCAACTATATTAGTTCTCATTCCTTAGAAAACAAGAAGCACTAACTGTGTATTTCCAACCCATGTCCCCAGTGCCCTGGTACTGGAGATGGGAACCTCGCCTGGCTGGTTTGATTTCTGTGGGCACTGTCACCACCTAGTGGCATTTCCTTCTTGCTTTGTGGGGGCAGCTGTTGCATTATGCTCCTGTGGGCTTTGCCCCATGGTCACTCACTTCTCCCCTTACCCCTATGGCTTTGGCAATTGGCAAGTTAAAAGCCTTCAGGTGAGGCGGCAGCTTTATCCAACAGATTTTCCTTCTGCTTCTGCTTGGGCTCGCTCAGATGGGTTGAATGTGGAGGATTTCCATGGCATGGTGGCTCTGGAAGACTGAAGGGCTGTGCTTAAAGATATTTGAGTGCAGGAGGAAAAACGTCTGGGAGACTTTTGTGGTCTTGAACACTCAGGCTATTGCAAAGTGGAAATGTTGTGAGTTGTGACTAGGTAAAATATAATCACTAGCAATAACACGACAGGGGCGTGTGTGTGTGTATGTTAATTATACAGCCATGATTATGTTATTTAGTGTTTTGATTTGATTTACAAAGGAAATGTAGAGTGAAGACACCCCCAGCTCACTGCTCAGGTCTTTGTGCCATCCCCTCCGGCACCAAACATTCGCATGTCAGGATCAAAGCTGAGCTCTTGCTTTTCTGTCTAATGCTAAAAATTTGAGATGAGCGATATGGTGTGTTTATCCTGGATTTCCCCCCCTTGCTCTGTCCTTGAAGCCCTTAGTGGGGTCTGTGATGTCTCAGCAGGGGATCGATGCGTTCACAGCTTCTCCTATGCAAGAGCTAGAGGGTGACACCATTTGTGTAATGGTGCCTTGATTTTAGAGGGTTTGTTTCCATGCAGTAAAACAGGCCACAGACCCATTAATCAAAGCAGAAATTTCCCATTACTGAGGCTGAGGAGGCAAAATAAGCAGGATGAGGGTTGTGGCACTCTGCCTGGCATTGTGGGTTTCTCAGAAATGTTTTTCAGCACTATAGACCCACTCACTTTACATAATAATGTAACTTTTAGGCATTTTCCCCCCCCTCTTTGCACTTTTGGTTTGAGTTTTCCTTGGCTGTGAGTCACTGGTAGGCCACAGGGTGTGCATCATCAAGGAATCCATCCATCAGTTCCATTGTGGAAGCAAAGCCTGAGCTGGTGGATCCATCTGTCTCTGCCTTTCCCACAGACATCACGCAAAGCCCAAGGGAGCCAAGCTGCTTACAAGGCACTCTTTGCTTAAGAGAGGAAGGAGTCATAAAAGTAGTGAGGAAAAGGCAAAATTGGACTCTTCAGTGTAGTCTGGGTTACCTGGCAGCCTCAGCAGAGCCCCTGCAACCCCTCCCTGCTCTGCAGCAGCCCTGGATATGCATCCTTGGGTGCGTAGCTCACTGTAGGAGAGACCTTCAGAAAATGGAAAGGCACTTGGGCTTCACTCTGTAACTTCTCCTACCACCACCACCTGTGCAGCTGAAGGACTGAAAGGTCTTGGCTTTATGCAGGCAAAGGTGATGTGGGTGGATTACCCTGGGGAGAGTCTCATCCCTCCATGAAATGCCATCCGGGGATCTGTGTGCTGCCCTGGTTTGGCCAAGAACAACCCCGCAACCTCAAATGGTGCCACTGCTTGTGTCTCATCCATAGCACTGAACGGAACTTCATGTGGTTTTTCAGTGTCCTATTTTTAAATTTAAAGGATGCCTTTCCCTATCCCTCTGCCTCTCCAGTTCACAAGCACTGTGTGAGCAGGGGAGAGAGCAAATGAGGAGCTGGTCTAAGAAAAATGAAGGTAACCACATCTGAAAACACAGGAACATAACCCTCACAAAGAACAGAAAATGAAAATGACTGCTTTTAAACCAATTAAGCTAACTGTTGGGGGTTTTAGTTTCTTTTTTGTTTTGTTTTGTTTTGCTCTTGGCTGGAACTTGGAGCTAATGAAGCACAGTGAAACAGCAGATAGCTTCTTTGGAGATACCTACTGCTCCTTCTGTGATCATTTGATACAAACTGCCGTAAGAATTGGGTGACTTCTGTTCAAAATTTGAATTAAGGTATAGGAGCTGAACTATTATGAATTTATGGCTATATTGTATATATGATTTATAGGGCCAGATCTTTCATAGTGTTACCAATGTCTTCCTGGAGCCAGGATTAGATATGTTGTTGGGAGTTTATCCTAAGAATGGCCCAAACCAGCAAATATCAGTTCTTCTTTCCAGAATATATATGAGTTTTTCTTCAGAGTGGAATGTGTGCAAATACAGGAAAAGTTTTGGTGTCAACTAACTTTATATTGTGCTGTTAATGCTGAGGCTTTACAGCATGTTAGATGGAACTACAATCGGGTGGAAAGCAGTGGTAAAGCTGTTGACTTCCCTGGGGCACTTCCTGTCTCCTGTCCACCCTTGGGAAAAGTGCTGTGCATCCGTGTGGGGAGGGGTAGAGACCTGTGCTTGGGTAAGGTGTGGGGACCTTGAAAATGGCCTTTTTTGTTATGTTGTCATGGTATTTGGGAAGAATGTGTGTCTTAACAGCATTGATAGCATGTTCATATTTATTCACCTTGAAATCTCGGCTTCAAAGGAACAACTTGTTCATTTTCCCTTTATTGACACACTTTAGAAAAAGAAAGTGATTGTATTCAGGAAACCTACCTCAGGGGTATTGCCAATCAAAATACTTGGCAAGGCAAGTCCTGATTAAAAGGCAGTGAATGGAGGCCAGTTTATCTACAGGAATGATCCTGAATGCTGTGGGTATCGTGGTGCAGAAGGGGACCTCATGGTCACCCAGTAATCAAGGAGTGTTCACCCTCCATTGCAGCTTTGTTCCTGGGAGGGCCAAATCCACTACAGGTTGCTTTAAATACCTAAATAGCTGATAATCATCTAATCATTTCTGATCCCTGCCCCTTGCACCGTTCCTCACCGAAAGCCAAGTGCAGTGAGGGTTAGTGGGGCTCTCCGGACCCAACACAAGAGATTCTCTTGGTTGGTTCACACAGCAGTGGGTGCTTAGAGCCAAAATGTAATTAGCTATTGGTATTTGACCAGGATGCTGTGGTCAACTCTTGTGAGAGGTCATGAGGTCTACGCTGACCACAGGAAAATGGTTTTTCATCCCATGACAGGTATGATAAACCTTCAGCTAATGTCTCTGTATAATGTTCGGACTTTGATCTCTCTCTGCAGCCATCTTTTACTCCCAGCATAATAAACCACGTCTAGTGCACAGGGAAAGATTCACTTACTCCTTCTCCTGACTTTGTTCAAAAGAGCAATTGGACACCTACACTGATATTTGTGTCTGAATTTGTGAGTCTTCCCACTGGTGTGTTTTGAATTCATCTGTAGAGAAACAAAGACTTAAATTTTGCCTTCAAGCCCCACAAGAAAAGCAAAGCAAGAGGGGTATAATGTTTAACACAGGTGTTCTGTAGAATCTGGTTTTGCATCTTTTGTGAAAGGAATTCTGGGGCTTTGGCTCAGTTTCAGCTGAGCTCTTATTACCACAGAGCTAGGGTACATCTCTGGGAGAGCTGGAGCACGAAGGGCTCGGTCAGGACTTGCACAAATGGGTAATGGACCTCAACCATTAAATGCAAGTTCTGACAGTGTGGGTCAAACTCGTATGTGTCAGTCTTTGGGTTCCTCCTTTCTCATTCTCCTAATTGCCTCATTTTCTGTTTAAAAATAATTGGCAGAATTTTATGATGTGAAAACAAAAATAAGGCACCTCCTGCTGAGATCTGTGAAGGCAAAAACGTTTTCATGTGCTCTGGAGTTCATGTAACAAACCCTTCTGTCAAAAGATGTGTTGAGATGCATTTTGCTGTGACATACTTTCAGCTGGATGTTATAAGGGGCTGCTTTCTGGGACTGTCAGAAATAGGACTTTCGAGTTTGGATCATGGAAAACGGTATGTATAGTGGTGCTCTGTAGATCAGTCAGGACTGAAGAAAAAACCCAAAACAACAAAGAGAAGCACCCCAAACACAAGGTGGAAAACCACAATTCATTCTCCCCATTGTTCTCTGAATACTCAAAAATAAGGAAAATCAGACAAAACTTTTTTCTTATCATATTCTGGAGGATGAACTGTTGGACATGACCTGGCGATGTGCCTTTTCAGCCTGGAAAGCCAACAGTATCCTAGGGGGCAGAAAAAGTTTGACCAGCAGGTTGAAGGAGTTGAGTCTACCCCTCTACTCTGTTCTCATGAGTCTCCACCTCCAGTTCTGGGGCCTCCAACATCAGGAGGACATGGAGATGCTGGAGAGGGACCAAAGAAGAACACAAAGATGCTCCAAGAGCTGAAGCACTTCTGCTATGGAGACAGCCTGGGAGAGCTGGTATTGTTCAGTCTCCAGATGAGAAGGCTCTGGGGAGACCTTAGAGCCCCTTCCAGTGCCTAATGGGGCTCTAAGAGAGCTGGAGAGGGACTTTGGACAAGGGCCGGGAGTGACAGCACAAAGTGGAATGGCTTCAAACAGGAAAGGGTTAGACTGGGAAGAAATTCTTCCTTGAGGTTGGTTAGACCCTGGCACAAGTTGCCCAGAGAAGCTGTGGATCCACAAGGCCAGGTTGGATGGGTCTTAGAGCAACCTGGAAGGCATTTTTGCCTATGGCAGGGGGGCTGAACAAGGTAATCTTTAAAGGCACCTTCCAAACCAAACCTTCCAAATCAAATTCTATGATTTTAGAAAGCTTTCTTGCCACAGTACTTGTGAAATGAAGGAGAAAAAAAAAAAAATCATCTCGCAACACTTGGAGATAGGATTTCATTCTGATCAAATCCTGGCTTACCAATTAAGCTGCAGTCCAGCTTTTTGCCAATTTTTTGTTTAAAAATAATCTGCATGGAGTTGATGTATTTTAATGACTTCCCGGCAATTCACTGGGAAATTAAAAAGGAGGAGAGAGAAGGGTAGTGGGCTGATTGGACAGCAGCAGTCCTGGACAGGACCACAACCCAGACTGCTGCAAAACCGGGCACAGACCCACAGTGCTTGACCCTGTGCTGGGGCAGCGCTTGGGCATGTCTGTGCTCACACCAAAGACTGCCTGAAGATGGGCAGCTGCCTCCTCTGCTTGCTCCTGCTCCAAGGAAGGAGCAGCCTGTGCCACAGCCGTGTGTGGTCCAGCGTGGTCCACCATGCCCGTGGTGCGGTGCCGTGGCCAGGAAACTCATGTCCTGGCTGGCAGATCCACAGCGTGCACTCCTCTCCATCTCTAGGAGAAGGCTCCTGCCTATGCCTCCCTTAGGTCCTTAAAATTGTTTGCAGGGTATTCCTTGTTCCATACTGTCCCTTGAATCAATTCTGTGAATAATTTATTTCTGAGCAATTTGTGGGTGTTTCTGGACTGTAAATTCATGTTGTTTCCCACTGGATGTATGTGTTGCACAACATGCTTCTGCTCCCTCTTCAGGAGCAGGTATTTCTAGGTTTCAGTGTCTGGTATAAAGTTGAACTTGACGAGCTGGAAGATGTGCATTTTGTTTTTATCCTGAAATATGAGATTACAATTTGGTCTCTTGGTGACTGTTCCCAGTGGTGGCTTTATACATTTATTCTTGGCATTTCATGGGGTCTTAATGGAGCGAACTCCCCATAATGAAAATATTTCCCTTACGTATCCCTTCTAGAATGAATCCAAGGAATAAGGCTAAGTAGATCCTTGAGGGTCCTCTAAAAACTCCAACAAATGCAAATGGACAAAACCAACATAAATGGCTGTGTAATTGATGGAAAGGCATTAGGTTAGAATTGGAAATACCAATTCACAGTTTGGGAGAAGATGGGCAGTGTTCCCAAGTTATTCCATGGGCTGATCTAGGTGATATGTTGTACACGCCTTAGATGATAGTTTTGCTTCTGTCAGAGTGATATTTGCTGTTTTGATAAAGTCACAAGGAATACCCTTTTCTTTTCACAGTTTGAGGGGCATTTAAGTGAAACGAAGCCCTTGTATTTACCGTTTGATGGTGAGTTTCACTCACCTTAGAGCACTTAGATCACGTGAAAAGAGGCATCCAGAGACTTTAGCCACTCCTAACATACACTGCAAACCCCAAGAGCCCCTCTGACACCCAAGTATTGGAGAGAATTGTAGAATTTAATGTGACTATAAAGATTCTGCTGGCTGTATAACCATCACAAGAAGAGGGCTCAGAATTCTATAGGATGCATCAAGAGAGACTACAAACAAAACTCCATGGTACTGCAGCACTTTGTATATAAACCTTCTAATGTTTTTATCGCTCTGCATGGCTTTCATCCCCATGGCGTGAGGGTTTCCTACAACTGCTGTTTTGGCATTGGGGAGCTGAAGAGCTGATGCGTGAGTTTATGGAGGTATTACCCCTCTGCCTGCATCCTGTTGGAAGTTGCCCATGAATTTGCACTCTCTTCTCAGATTTTGGATGCTGAAGGCACTGCTGTAGCTTCTACAAAGAATTTTTAGCTGAGAAAGAGGAGAAAAGGTTGTGGAATATTTTGTGACGTCTAGATCCAGCCTCAAACTGCAAAAGCCTTGATGATGGCTTGGCAGTGCTATTCCTCTGCACAGATACGTCAGCTGCCAGATTTGTTTTTATCATATGAGGAAAAACATTCTTTAATGAACAAAAACAGATGCGCAAGATCATGTTGAAAGTCACTTTGTAAAGAACATGAGCCAGAAACCTTGGAAAAGGCACCTAAAAGCATTCATGGAATTTATTCTTGGCAATGAAAGGTAAATACACATTATGCACATATTCTCTTTTGACTATACTCCTTCCTTGCATTTCCACATAATCCACATGGTGTAGGACTTCGTGTGGGACTCCAGCATGCTTCCTTATCATCCTGTGTAGCTCATCATGGCACACTGGCTAGAACAGGGCTGCGGGTGATTCCCTGGATGTTTTGTTCACAGAACAGAAAGATGCAGAAACACAAGGAGTTGAGAAGATCAGATCCTCTAACAGGAGGTAGAGCAAACGCGAGTTAAATCTTGAAATGGGCCAGGCCCATATAAAAGCTTGCACAAACAGCTGGTTTCAGTTTGGACAATTCCCACTGACCTGAGTAGTTTCTCCAGCAGGACCTACATGGATTAGTCAGTACAGACTGCCTGTTATCCACAAGGCAACCAGCATGTGTTGCAACATGTTATTCCATGAAACAAGCTAGTTAAAACTCAGAGCTACTGAAATGCTCCTAAACTCAAAAATAAAATGCCTTGTTAAAATTGGATTGAACCAGAAGATGCCTTGCAACTTTACTGCTCAAATCACTTTAAACTTCTTTGATGCTTGTTTTATTAATACAAAATCAGATGAGAACCGCACTGTAACTTGAGTGAGAGACTGGTTTGGGGTTTTTAATCTCTGGAATTGGTGATTAGCGATTCCCCAAGAGACTTATTTTCACCTTAATACAGCCAGCAACTGCAATTAGAATATATTGCATTGACAGCCTTGACTGTTGGTCAAGGTGTGGTGCCACGGACTCAGGTTTGCAAATGGGCAGCAATGACATGGGATGGAACAAGGATGGGTGAGCACAGCTGATGCCATTCCCAGGGGGGACCAGCACAACAATACGGGAGAGCCAGAATTTTTCAGGTGAATCTGAAATGAAATTAAATCATTTGTGTTTGCTTTAATATAGGGATGTCTGATATTATCTGTCTACAGCATTAGTCTGTGCAGCTGCCTTTGAAGCTAATAATTGGCATTAGGGTGGTGTGTTAGTTTCCATGTTAGGCATGAATTTGGAATGAATCTCAGTTATCCAGACAAATGGGCATTTTCATGGTATTACCCACTACCACATGATGTTACATATTCCTCATCAGTGGCTATGCTCAGGTTTGGGCATCACTGGGGTTTGGAACCTTTCCTTAGCTAATTAAGACTTGTGAGAAGGGCAGAAATATTTGGGGTGTTGGAGAAGAAAGGTTAAACCAGCAAAATATGGCAAGCTTAGCTAAGAGATGCTTAAGGTGGTCATGTCTTGTGATGCTGGTGGGACTCAGCACTGGGGATGGCACCATTCCTTAGTGCAGTGTGTGGAGTGACAGTTAAAGGTGGGGAGAAGCAAAATGCAGATGAAACATGAGGATGTGTCCTTAAAACAAGATCTTTGAAGCCCAGGTCAGCTGATTGAAAACTACATTGCTAGAAATCCCAGGGAGGTTTGGTAGAGAGCAATCCCAGTGGGAGAAAGGCAAGCTGGAGGAGCCCAGAAGCTATTCACAGGCTTTGGTTCTTTGGTTTTGGGCGTAGCTGTTGACTCCATTGCAATGGGCTTACATTAGGTATGAGTTGGATCTGGTTTGTGCAATGGCCTGTGTTTTTTGGATTGCAAGTTCTTAGATGATGCCCACAAAGGAATTTTAATTAGGAAAGTAAGAAAGGTTCTGCTGGGAGATGGGCAAACCACAATACTTATTGGCAGTGAGAAAGTCAGCAGAGAGCAAGTAATCAGGGGATTTATAGAGGTCTTGTTCAGAATAACCTAAATGCCAGTTTTAAGGATACCTGTGAAATAATCTTTCACAAGGAAAATTACTTAAAAAGACAGCAATTCCACTCCCCTGCTTTATCCAGAGTTCAGCTGTACCTACAAGCTTTAATGAATGTTGAATTTGTAATCACCACAATGTCAGGATCTCTGGAAGAACCTCCCAAAGGATGCTGATTCTGTGCTAACGGCCATGGAAACTCCCATGCTCTGGCAAGGTGATCAAGATGCACAAGGAAATTTGCCCATTTTGCTAGGAAACAAAGCTAAAATTCTTTTAGAAAATGGCAAATTTCAAAGTATAAAAAGAATTCTGAAGGGTTTGTATTTCCAAGTGCATAATTTCTCTTGAAAAAAGACTATTGAAACATCAATAAAATGACACTTTACATTTTTCTTTAGGAAACAGTGGGTAGCTTTTGCTCTCCTCTCCAAGATTCTGAACGCTAAGTAACCTGGAAAGGAGATCATCGCCAAACCAATGTAACACAGCCCTTGCACTGTGCTTTGACTTCAAACTAACATGACCAATTTCACATGAAAATGTTCTTGGCATAGCAAAGTGCTTGCTTGGCTAAATCCAACCTCTTGCTTCTGCGTGCTGAAACAGCTGCACAGATTCCCCTCTGCCACTGCCTTCTGTATGTGAAGAGGGTCCAAAAGTGTCACTTTGTGCTAGCGATAAAGCTTTACCTGTTCTCCACAGGTGGTCACTTGATGGGATAGGCAGAATTGCCATGCACACATTTGAAGTTTGAAGGCTGATGTGAATATGGGATACTTTTACTGGACACGCAATGACACCCACTGCTTGACCTAGAAGACGTGTCTGGGCTGGGCAATATCCACACCTACAATCTTCTCATGGGAATCGTTCTCCCATCGTACGTAAGAGCTCTTCATGGCTTTTGTGCTATCGTGTGTTCCAATCTTGTGGAAGTAGCTTGGGAGAAATACCTAAAAAGATCATGCCTTGCTTGTTCTAAATCCCTCCTCTATCCCTGGCTGAGCTTTGAGTGACACTGTTTGAGCAGTGGGAATGGGTTGTGTGTTCAGGTGTGTTCAGAAGATCAAATCTCATTTTCTTAGACCCTGTGACTGCTCTGTCACCTGCTAAGGTCACCTCTCTATGTATCAGCAAATGGGGCTGCTACTGAGGGCACAGGAGCTTTGTGCCTGTAAGAACAAACTGAGAACTTGCAGCAAATGTCTTTCCAAAAGGATCTTGGCTCTGACCCTGGAACCACACTGCCCTACACAAACTACTTGGGGCCAGACTGCCAAGGTGTTTAGGTGTTGGTCACCTTTGAAAGCCAGTCTTTAACCTCTTGATCTTGTATTCATAATGAAACAGGAAGTATAGCAGGAACTTGCACTTTCTGATGTGGATTTTGCTAATTAGTTTAAATGCTTCTATAACAATAAATGGCTCTTTAAGGCCATGCATGCCATCATTGCAAACTGCTTACTTGTAGCAGAGTAAACAGCACTGGGAGGCCATGGTGTGAACACCAGCAGGCTCCTGGCTGGGAGTCTATCAAAAGCTGCTTCCTGTGCCCAGTGCATGTGGGAAGCAGGTTTTTCCATGGTGCAGCTACGAGTTTTGCTGATGTGCAGTGGTTGACAAAAGCAGCAGTGCTGGGTGATCATCACAGACAGCATCCCATGCTGCTGGACAGGAATCCAATGCTGTCATCCATTACTTGGAGCTGCAAAGCCTTGCTGCTGCCTGCCTGTCATGGGTGTGTTTGGGATAGAGGGGAGAAGGGACAGCCCAGGAGCTGGTGGTGAGTGAGTGCCACCCTTGCCCAGGGGAGAGAGCTGATGAAACATGTGTCCAGCTCTGCTTAAAAATTTCTTGATCAAATTGAATGGAAACTGCTCATTACTCCTACAGCCTGCAGAAACCATTTACTGCTCAAGTTTCAGTTATCTCCAGTCTGACTAGTGCCGTGTAAAAGGGCCTCAGCAATCCATGAGCTGCTCTAAAGGGAGAGGGGGATTTGCTTTATAAATAAGGTGTGTGGCAGATGTCACAGGCTGAACGCATAACTGATCCACGAGGCTTTTCTCTGCATCATTGGTGTCTGTATTACTGCTAAGCACAGAAAAACACATAATGCCTTTAAGTAGTTAACTTGAATATACAGAAGCAAAAGGAAGAGTAGGAGGAAGATGTAGGTCAAGTGCTTCAGGAAGATGCCAGGCAAATGTTCAAAGAACCGCAGGGTTGGTTTTTACTACTGTTAGAGGTAGCTGCATGTGCTTTGGCTGTTGGTATGGAATTAATTTTGCTCCTATTAGAGGAAAACTTAAAAAAAAAAAAAAATGTAACACTCTGGGATGCCGCTGGGCAATGTGGGGGCACTTTGGTACAGCTTATTGCTGCCCCTGTTTTGGAGAGCCCTTGTATGGTGCTGTACTCATAGCCTGGGATGTGCTGCTGTCAGTTCTGTCCTCCAGAGCCATCTCCATCCCTGCCCAGCTCAACAGGCCATTGTTCCTGCTCATAGGAGCATTAATAGCTGAGGCCAGCATAGAGTTGGAGGCAGAAATTGCTGTCACTCCCTTTTTAATACTGTGAAGGAGTAGGATTTTATGACTGGTTTCCCTGACTTTAGACATATGAGAGGATATTTGTGAGTCTGTAGGAGACTGGGGAAATTTGGGAGACTGGGCAAAATCTTCCACTAAGTCATATTTTGATGAGAGGGTGAACAAAAGGGCCTTTAAATCTTGTGGAATAATCAGACTGACTGAGAAAAAAAAAATCCCAACTCTAACAGCAAGGGTACTGGCCAGCAGTGTTCCGGCTCTACTGTTTGACCTCCTCTGGCCCCACTGGCACCAGGTGCCTGCTTTGTCACAGACCAGGGGTTTGGATCCAGGTTAGTCACACCATGCCTCTGCCAGCCAGCTCATGTGGTTAAGGCTGGCAGGCTTAGCCTGAGGAAAACTTCACCAACGCAATAACATTATTTGGGGGCTAGAGAGACCTGATAAGGGATCTCTGCATAGACACTGCTGCCTTTGATCAGGAAACTCACTAAACAGCCATCATTAAAATGAATTACTTTTTTCTTAGTCTCACTTAAAATAAAAATGAACAAAAAACAAGTCCCAAAACACCCCAACTCCTTTCCATAAAGCTAAAAGCCCCTTTGCTTTCATATGACACTATTTCTGAAAAAGGTTGTGAATGTGACTTTGCACAGCAGGCTGCAAGAGCTGCCTCCACTGCGTGTTCCTTGCCCACATAAAGAGCTCATGATTCTTCTTTCACAAAGGGGAAAACCTTAGGTTGTGTCTCCTGTGACCTACTGAGCTGCGAGAGGCGCCTTGCTGAGCAGTGCTCTTCACCTTGGCTTTTATGATCCACTGGTTGTACGGCTTGTAGAGGTGTTGGGGAATTTTTGTGTGCCTCTTGCCAGCCCTTCAGCTGCTCAGCGTCAGCTTGGGCTGTGCTCATGGCATGGTCTCTGGTTAAACCCTTCAGTGTGCTGGCTGAGTACGGGCAGAGTTGTGAAGGTTGGAGATGTGGCAGAACTCAAATCTTCCCCTGTACCATGAGGCTTTGAGCTGGACAGAAAGGGGAGTGGGGTGGGAGGAATAGGACAATCTCTGAGTTGCTGTGCTGCTTGTTTAGATGAGCTTGTTTAGGCCAAAGGAGCTAAAAGAAAGAGAAAGAATATCTGAGTTGGGTTAAACTTGGATTCAAAGATCCATGTTCTTCTAAATATTAATGCCATGTGTGTGATCTGTGCTGGGTTCACAACCTGTGTCCATTTTGGGGTTCAAAGAATAATGCAGGTGCACTGCACGTGTTCATGGCCATGCACCACCGCAGAGAGCCTGTGAACAGGGCACATTCCAGCAAGACATGAGGGCTGGTGTCGGTACCCATCTCCAAAACCAGCCTCAGAAAGTAAAACAGAAATAATAGAGTAAATGAACGTTTTCCTTTTCTTCTCCCTGCTTCCCCTGCATCCTGCAGACTCAAAGAAGGAAGACTTTGCAACTTGGGCAATGCCATCTGTGGTTTTGGAAGCGATGAATGGGAGTTTTACTCTTTGAGGAATTTCTAACATGTAATCTCTAAATTACAAGGTTAAATTTAGAGTAGCTACAGGGATACCCATCAAATATGGGCAGCTGGCAGTACAAACCTTATTGGTCCTAAAATGGGAATGATTTAATTTCTTTAATTCATGTCGCTCTCTACCAAGAACTAATGAGAAGAGTTATGACAACCAATCTCCACAAGGAATGCAAGAAAGCTAAAGGTGAGTGATGCTTTCTCCCTAGGGCATAAGAAGCTGATAATTGGCAGGATACATGTTGCTGGCTATAACTTTTGAGGGCTTTGCTCATTTTTATGGCTGCTCCTAATCTCATTCCCGCACTTCAAATTTCAAGTCTTCTTGCTGAAGTCCTGAAATTTATTTAAAAGGGGGCAAGACCTAACAAAATCAGCTGCTAATCACAATTTTTGAAACCCTCCCATTCATTCTATTTCACCCTCCAGTAGAGATCTGGGTTTACCTGCTTTAAAGCCTTTCCTATCATTCGGCAATAAAGGCAGACTAAGATCTTGTCTCTCTTGTGACAAATCTTAGGCTGGAACATTTGAGGTGGAAACCTGGAAGAGGATAGGAGACAAAAAGGGGGACAAAAAGGACCAGCCAACAGCTCTGCTGAAGCTGAAATTTTACAGAGTTGTGGTCTGTAGCTGAAGACATTCAAGCAATGCTCCTCTTGGTGGGTGTTTGTGGGTGTGGAGCCAGGCTGTAATGCATTTGGCGTGTTTAAAACCTTGCAGTTTTCTCAGAGTGGTGCTGAAGGGACGTGCAGTGTAGCTGGTGGAGGAACACCAGCACTGCTGGAGAGCAGCAGCACCATTTCATGGAAGTGTGCAAAATGAAAGAGGAACTATCGCTCAGTTTGCGACTTGCAGAAACCTCCATGATCTTCTCCAGGAGGTGAGATTTTTGCAGGTGAAGGAGAGGGGCTGAAGTCCAAGTGAAGGAATATCTCTTGTTGCTGCACTGAGTGGACAACTGCCACAGGTAGAGTAACCCCTGATTTAAGAGGAAAGGTGTGATCTCAGCCTGGGTGAAGGAACCCAGCCTGAGCCAAGAGGATGCAGACAGGGAGAGACACCATTGCAGCAGAGATTGAGGGACTATCAAAATATTAATGCAAATGGGGTATTTATGGCTTTTATGTTGGCATTTGATTAGCACCTTAATGTCTTGCCAGAAACAATGCTCTTAATGTTAAAAGAAAAGCTGCAGGCTGTGAAAAGTGAGCAAGAAAAATCTCGGGGCTTTTAGGGATAAACTTAAAGAAATATGGGGGTAGATGTATAGGGAAATGAGAGATAAAATCAGCATTTATTTCAGGGAAAAGGGCAATTACTTGGGGGTTGAAAGTGAGCTGAACCATTCATCTCACTTATGAAGAAGGAGGGGATTAAACAGTTTGGGAAAGATCTTGGGGTGTCTTTCATATTGCAGATCTGCACAATGTAGAACTTGAAACAGCAAAGGGAAAAGTCAGGTCACATCCCTGAGATTCAATGTCCCTGAGAGCCAGCCCCTTGGGAAGGCTGAAGACAGGTGTGAGAGAACAGATTTCCAGTGGGGGACTGCCTGCTGTGAAGGCAAACACTGATCCTTTCCTTTCCGTGCATCTCATGCTTTGAGAAGGTATTTCTTTATTTCTTGGAGCAGGAGGTGGCTAGAACCATTCTGTGTGAAGAGTAATTGCCTTGAAAATGGTTGAAAATACCCTGCAATCAAGAAGGGTAAACAGGAACATGAAAAGCAGAGATGTTATTATAAATACGGAAACTTTTTTTGACAGATTGGTCACCAAACACTTGTGGCTCAGCTTTAATGAGTGTTAGGGATTAGCAGAGCCTGGGCTGCAGCCTGATCAGTCCCTGTCCCCTCAGTGTGTTACTGCTCCAAGTGACAGCACCAGCCCAGCCACGGAGCCAGGTCTGAGCAAAACTCCTGAGGGGGCAGCTGATTTGCAGCCTTTGGTCACTCTCCATCCTGACCTGACCTCATTTTCTCTACTGGAGCTGCTCTGGAGCTGCTCATCCCAAGTGAGCTCTCCAGGAAGCGCTTCTTCACCAGCACTCAGCAGTGAGTGCCATGGTTCTCCAGCCCTCACCAATGTGACATGAAATGGCCTCAAGCCCACTGGCTTAGGAGAGGCTTTTGGCTCTGGGGCATCTCCTCCCCAGCTCAGATGGGAAACTCCACTCAACTTGTTCTCCATCCCAGTGACAAACGCAGCAGTAAGCGTATTGGCACAAGGCATTTCCATTTTTAATTGAATGGTTATTCCCACATCCTCCTTCAACCGGTGCCCTTCAAACCCACTTCCAGTAATTAAAATGGTAAATGTCTGCCCTTCATTTGCTGCCTCTGGTACTTTGCCCTTATAAATCCTACGCAATGCCAGGGCTTTGATCTGCCCATCTGCTCTGATCATGATCCCAGGACATCTTCAATTAACACGTTTTTAAAAATCTTGGTTCTTTTAAAGATTTGAGCATTGGAGCCTTCTATTGGTGTTATTTAATTATAAGTTATTAGTTAATCTAGTTATAGCTATTATTTAGTTCTTGGCTATTTAGTTATACTACTTTAACTAAGTATATTTTTTGTACCTGCGCACAAAAGAATATATAGATTTGGACACAAGCCTTGCTACTATATTTGGGAAATTTGATTTGGGTGATTTTTGGCTCTGGGTTCATATCAATCCTGAGAGGGGGCTGCACCAGCAGCCAGGGGCTGTCCGACAGGGCTGCCTGTACAGCTTTGCTGGGGGCCATCCTCGTGGCTATGGGCCCTCAAACCTTGCTGAATATTTTTGGTCCTGCCTGGAGAACTCCCAATATGTGAAATATCAGCATCACTAGATGGCATAAGTGAGCTGTTCATGTCTGACTAGCAGAGGATAAGCCAGGCAGTGAGGTTTCTTCCCTCAATGTTATACTTTTTTATACTTCTGTGGCTGCTACTGGCAGCAGGATGCATCTAATGCATCCAAACCTGTCCTATAGCCCCATTAAATACCACTCTGTTATCCAGTGTGGCTCTGCCATCTCCCTGTTCCTTCCCTTTCCATCCCAGGGATGCACCAGGATAGAGCTTTTACTATGGCATCCTTCATGAGAATGAAATATAAACCCAAGAAATATAACATAATAAATGAAAAAAATCCTTATAAAGATGGCCTGAGCATATTTTATGAACTCTCTTTCTATAAATAGTTGCTTTTTATCATCTTTTATGACTTCTGTCTTTGTATACATAACTGCCTGTGAAAATATTGGCAATCAAAGCTGAAAACTGCAGAATAACTGTAGTCTAATGGTCTGTGCTGGCAGGGGACAGGGTGGTGGTTGTCCACCACATGGCCCTGAGCATCTGGTGCCCTTCCCTGAGATGTCTGTCCCCCTGCTGTCACTACAGGGGTGACATGCATTTAAGTTATGGCCTGAGGTGGCTGAAACCAAGTGTGAAATATGCTCCTAAAGTGCCCCGGGCTTCTGTTAACATCTGCTGCCTAATGGGACCTTTGTCACACCGAAGAATTCTGTTTGTTGGGTGCCTTGTTCAGGGCTTGGCATGCCAGGTGTTGAACATGCGGAGGAATTTCCTTCACTAAAGCTTTCCATCAAAGTTTAGGACCAAAGATCAAAAAGAGGCTTTTGGGCAGACAGAAATAAAACATTTTGAACAAAAGAGAATAGAAAATGGTAGCACTAATTCCAATCAATGGAATAGAGGCTGATGTGTGTGTAGGGAGCTGGGGTTTATTGTCAACTTCTGCCTTGGTCTTTCATAATTTAAGGGTATTTCCACACTGCGATATATCTTGGAGCTGAGAGGAAAATTGCTTTTACTTTCTCTAAGGTGGAATAGATCAAAGGGCAGAGTTTCTTCCAAAAGAGGAAATCCACATCCTTACAGGATGCTCTGCAAGCTGCTGTTACTGTCCTGCCCTCTGGACTTTATCCAGGCTGGATGCAGCAAGGAAGGCAAATATCTGCTGAGCTCTCAAAGCTGGCATTCCCGGGAGATGGGCTGTTCCCAGCCTCGGCACAAGAGCCAGATATTGGGTAATGCTTTGGCTTGTGCTTGGGAAATAATGTCTGCTCCAAACTCCATTGGGATCCATGGAAAGGCTGCCCTGGGCTCAGCTGAGTGCTGTGAAGCATTTTAACTATTCTCTCCCCTGTGTCTGAGCAAGCAGGTGGATGTTTTGTCCTCATCTTCCCTCTGAGGTGGAAGGGAAGCCGCCCTCACCTCTCCCACATGGACTTAATTTGTATGATCTTTTGCACCAAATTTATCCTGTGCCTGCCTTTATTTTATACAAAAATAAATTTTGTTTATACAAAATACTAAACCAGAAATTTTAAGCATTCTTGGCTCAAGTCACCCACTTCTCCTCCCTGCGAGGCTCAGTGGGATGACCTCAAGCCAACCAGCAATGCTCATCACCAGCTCTAGAAAATATTTCTTTAGAAATAAATCTCTTTTTAGGCATTTCTATAAGCATAGGGCAGGGTGAAGGAGAGCTCTCAGGCAGCATTTTCCATGAGATCCTTGGCTAGAAAGTGTGGATTGTAAGGATCATAAAGAGCCCCTTTCCAAGGAGCCTGGAGCAGATGTGGCGACGTTCTCAGCAGTGTGGCCCAGCCTGCTCACCCCAGCAGGACGTGTGGTAATTACCACCATCTCCTTCAGAGTTAATCCCAGTTGTATCCTCAGCAACAGCAGAAACAAGTTGTCACAATGCTTAGAGAAGTTCTCTATACACTCAGTTTTACCTGGAGGAGTTTAAAGACTTGTAGCCTAAACCCACGTGTCCTGTTTCACTGGGTATTGAAGCTACAGCTGCATTTAAGGCTGGGATGCTCACACATAACCCAGTCTTCTTTAGATTTGATCTCATGCCTTTGGTTTAACTGCACAGAATAAATTCTGCAGCTGAAGAACAGATGTTCTTAGTTTTGTTTTGTTTTTTAAAAAAGCAGTGTTACACATTTGTATTTGCAGGATTATTTGATCAGGCAACCTAAATATGACCTGATTAAATAATCATTTAAAGAGAGCCGAATCATNCTCTGCCCCGCCCGCGCCCCACCCCCCCCCCCCCCCCCCTTTTTTTTTTGGCAAATATCAATCCAATGTGGATATTTTTCTGCCGAATCTCTGTTTGCTTCCATAAATGCTTATGCTTATTTGAAGTCCATTTGTGAAGATAGTAGAAACAAGCAACCCCTCAGCTCCAGCAGCTCTTCTTTGCCAAGATGAATTTTCCTTGACTGTTTTACATGGCCTTGAATCTTCCTGCCATGCCTATGCTGGCAGGCAGCAATAAGCCCTGGCAGCTTCTTCCCTCCCTGAGTCCTCTTGCCCATCACTGCAGCTTCTGCTGCTTGATCCTTACTCAATTGGTCTTTTTCCCAATGACTCGACTATTTTTTCCAATTCTATTCAGCAGTCTGGTCCTGGACAAGTAAAAGATGAGTTATACTGTATGACAGCTAATAATTGTGTCTGCAGCTCTGTAACCACAACGTGGAAACTTATCTGCCAGATTAATACCAATGCTTCCTGAATTTAAATAGCCTACAAATAATATTTTGCTTGGCATATATTTATCACCTATTTATCTGACGTACCATATCTCACTACTTCACTAGTGCTACTTGCAAGACAAGATAATCATGATACTTAGAAAATACTGTGGCCTGTGATAACTTTGGATTTGAATTTTTCTGAGAAGTGAAGAGGGCTGCCACATTCTTCAATATATGCAGAAAAAAAATGTATGCTAGGAGGTCATGACTTCAGCTTCTTTCTTATCTTTCTTATCTTTCTTCTTTTCTTCTCTGAAGAAGAATTCATGGAAGTGCTGGGTTAAGTGCTTGATGATCTTAAGGGTCTTTTCCAACCTAAATGGTTTTGTGATTCTAAGATCTCTTCGAAGACCTGCAGGCAGAGCTCCTGGCAATGATGCCTCTGTGTCACTCACCACTTCCCTGTGGTTACTGATGTCATAAAATCGTAGAATGGTTTGGATTGGAAGGGCTTTTAAATGTTCCACCTTCCCTGCCAGGGCAGTGACACCTTCTACTATCCCAGGCTGCTCCAAGCCCCGTCCAGCCTGGCCTTGAACACTTCCAGCGATGGGGCAGCCACAGCTTCTCTGGGCAACCTGTGCCAGGGCTTCACCACCCTCACGGGGAAGAATTACTCCCTAACATCTAATCTAACTCTCCCCTTTCAGTTTGAAACCATTCTTCCCGGCCCCATCACTGTCTGCCTGTGTATATATTGCCCATGCTCTGTCCTCAAGAGGCTTCTACGCCAGCCAGCCTCACCTGACATACTGAATTTCCACTTCTTCCCAAACAATTCCAGTTGTAAAAGCCATGACATCTGTTTTGACAGGCTGCACCCCACGAGGAGGATGTGTATCACTTTCCCTCTCCTCTGCCTGGGAGGGGCTCATTTGCCCCTGCAGTGTGAGGATGAGGTTACTGACACCATGGGAGTTGGTGCTCCTGCAAACAGCTCTGTTTGAAGCAGACCACTGGTCCAGGACAGGTGTGAGAGAAAGCGTTGCAGCCTTTGCAACTTTTGTTTGGAGTGAAAAGGAAAATATACAGCGATGGAAGGGGTCTTGGCTTTGATCATTGCTGGTTCAGGGAAATAAAAACATAACCCAGAGGGAGTGAGCAAGGGGTGTAATAATGTCAGGTCAATCTCTTTGTTTTTCTCCAAGATCAAAAGGAGCAGGGCAACTTTAGCTTTTATTGCCTTCCCCTTTTGTTTTCTACTTTTTGGCTTTCTTTCTCAAATATCAATACAGCCCTCTCTGGGCTGCTCACACCCCCAGGCCCCCACCCCTGCTAACCCCAAGCCCACTGCAGGCTGTGTGGCACAGTGCTGGTGTAGCACACTGTTCAGGGGTGCCCATCACTGCTCAGCCTGCTGGGTGCTGCTTCAGTAGATATATGGCAATAATCCTTTGTGTTTTGAGCTAGGGTTTACTCTCTTGGTGGAGCTCACCCCACCGTGTTGATGAAGGGTGCTTGGGTACAGCCAGGACAGAATCCTGAATGGGGCTCTCTCTCACCCCAGAAATGTGCTGATCAGCTTCCATCCACAGAATTCCACTAATAACATTTTTTTCCTTCAGGACTAGCTCTGGTGTTTTTTTCAGCATCATGAAGGACTGAGCCTGGTGTGCTGGGGAAACTCAGGCTCTGGGCTGGTTTATCTGCCTAGGGCAGAAAACAACCTTCTGTGGAGCCACATCTTGATTATCTAGCTTAACAGTGCCTGGATACTCGAGGTAGGTGATGGACTGGACAAATGGGCATGGGAACAACCAACGACCTTTCTGAGCTTAGCCCACATTTTGAACCAGCTTGTCCCTCCCCCTGTGTGAAGCTGTGGTACCTTCAGCCTCTCCTGGCTGCAGCTGGGCTGCCTGGTGTGGCCACTCCCCTGGCTGCTTGGCCCAGAGGTTACGGATCCTCAAGGATGGCTTGCATGATTAGTTGGTCCATACTGTGTTTTGTGGAAATAACCAGCCAATACCACACAACTATTTTAAAGAGTTTGTGTCACACTGAGAGAAGCGGGAAGGAGGGAGCAGTGACGTGAGTGGGTGTGAGAGGGTCGTGCTGGCGGTGGCCAATAGCTGGTTACGCTCATTTGTAGAGACCAGCAGCAGACCCATTGCACTGGCCCAGGTAGAAATCATTTATTCTGACACAGAGACGCCCCATGGAGCATCAGAGGTGTGTAAGCATCCCCAGTGCAGGGTTTTCTGCAGTAGAAACAACCTGTTTGTGCTATGGGCAAAGCAGGCAGCGAGGGCTTGGCTCCAAGCAACACCATCTGGGTTGAGTTTCTAAGTGTAAGAGGCATGAAGACATGTTTAGATAGTGTGATACCCTGCAGCGAGGCATCTTTGCTTATTTTATCATTCCATCAGCATGTTCTTGACTGATTATGAATGGATTCCTTGCAGGTTAACAAGCTGAAAACATTTTTGTTATTAAACAGAGCCAAACCAAACTCTACTGAACAAATACATCTTGGATCTCTGGCTAATGAGTTTTTCTGCTGTTCAAACATGTTAGGTGATATAAATGAAACTGCAGCTGAATTAGATCTAGCTGTTCATGTAGAATTCACGAGCTGCAATTTTTTTCTCATAGCTTTATTTTAGGCAGGTAAGTTATTTTTGGAGGAAATGAAAGTTTTGCACAACTTAGCTACATAGAAATGATCAATGAAAATGGTATTTATGGTCCCATTTTCCGAAGAAATTGAATAAGAAGCATACTTTGAAATGCAGAAGGGCTGATCCTTCCATGCCTCCTACCTTTCCACCATGAACTCCTAAACAAAACACTTGTTTTGTGGTTTGCTTTGTAAAGCTGTGCCCTGTCAGGGGATCACAGGGCAGAGCTGCTGCAAGCTGAGCCCCAGGACTGTCACCTGATGTCATTCGTACCTGCAGTGACTCTACTGACTTTGATTTATTCCCAGCTAATTCGGTATGAATAGTATCAGAAGCAGGGTCACAGCTATATCCAGCAGTGATGCAGAACAGAGCTTAAAAATAATCCTCTGATGACATGCAGATTTATATAATGAAGGATGGGGCAGTTCCAGATTTCTCCAGCAAACTTGTGTTAAACAAGCTGCTCTGAGTGCTCGAGACCTAAAGCCTGTGATGGCAAAGGAACATTTAGACAGAGCCTGTATGTGAAATATTTGTGGCATCATTGTTAGTCAAATCTATCATGATTCCCTTCTGTCTAACAATCTATCATCATTACCTTCTACTCAATTTTCACCTGTTGAAATAAATTAAGATGTAGCATTACCAAAAACCCAAAGCTGCCAAAATAAAAGAGGGAACTGTCATTTAGAGCATTTTGGGGATTTCTCATACTGTCAAAGGAGTAAAATTTAAACTGAAGTCACAAGCACAGTTTTTCTCCATTGAGGCCATCTAGTGTAATCCTCCTGTTCTTCTGGCACTGCCCAGGATAATCTACCTGTAGGAAAATAGAGCCGAAGAGAGCAAATGACAGCAATGCCCAACTCCATATGAAGAGATTTGCTGCCATCTTTTGGTAGATGCATATTCCAGAAAGCAATGAAAAATTCTCTCTCATGGATACTAAACATTTTCTCCCTCTGCTCGTTCTTAGCCCATGTGCTGCATCAACCCCTGGAGTGTTTAAAAAATGTGTAGACGTGGCATTTGGGGACATGGTTTAGTGGCGGACTTGGCAGCGCTGGGTTAACGGTCGGATTTGATGATTTTCAAGGTCTTTTTCCAACCTAAACAATTCCATGATTCTGTCATTCTGTGCTTACTCAGCCTCTACTGCAGGGGCAGCCTGTGAAAATGAATCTCAGCTAATGACACCCCAAGGAGCCCCCAGTAACCCTGTGGGTGCCTGAGGGGCTGCAAGGGCTGAATGTGAGGCAGGGGCTGGGCCGGTTTCTTCATGGTCTTGCTGCTCAGAGAAAAGCTGTAGGGAACAGGCTGTAATCTCTGCATGTCTGCAAGTAATAAACTAGTTTTATTACCCAGAGGTAATAAAAGAATATATTTGATAAGCTGGGGCAGCAGCAGGACAATGCAAGAGGGAGCAAGGCTGGGAGATAGTGCTCCACAAATCACGCTCGTTACTGTAAGATTTACCTTTGCAGAGGGCAAAGAGCTGAGGCTGCACTTTGGCAGGGGCAAGCTGAGGAATTGCTGGTCAGGGTAAAAGTGCACCCTTGCGACTGAGCCAAAGTGATGACGGGGGATATCCCGTGCCCCTGCTCCCCTCCGGGGTCCTGCCTCTGCACTGGCAGCCCCCTCACTTCTGTTGCTCCTCTGACTCCTGGAGGAGGAGGTTCAGTGCATCCCAGCAGGAAGCTGCCCAGTTTTTGCTGGACTACGGTATTTTCATGGGACAGTGAGTGAAGTCCAGGGCAGGCTCTGACAAGCTCCAGGATGCAGGAGAAGAGGGAAGGCACAAATTGCTGCCAGAGGGAGAACCGAGAGGGTGTTGAGAGCTGACACTTCACCCTGACTGCAACTCTGTGCTCTGATTATGACACCCACACTCGTAGTGGTGCCTGGATCAACAAAACGACTGTGGTTAGAACTTTCCAAATTTGAAAGAGACCTCTAGTTTCCGTGGGTTCCTACCCTGGTGGCAGGCTGCACATTTTATTTTAATGTGGATTTGGAATCCGGCAAAATTCCTTCAGCCTTTGCTGCCTCAGCTGCTTTTCTAAGGTCAATGTGAGGCAACACACAATCCTTTCCCCTCTATCACCCTGTCATGCCAAGAAGTTCCTGAGATCCCACTGAATTCCACAAGCCATTTATACACTCCAGTTCAACCTTAAGCTCCTGGCAGGGTTTATTTATTTTGAACCCTGACCAAAGTTCCCAAGTGCTGTGTATGTGCTCAGTGTGTGAGCAGGATGACGCCGGCCTTGCTCCTGGGCTGTGCTGGAGCAGGCACCACTCACCAGCTGAGGGTACAGCCCTGCAACGGCTGTGGGAGCCCTTCAGAGAAATGCTGTTGGGAAAGCAAGGGCATGACGCCAGGTAAGAGTACAAGCAGGGAAACTGCCTTCTCTTGCCATCCATTCCCACTGCGCAAGGGAGAAAGAGCGGGAAAGAATTAATTTAAAAAAGAAATAATAATAAACTAAGTGTTCCTGCGGGTGGGATGTGAACTCTTAGCAATGACTCTTTTTTTAACACAAACCTTCCCTGCGTGGTGGGTGCAGAAGGGTGACCAGCCAGACCATCAGCAGTTTCCTGGATGGGATGATTCCCCTGTTTATTTTGTGGGTGATGCCCTGAGCATCCCAGGGACCTCCAACAGTACAGGACTCGGTTTATATCTCATCCTGAAAGTGGCCCAGCTTCACCTCTGTTCCTCTCTGATAGCAGAGCACTCCCTGCCTGACCGTTTGTCATAGGGTGACTGTTGCTCCGGACCCAGCCTAGCTTCCCTGTAAGCTGTGAGGGCTGATTCGTATGTCTGACGAGGAGTTAGGAAAGATGTAAACTCCCTATTTCATGGGAGCATCTCCACGCCCCGCAGTCAGTCCCCATGGGGGGAGTCTTGCTGCCTCACTGACAGCTCCGTTGGACACTCACCAGCCATCACACACAGCCTCACCTGCTTAGACCTTCTTTGGAACTCTCTCTTCCTCCTTTCCCACCACTCTTGCCTCAAAAAGGATATGGGGAATTGGAATTTTAACAATACAAGGAGTTAGAATTAAATTCTAAATTGAATTCTAGCTAATTCTAATTAAGCTAATTCAAACTAAATGGGGAGTTTTATCGAATCAGAATAGTTTGGGCTGGAAGTGCCCTTTAAATGTCACCTAGTCCCGTTTCCAGCAGAGCTGGGGATTGTGGTACCTAGGCGGCTGCAGGTGCCCTGGGAGGCACCGAGGCTGAAATGGGTGAATCTCGGGGATGCCGCAGCCGCAGGCTGGTGCGTTCCCGTGTCCCGGTGCTGCTGGGGCACGGTGCTTCCCGGCAGAGCCCCGATGAGCATCGCGCCCGAAGAGCGGCCCCGCAGCCGAGGCCGCCCCGTCCGCCCCGCCCCGCCCCGCCGGTC
>VZRN01001383.1:757170-816567 GCA_013397935.1 Dasyornis broadbenti | reverse complement strand
CGGGGGCAGGTAGGGTTGTCCCGGGCGGGGGGCCCGGGCCGCCCCCTCGGAGCCGCGGCGCAGGGCACTGCGGGACCCGGGCACGGGGCACGCGTGGGAGCGGGGGGAGCCCGCAACTCCCCGGGCAGGTTTGCCCACCCGCGGCCCGTCGGAACGGAGATATCCGTGTCCTTACGTAATGCCGGGCATGGCGGCGCGGGGGCCCGCTGGGGAGGCGCGGGGGGCCGGGACACAGCGGGTTGCGGGACAGCGGGCGCATCCCGGGATGCCGCCGACCGTAGCGCGGAGGCCGAGCTGCGTGAACCGGGCGCTGGCCCCGTGACGGGAGCGGAAAGGTCACTGGGCCACGGCGGGCGTGCGGCTCCTGGCGAGCGCTTCGGCGGGATCGTTCTGCTTCTTCCCGGGAAGCAAAGGTCGAAGGTCGCTGTACCTGCCCGGGTTTAGCACCGTCTTGTCTCTGACATCCCCTCCACCTCGCTCCTCTGCACCCTTGGGATCCTTCTTGTAGGTTGGCAAATTCACTCTGATATATACCGAAATTCCAAGCCTCACGCCAAGCAGCCAAACTGATTTTTCCTTCCATTTTATTCTTCTTTTTCTCAGGATGTAGCTTTTTATTTGTGGGCAATAATGTCAGTTTAAAATCCTGATGGCTCGGTTTTCCCCTCCCGCATGGAGCACTGTGGGGCCGCAGCAGCAGCTGCCTCCATTCTGCCTTGTCACAGCCCGTGCCGGGAACAACTCTTGCTGGAGGGGGAAAGTCTTTGAGTCATTCAGTCTTTGAGTATTACAAAAAAACAAAACCAAAACCAATAAAAATTTCGGAAAATGGAGCAGAGCTGACTCATCATCAGTGACCAATGCAGGGTTGTGCCTCTGGGCAATATTTATACCGATTCCAGCTGAAACAGATCCCAGCTTGTTTTTCAGATTGTTTAGTGAGAATAGAGTTGTGTTGTAGTTTGTTTTATTGGGTGCAGTGGATGGTTGAATGATCACCTTTCTCATGTCATTTCACCTATAAAATTTTGTCAGAAATGGGCTCTTGCACTGTTGCAGTGATATTCCAGAATAATACCTCCTCCCAGCACTCTCTGTCAAAGGTTCGCACTGATCCACATTTTATTCTTGCCCAAGTTTTGGGCTGTGTGTAAGGGGGTGTGAAGGTGTGAGGGACATCACTGCTAGTTGCTGTAGCAGCAGGAGGATGTCCCCAGTCCCCGCACTGTTGGGATGCAAGCAGGATGCACAGCTCAGGCCCTCATGGGCTTGGCATCTGCTGCAGGTAGGGAAAAACTCATCCACCGGTGTGGCAGATGCTCCTCTTCTGTGTGAACTGTCCCATTGTGCTGGAAGACAAAGTTCCATTTTAATTACTCATGCCCATTGATCTGGCGCTGGGTGTTCCTACACCAGGAGCAAGGGATGTGTCACTTCCTGAGTGCACTGCCAGGCTATGCGCTGGCCTGGGCCCTGCCATGCTGGTGGCATGGGGTGCTCCTCTCCCCTTCTGCAGGTTTTTAACAGAAACAACAGTTAATATGAATGTTTAATGTAACGTGTAGGGTCTGTGGTTCTGTGTTCTTCCCCTGGAGTTTAGTAACTACAGTAGCTACAGCAAGCTGCAACATCTTCCAAGTTAATTTAATTAATATTTATATGTGATAGTTTAATAAGGCGTTGCCATACAACACTGCAGTTCTTAATTTATACCCATACAATTAAGAGCAGGCTGTCTCTTTGTTTAATTCCATAATTAGTATAGCCTAAATAATAATATTTACATTTGCTTTTAAGGGGTTTATCTCTTCTATTCTCCTCTGTTTATTGGGCTACAGAGGTACTGCATAAACCATTCTTTAAATCTGCTCCATCATGCATGCAGTTCCAGAGCAGAGCTCCTGCAGGAAGGCTGGGATCCTGCAAGTGCCACATGGACTCTGCATGGCTTTATATTGACTACATAAAAGAAATTGTGAACTCCCAATCTTAAATTTTGAGTCATAATGGTGCATGGATTATATGATGTTGGCACAGTAGCAAGTTGGGACAAAAAGTGTTGTTAAGTATTGTGTCTAATAATGCTGAGTATTTACCAACCACGTGCTTTTACTGGCTTCTCAAAAGCCTTGTGAATGTGCCCAGTTTGATGTTTGACCTCTGCGTGACTGCACATGTATTTATGGGCAAGTGTGTTCTTAAATCTCTGCACAATGAGGCTGCTGAACCTGATTTGGAGTAGACTGTGGGCATGACTTGAAGGAATTTGGGATCTGGACCATAAAACCCAAAGTGTGGAGCCAGCACTGTGCTCCCCTGGCAGCCTGGGATGTTGGACAGGGACACCAGTGCCAAGTGGAGCTGGTGCTTCTGGCCAGCCATGGGATGTGGAGGGAGCTGGGCCCTGAGATGTCTGAGAGCAAAGCCCCGTCCTTCCTGGTCTACTGGCAAAACAGGCATTGGCTGGGAAATGACACTGCCCAGGCTGGGGGTCCAGAAAGGTGCCTAAAAGTTGCTTCATTATTTTAAGGAAGGAGATAAATGACAATTTATTAATCTTTTTTGCCTTAAGGCACCCTCATGTGGCATTTTCCCCATACAGACAGACTGTACCTGGTCTCGTAACCTGATGCTGTCTGTCCCTTACAGCTGCTCTCAGCAGCTATAATGTGCCACCCTGCAGCTAACATCTTTCCGTGCTTGTGGAGACAGGGAGCTGGAATGTTCAGAGCTACTGGTACCATCAAGAAACTGTATATGAGTTCAAATTTATTGGGAAAAAAATGTGGCTGCATAGGGATAAATCCTTTTAACTTTCTTAGCTTTGAATCTGATAGACTTCCATTGTCTTCATGAGAATTTTATTTTTATAGTAGACTTTATTCTTATCTTAAATTTTTAGATTGTTCCTTTCTCCATGTAAATATCATAAACTTGATAAATCTGTGCAGGGAAACCTTAACCTAGGCATATATGAGAGTATCAAGCAGAGATGAGTTTTCCTTTGGTTGCAGCCAATCCTTGTATTTGCCAAGAGTACCCTGTGGGTTTGCTGCTTGTTGGACTGAATTTGATTTAATTGGCCAGAACTGCATCATAGAGTGAAAACTTTGCCATCTGTGACACTGGAAAATATTCAAATTTGGCCTGTTGTAATGAAATCTTCACGAGGGCTGCCTCTTGGATCCAGCAGCTCCAAAGCGAGCACCCAGTTTTCTCCCTGTGGCAGTTATAAATCAGGCATTCCTGGAGGTGTGCTCACAGCAGCAGTTGGGGCTTACTCCTCAGTTCAGGTTTTCTTCAGTCATCACTTGTGCTATGGTGTTTCTTACTCAAGAAAACCAAAATGTTTTCCCACTTAGAACACGTTACAGATATTCTACTTGGCCTGCTCTGTGCGGGAGTTGAGGTCCATAGTCACACTGAGCTATTTGCACAGTTGGACAAGGATAAAAGCAGTGAATTCATTTCAGTCCAAACCTAATCTGAGTTAATGTGCAGGGATCCCACTGGTGAAAAGCAAGGGCGCTCGGCCATGGCCATTCCTTGATCCTTTAAGAGTTTGAATCCCTGCTAAGCATGCTTGTCTTACAACCTGTACTCACACAGGATGTAATCAGTTTTGTTTTCCATCTGTTAAACAAGAGACTTCTGATTAGCCAGTGCACACAGAAATAATTATTTTCGCTTTGTTCTTGCTGACAGCAGCAAGGTTAACCACCAGGTACACAGCTCCTAGCGTTTTCCACACTCAGCAATTTGAAACACCTTGCTCTGTGCGTGTTACATGATTTGCCTTACAACCAGCAGGGATTTGGCTTTCAGTATTGTCCCCTAATTATAGTAATTGTCTAAGTGGAGCTCTCATGTCTCCCACTGTTGTGGGCCCAGACTGCAGCAGTGCAGCAGCCTGGCACAGCTCATGCACCCGACGAGCCGGGCCACAGCCAGAGTGGGTACACAGGCGTCAGGGAACAAAACTTGGCTTCATGGGTTTGGAGAAGGGAAAAACATAACTGAGAAAATCCAACCCAAAAGCATACAGCATTCATTTTTGAAGAAAATATTTTGATTTTGTGAAGTGACTCAAAGGGACTCTTGATAAAATAGATCTGATAGATTCCAAGGTGCAGCTGGCAGAGAGGTGCATTGTCTTTCAAAGCAATGCTTATTTGATTTTTCCAGTGTAGGGATTTGTAATATTTTAAATTTTTGATGATGCTAAATGGCAATATCCATTAGATGGTTCTCATGGGGCTGGGCTGCTCTGGCAGGGCAGAATCATTTGCTGCACACAGACAGCTCTGAGTGGCTCCTGCCATCCTTCTCCTGAGTGCTGCCTGACTTTGGGGTGTGATTTCCAAGCAGGGCATTGTATCTGCTTCTAGTGGCTTCAATGAGGAGCAAAAAAATCACTCACAGAAACATGGTAATACTTGTTTGGGGGTTTTTTGTGCTTATGTTTTTGGGTTTTTTCCGCCCATTTTCTTCTTGTTTTTTAAGGCTGATTTTGTGTATAAACACTAAATCCCTGCTTTTATGTTTTCACAAAACAGATCCAAGCAGAGACATTTAGGTCCAATATAAGCAGCTAAAACCGCTTTGGAATACGATTTTTAAAAAATTTATTTTAAATTTATTTTAACTCTTTAGCACCTTGTGTATTTGAAGATGCAGTTTAATACTGAACTATAACTGGAAAGAGATGACATGCACCAAGTAGTCTGCAACTGAAGCTACATCATAGTATCTGATAAGTAAAGTATCTTACTTTATTTGTGTTCTGAAAAGACTATTTGCTTTTATTTAGCCACCAGATCTGTTTTGTTCCCTCTAGGATAGGGATTCTTCCTTTATGCAATAGCAATATCCTGCTTTAACAGGCGCCAGCTTATTGTCTGGAGTGCTTGGGGTGCTGAGTGACTGCGGAAAGTCCCTCCCTGATCTTCATGGGGTGGTGAGTTTGCCTGAGAACTGCATCCCAATCTGCAGCCAGGGAGATTATTAAAGCACCCTCATGTTCAGAGCTAGTGGGTTTGTGTGGGATTTAAAGGAGTAGTTTTCTGCTAACATGGAATATTCTGGAGTAAGAATGGCAGGCAGGTTTTTAAGCATTTGCACGCATATGTAGTAAACTGCTTATTACTTTTGCATAGCCAGAAAGTTTGTGAGTATGCAATTTTAGTGCAACATCTGGTATCGAGAGGATTAGTTTTATAAGTATGATTTATCTCCTTTGCTGTGTAAAATTAGGAAATCTCGTCTATAAAGACAAGATGTACACCTATAAAGATGATGCACACCATTTCAAATTGCTTAACTTTGTTTGCCCTGACTTCACTTGAATAAGGGAGTAGAAATTATTGTACTTGGATAAAAAAAGGAGATTTGCTAAGTTTGTTCCTCTCAGGATCCTATTTTCTCATCCCTATATGGTGAGACAGTTTTCCCAGGGGCTGAGAAAATGGGATGCATTCATCTGTTTTGCAGGAGGTCACTGAACTAAGAATGTCAGGGCCTGCTGAAGATGGGAAAGTGAGGACCCCTATGGCACTGTGGGCATCCCTAGGAAACAAAACACAGTGGAGAAAGCCGCCCCTGCAGTGTCCCCACCACTGGGCTGTGCCTTTGTGGGGAGCTCCAGTCTGCATTTGGCCACTGATGCGGGATTGTGGCCGCCCTCCTGATGGCCTGACTTCACAGGGTGGCCTCACTGCAGTCTGAATTTTCTCAGCAAGCTCATTTTGTCTCAGGTGCACAGAAAAACACTTCAAGGTCAATGTCTCGGGAGACATCTTAACCCATTAACAGCGATAGCAAAGTCAAAGAAAACTGAAGCACAAGAATGGCCATTTATTGATTTTGCTGACATAAATGTTATCTGTTTGCTGTTCCGTAGTACGGGAAGAGAGATGTTCCTGATGGTAGATGCTTGTTCTGGTTACTTTTCCTGAGTGAATGAGTTGGGGCCCTAATGCTTTTACATCAGAATGCAGAGATCTATTGTGGGAAAACAGGATAAATGTTTCCAAGAAACGGTTTGAAAAAACCAGAAGTTTCATTCATGCAGTTATGTTGATAAGAGAAAAACAATTAACCCTTTGGAAAGGCATAGACAGTTCCTTTTCTTTTAATATAAATTTGCTCTGCAGCCTGTTTCATACCCTCAGTGGCAGGTGTATGGTCATGGCTGCTGCTGGCTCCCGAGCAAAATGAAATCACACTGTTTGCAATTGCTGCTTTCTTCAGGCTGTATCTAAGTGGTAGGTGGGGGATACAAAATGAAAGCGGCTGAAATGGGCTTAAGTTTCTTGTTGCTTAAATGAATTAAGTAAGTTTCTGGACAATGCAATTTCCCTTTTTTATTTCTTAATCTTTCCCTTCCAGAAAATGGCTGTTCCACCTGCTTATGGTGACCTGGGCAAATCTGCCAGAGATATATTCACCAAGGGATATGGTAAATAAATCCAAAATAAATGTGGTCTTTTGCTGTCTACCTGATTCCTGAAATTGTTAGGATATTATTACTTCCCCCTGAGAAATGTTCTAATAATTTCCATTAGAATCTAGAGAATTTTCTCTCACAGCTTCACATGGCCCTTGCTGTTTGGAAAGGGAGGGTAACTTTTCTTTTGATAAAATTCTTCCACTTCCTCATAGAACTGTTACTGGTTTTGAGAGAAAATTGTGTGCTGTATTTTGGCTGTTCCCTTGTATTGATGAACAGGATCACTGATGTCAGTAGTTTGCTTATGAACAGAATGCTGCTCAACATGAATAACAGTATTATTACCTAATTTGGTCCCAGTTATATTGCTGAGGTCAATAGGATTCATCAGTCAAGTGCTATATTAAGTGAGTATGAGCTGCTGCTTAAAAACACATGGTTTGGTAATTGTGCCCTTGGTTTAACTATTTAATAGTTCATAGGTGATTTAGAAGAGCCTTTTAAGAAGCAAATCTCCTTTTTTTTTCTTTCTAAGAAACAAATGCTTTTCAAATCAACATATATGTGCTTCATATTTTTTACTCACCCTCTAGGTTTTGGGTTAATAAAGCTCGATTTGAAAACAAGATCTGAAAATGGACTGGTGAGTTTGGAAACATACTGAAATCCTAAACACTGCAATGTTTTTGTGCTTACTGTATATTTCTTTTACAAATAAATATACTTGTATTTATCTGAATGAATATTTTACAAATTATAATTAATTATATGTTCTACAAGTATAAATATTTGCCTGATTACATGTATGTATATACTGACAAATAAATATATATAAATATTTTTTCTTTTAGGAATTTACAAGCTCAGGTTCAGCAAACTCAGAAACAAGCAAAGTTAGTGGTAGTTTGGAAACAAAATACAGATGGGTGGAATATGGATTGATGTTCACAGAAAAGTGGAACACTGACAACACACTAGGCACTGAGATTACTCTTGAAGACCAGGTAATTTTTGGCTCCAAAAAAGCAATTTGCAAATTCACTTATGCCAACCTCTAACTAGAAATCCAACCACTGAATTTCTTTTCTGTTCAGCTTGCACGGGGCCTGAAGCTGACCTTTGACTCTACCTTCTCTCCTAACACTGGGTAAGAATTGAGTAAGCTAAAATGACAAAAAAAGCATTTTAAGTTTTTTTTTGTCCTGAGACATCAAGACAGGTAATAATCAGCCTGTATATGATGAAATCGTGTACATCTCACTTAAATCTTAGTGTTAACAATCCCCTTTTAATCCTAAACTATAGCAAGCAAACTTTTACACACAGTAGCTTGAAAATTATAGATGGAATTAGGGAGTGAAAAAAAAGTTGTGGTTTTGCTTCCTTGTGTATTTCTGGCCATGTCAGAGGATGAGCTGCTGCCTGAATAAAAGCACTAACGAGTCAGCTGTAATGCAAAGCTTAACAGGCTCTGGGAGCCAGTTGGCCCCAGCTCCGATAGGTTGACACGGAACTGGGCTCTTGTCCCGAGCTGAATTTATCATCCGAATTCTTGCTGGCCACAGTGTGCCTTGGTGGTGGATGGGTATTTCTGACACGGTGATTGGATGCCATGTTTTATGTGGGCCAGAGGGATTAAGCAGCAGCTGTAGGTCTAGATGTTGGTTTATTTTTTTCCCCTGATTATCTTTGTGCAAGCAGTGCTGCCAGTGAGTCAAAATACTCTGCACATCAGCTTCCCAGAGCAGCAGAGTGCACTGCAGGCTCTGGAGATTATAGTCCCAGGGGAGCTTTCACCCTTTTAGATTTAGTGTTCTGCATTGTCAACTGCTTTCAGTCCACTCCTAAGTCTAGATTAATGAGACATTTTTGTTAATCAGAATAATCTCAAGGGGTTTTTTATATTTCTTAACTGGTAGGATTCTTACAGAAATAAAAAGGAGAAAAACTTTGTATGAGAATGATGTCGCAGCTCTAGAACTATTTCTTGAGCACTTCACAGACCCTCTAGTATCTGAGTTATGATTGCCTTGAGAGGACTGTTAAATTTGGATAAATGGAGTGAGATTCAGTGCTGGTGTGACCTGACTTTGGCAGGGATGCATCATGTCTGAATACGAGACCTCTTCTCCCCCTCCTTATTACTTACCAACTGTGATGAGTCTTCCAACAAGTCAAGTCATTTTTAGGAGCACTTTGTGTTCTTACCTCTGTCCCTGTTGACACTGGTGGGAGAGGTACTGCTGACTTTTACAGAAATTGCAGATGAGTGCTTCTGGCACTACTGCACTTTATTTCTGATTCTGCAAAACACAAGAGATTCCTGAGTCTGAGCTAATAATAAAAAAAAGAGAGCAGTCTCTGTGTGGGTCTGATACAGCACAGATACTGTTCTCGGAGGTTGTTTTTTGTTAGCTGACGTGAAAAGTTGATTTGAAATTTCAAATTAGCCTGACTTTTCCAGAAAGATTTCAGTTAAGATTTGGTCAAAGACAGAAGACTCTTGTAAAAAGAGAAGAAAAAGATCTTAAATAAGAGTAGCTGATATAGTAAACATAACTCTCTTGCCTTGTGAGGGTCTGCACCCTTGATGTAGATCAACCGAAGGATACATGAGAAAATACTGTTCTGGCCAATAGTATAAAAATAAACAGATGATTCAGGGAAGTTTATTTCTGCCTTAACCTGGCAGCTTTCTGGTGGCTGTAAATGGCTGTAACCATTAAAGTTCATAAAGTCTCCTAAGGAGAAATTGAGGTAAACCTGTAAAGTTCTACAGTTTTCCATTCCTTCCCTGTATGTACCAGACTTCCAAAACCATCGTATCAGTTGGAGATGAGGATATGGTTTTGTCACTTCGCATCTGTGTGCTGCTGCTTTTCAGAAAACAGCCCAGAAGTGCTTTGTGGGGCACCACACCACATTCTATTTCTCATTTGCAAAGAATTCACAGTAGCTGAGTTAGGGTTTTGAGCAAGATGAACACTAAGAAGGTGACATACCGTGTGGCTCTCCAGGGATGTACACATTGTCTTCAGGAACTATTACACTGAGTTAAAGTAAGTGATTTGATTGAATTGCTACCTACAAGTGTACTTTTTCAAAGATAAGAGATTCTCTCTTTTCTCTTCAGGAAAAAGAGCGCTAAAATTAAGTCGGGGTACAAAAGGGAACACATCAACATTGGCTGCGACATGGATTTTGATATTGCGGGTCCTTCAATACGTGGAGCCCTCGTACTTGGCTACGAGGGGTGGCTGGCAGGCTACCAAATGACTTTTGAGACAGCGAAGTCTAGAGTAACCCAGAGCAACTTTGCTGTTGGCTATAAAACGGATGAATTCCAGCTTCATACTAATGTGTAAGTACTGGCAGACAGGCGCCAAAAAGGGAACTTGGAAGGATTTTGCTGCTTACTAAACAGTGAAAGGGTCAGATGTTCAGTGGTGAACAAGGGAATGGTGAATTTGAAATTAATTCTTCATTAAAGACGTCAAGCTGTATTTTTTACCTGCATTACCTTTTCTTTGGGTCAGGGAGTGCATGATGGAAGGAACTGAGTGCCCAAGGGTCCAGTGTCTGCATGTCTAACAGATAAGGACTATTCGAATCCATTAGTGGTATAATAAAGAAAGGAAGTTATAAAAATACTCTTTGTGAAAGCTGAAATAAAAGCAATGCCTTCCTTTTGCATGTGTCAACATCAAACAAAATGGTGGTTTGATGTGTAAATGAAAGAGTTAATCAGAGGATGAACAAGAACAGGCAAAAGGGAGTGACTGCAAGAGTCAGCAACTGGGTTTGTTTTAGTACTGCAAGGGATATGGCGTAAAAGTTTATTTGGTATTGCAACTTGTAAAAATCTATTTACACAGGCATTTTTCCTTTCTGAATGTATCAACAGTATCAACAGGAAACCAGGATAAAATTCCATTAAAACCTTAATTTCTCTGTCTCACGTTCCTCCTAAAAAAGCAATTTTTGCCTTTGGGGAAGACAGTTTGTTAAGATTAGGCAATCCTTAATCCGGTCCCCGCCCCTTTCTGTGCCCTTGGGTAATTGGATATTTTGCATGTAGCAGAGCTATTCTAGGCTGTTTCCATCTGGGGGCTGAACAACTGTTCTGCCATTCTAGAGCTACTTCTTCAAAGGCCTTCTGTTCTGTTTCATGCTGTTTTGCAGCGATCTGGTTTAGGAAGCTCCTGCTGCCTTACAGAAAACAATCGAACCCCCACAGCCCAGACAGCATGTTTGAAGGATTGCCAAAGCACAAAAATGTGGGCAGAAAACTTCCATCAAAACAATATGTGGGGTCCCCTTCCACTCAGGAGTCAGAAGTTACTCCTTCAAGTTCAATGACTTTCAACTTAGTTGTGCTGTAGCAGTTCAAAACATTGTATTATTGGTTTTTGCTATAAAATGCTGTGGTTATTATTACTCTTAATTAAAGCAATAGCAGAAAATCACTTCATAACAGCAGTGGGGGCTCAGATCTAGCTGTTTCTTGGATTCCTGAAGGTCCGTTTCTCAGGTTGCTGTTACTGTACAAAACTATAGATGCATGAT
Source organism: Dasyornis broadbenti (assembly GCA_013397935.1). Lineage (NCBI taxonomy): Eukaryota > Metazoa > Chordata > Aves > Passeriformes > Dasyornithidae > Dasyornis > Dasyornis broadbenti. The sequence goes on along the minus strand of VZRN01001383.1, from coordinate 805,553 downwards.
ATGAATAGGAATCTTATTTATTGTTAATAATAGATTAGTTAGGTGATTGATGTGTTTCAGCTTTGAAAATGTGTCAGAGCTTTTATGTAATCCCAGAAAGAGTTGTGTATTGAACTTCCATCACTAGGCTACTTGATTTTTACATGTACACAGGTCAGTGTTTCACTGGGATGATGTGGCAGAGCAGAAAATGTAGCTAGGTGGGGATTGAAGCATGTTTTTTTGTTCCTGGCATTACACAAACTAGCTGGGGACTCTAGCAAGTTACTTAAGGGTAAGTAATTTTCACAGGGGGTTAGTGTTCTTTTTTCTTAATCTACATAAACAGTGCTATCACCTGCATAGAAAAGTGCTATTATTACTATTAGAATTGAAAAGACGTTTGAATTTATTATTTAATAATAAAAATAAGGGAGGTAGGGCTGGATAATTTCTAGTTTTAAATATGACTTTCCTCATTTTTTAAGCATAGCTCAGACCGCCCCCCCCTAATGTTGCAGGTCAAGACAGAGCTGTGTGGGAACCTTGCACAAAATCTGCCTGTATAACCAGCTCTCCTCAGTCCTTTTTAATCCCTCCTTTTCTTGAGAGCCAAGCACATGCAGTTAATGTGAGCTTCAGTCTTATCTGAAGTAAGTATTGTAGTGTTTTTCTGGAAGAATTGCTCTAACAATTTAAAAGGCTGTTGCTATTGCTTGAACTTTTAAATAGGCATATCACTGCTCTTTGTGCAACTGCTATGAACTAAGGAACATCAGACCAAAGGGGTAAAGAGTAAAAGATCCTAAATCTATCCCTTTTTGTAAACACTAAAGGTCTGGTGTACTCTAATAATTGGAACCGGATTATTTTACAGTTTAGAAATAATCCCAGATCTTCCTGGGGTTTAAAGCCTGTTTTCTGCAATATGTCTGTATTCTCTCTTTAAGAAAATGAGCAAAAATGGAAATTCAGATGCTCACTGGTTTACAAGGAGTGCAAGGCCTTTAGGAGTCTTTTGTTCTTGTTTTTATGATCTGCATGCTCTAACATTTTGCGTTTTATTTACACACTTTATTCCCGTGTGACATTGGGGGCAGTAGTAATTGGAAGTTGTGCTGCTCATCGTGCAGCTGCGGGCCAGTGCTCTCTGCAAAGCAAAATTAGTTCCATTTCTGTTTCTAGACCATAGACCATAGCACAGATGTACCATAAGGACTGTTGCAAATGGAATTTGTTTGCAAAAGCCTATGGACTTGGATATTAAGTTTGCATCTACACTTCTGATACAGTTCCTCTGTGTCTGCTAAAAGCATGCTGACACGGCAGCTTTGGGATGACTTGGGCTCTGTGACTGGGGTACAGCCCTCTCAGGGCACAAGGAGACATCTGCCAGGGAAAATAATGATTTCAGAGACACACAGGGGAAAATAAATCTCTCTACTACAAAGACTCCCATCTACGGGAAAGGGAAAATTGGAAGCTGTCATTATTGGTCTAATTTTTGATAGTTTATCATGAGGTATTTTTTTCAGTTTCAGAAGTTCTTGAAATATAATAACCTGCAATGCATTGAAGCATCTAAAAATAACTTCATAACCAATCTGGCCTAATGTCTCTATCTTAGTTGTTACAGGGATATTAAATGAGGTGTAAGTGGATGTTATGCAAATACAGCTCTTACTGGAAAAATAAAAGATGATTGTTTTGGGGTCCCATTTGTAACTACAACTAATGGATTCCTTCCAGGAATGATGGAACGGAATTTGGCGGCTCCATTTACCAGAAGGTGAACGATAAACTGGAAACTGCCGTGAATCTTGCGTGGACAGCTGGAAATAGCAACACTCGCTTTGGAATAGCAGCCAAGTATCAGATTGACCCAGATGCCTCTTTTTCTGTGAGTCCTGTGCATGCACATTTATATGCATTTGAAATAAGTGCTCCTAATTGAAATGGAAAGCAACCTTTCCATCATCAGAGTACGGCCTTGATGTAGTTCTGTGCTGTGTAGTTGGCACATGGATCTGTTTGTTTTGGTTTTGGCAGCCTGACAGCACAACTATTGGATTTTTCTTAAAAGAGACACAGAATGTTTTACAGTATTATTGGGCACTATTTTGAGACTGTTTTTGTGTCAGTCTGGAGAAAATTTTAAAATGATGTTAACAAACTCATTATTTTCTACAGTGACTGTAGATTCTTTGAGATTTGGAATTTACGTTACAGAAAAATAAACCTTAGATTTTTTTTGGATTTAAAACTTGAAATCTTTACGTGCTTAAAAGCTGTTGCTTAATTTTTAAATGGGAAGGACATTGAAGAAAGATATTAAATGATTTACTAAACTTACTATTTATTACTAAAGAATGCTTTTTCTTTATTCCCTTTAAGGCTAAAGTGAACAACTCCAGTCTGATTGGGTTAGGATACACTCAGACTTTAAAGCCAGGTAGGTCTATGCAGAAAAAAATCAGAATCAATAAAGTGATACCTTAATCTTGAAATATCAGAAGGTTTTTTGGTGATAAAGTATGGTGGGTTTTGTAAGATTGCTCTTCTGCTTGGCAAGCCAGTGATGAACTTTTCTAGGGACTGCTCTTTTAATTTTGGATGTCTGTTGGAAGCAGAATTATTAGAGACCATTGTTCACTGACCAGTCAGATAAGTCTTTCACGTTGATATAAAATACATCTAATTATTTGTGTCACAGATCAGTAACTAAGTCTTTAATATTTCAGAGGCTTCCTATTATTGAGTTTATTCTTCTTAAAAATGTGACTATCTCAAGGTCCCCCGGCCCAGGAAGAGGACAATCTTACTGCCACAAAATTGGTTATAGTGTAATAAATCTACTGCCAGAATACTGAGCATATTGACATGAGATATTATAGCAGACAGGGCTTGGGCTTTTTCATACTTAGATTTTGGAGTGGTTTAGAAAGGTGCGTATGTATCAAGGTCCCAGGTTTTTATAATACTGGACTCTAAAAGTAGATTAATCAGTAGACTAGCAGCAGTGAATTGGCTCAGAGCTTTAATTACTTGGAGTGATAAAAAGCAGAATCTATCATCATGGTTTATTATAAATTTCATAATTCAGACAGATTTCTTATCTGAAAATTGTTTTTAAATCCCCAGTCCTTCCAAGGCCAGCTGCCAAATCCCGTTAACTTGGCTATCCAATAAATTAAAGCAGTACCAGACATGGCACTTCCTGAACATAAAGCTCATTCCAAGTTTTAAGTTGACTTTTCTCTCCCTTTCTTCTATTTTGCAGGTATCAAACTGACATTGTCAGCTTTGTTGGATGGCAAGAATGTCAATGCAGGTGGTCACAAACTTGGTCTAGGATTGGAATTTGAAGCCTAAGGAGTGATTTCACAATTGCTAATCTGAAAATACAGCATAGCTACCTTCAGAAAATAGTGTACCTTTCAATGTTTTGTCTGGGGTGCAAGTATTGCTACGTATCAGTCCTGCTAGTCCTGGTTAAAGACAGCTAAGCTTTAAAAATGATGTTGTTAAAGAAGTGGAGACAAAATCATAAAAAAATCCTGGCTTTTTTTCTTCATGTAATTGTTCATCACATCTGTCAACTGTCACGTGACAAGAAGAAGGAAGGTGTTGATTACCTCTAACATATTGATGGCATAAGGAATGTGTAAATGTGATCTAAAACCTGGGAATTGCAGACCACTATATTGTAATGTTAATTCTGTAAGCAAAATGTGCTGACCCTTGAGGCTTCAGTCGATGAGGGAATGTGCAAACTTGTCTGAAAAAGGGATTTTAATTTTCTTTTTTTTTTAGATATGTATTTCATCAATGGTTTGTCTTATTTGGTTATCCCACACCTATTGCTGTCTCCAGAATGCTTTAGGTTGTCCACCTTGTCTGAGTCCTTGTGGAGGAGGTTTGATGTGACTCAGCCAATACTGCCTGTCCTGTGTTGTGGTTCCTTCCCCTTGCACTGACTGAAAAGCTTGTAAAATGGACATAATCAGGGAAGAGTCTTTGCAACTACAATCACATAGTTGCATCACTAATTCTAAAATGGAGTTTTCTTTTATTACCACTTTTTTTTTAGCAACTAAATGGGTACATTTTTAGAGAGTCTTCCATTTTGTGTGGAACTAGACCCCAAAATGCTGTACCTGACACTACTAAAAATGGCTAAAAACCCAAACCTGACTTGAATAAAATATTGAAATGTCATCTTTTACTCTATCTTTGTATTAATTGTGAAAACAATTTCATCTACATTTGTGGCTCCAGCAGAAGACTGGCAACATCTTGATGCATGTTTTGTACCACACTAACCAAAAATACTTAGTATAATTAAGTTCCAGACATGGCACTGTTCTTAGTGATCGCTAAGCTCTGACAACTGCACATACACGTGTTCAGCTTGTGGATAAAACATGGTTACATGACTTGTTTTTTATTGCAGAATTCAGTAAGTGAAAAAATAACTGTGGGCAATGAACAGTTATCTATTTGGATCAACTTCAGTGGCTGTTCATTAGTAGTTTGTATTTTTCCACGTTAAAGCCATGGCTGTGGGTGGCTGTGATCCGAAAATGATTTACAGAAAATGAGGCAAAACTTCACAACTTACATAATTTTAAGTTGTAAAGTAGGTATGTTTATTGTAGCGCTGGGCTTGTGGAAGGTAGTCTTCCAAAAACACACGCACCCCAGCACGGTATTTCTTGGTATATATCTGGTTACATGTTACACATTCATTGAGTTTCATAATATGCCTATACATATGCATGACTTATCTTCGCTTTGTATTATAGTGAGTTCAAAAGTTATTTTCATGTGTTCACGCCTGCACATGGGTATTTGGTGGTGGGCTCCGGGGGTCCTGGGAGGAAGAAAAATACTCATCTTCTTGTCTTGAACTTTTCACTTTTCTGTCTTGCGTGCGGTGTCTGAGTCTCTGGCCCAAGTCCAAGCAACAGCTCTGGTTTTAGCCAACGTAGGGGGTACATCAGCACAAGCTGGGTCACAGTCCCTGTTTCTGTCAATAATCTTTTACCTCTAATTCTGCTTTGACAAACACAATAAATGTTAAGTAAGCAATATACCCTGTCTAGCAAGCAGTTAGTAATATATAATGTTTAGCACGCAGTTTCTAACAAGTTATCCCTTAACTTCTAACTCCCTTGCATCAGCTGCAGACGGCAAGAGCTGCCATGCAAGGGGATGTGCCCGATGAGGCATTGCGACAGTGTGAGACTGCAGTCACAAATTGGGCAAGGCTGTCTTCCCTCTTACCGGGAGCCATTCCTGAGTATTTCCTATCTCAGATATTTAACCCAGCACTCCGGGGAGAAGTGGTCGCCGTCCATACTTCACCGATCCAAACGAACCACGGGCAGACAACTCACGGGAGCATGGCAGATGGCTTCAGTGAGAGCACCAGAACTGGCCTAAAGCTGAGATTTGGGCATTCAGATCAGATATTAGGAAAAACTTTTTGACTGTCAGGGTGGTCGGGCATTGGACCAGCCTGCCCAGGGAGGTCGTGGAGCCACCACCTCTGGAGGTGTTTAAGAGGCGCCTGGATCTGGCGCTGGATGATGCGGTTTAGGGGTTACAGTGGCGGTGCTGGGTGCAGGGTTGGACTGGACGGTCTAAAAGGTCTCTTCCAACCTTGATTTTAGGACTGTATGACTGCACCACTCCCCTGCCTAACTTCCCCGCTTCTGTAACACCTCCCTCTCCTCAGCGCCTGCGCGCGCCGTCTGCCTTCCCGCCCGTGCGCATGCGCGGCCGCCACGCGAGGGGCGGTGCCATCGCCACGTCCGCGGAGGGGGCCCAAGATGGCGGCGGCCGGCGGTGAGCCGCGGGGAGTGGCGGGTCGTGCCCTGTGCCTGCTGCTGCTCTGCGGCTGGGCCCTGGCGGCCCGCGGGCAGCTTTCCCCCGGTGAGCGCCGCGGGGCCGGGCGAGGGGCTGGCTGGGGGCTGTGGGCGCTGCGCGGCCGCACCTCTGATCTCTCTCACCGGTCTCTCTTCGGTTGGGCCCGGAGCGCTCTGCGGCCCCGGCCGGTGCGGGTCGTGCCTTGAGGCGACCGGAGGCGACCCCGGGTCCGGCCTCGGCCTCTCGTTGGGGGCAGCGAGCACTGGGCCGTGCGCAGGAGAAGGGCAGCGCCCGGGGCGGAGGGCGGGAGGCCGCCTGCCAGGTGTGCACTGCTTTTGTTGCTGTGAAGAGCAGTGTAGCTGGCTACTTCATTCATCAGACTTGGGAGTTTTTCCGAAATAGTCTGGGTCTATGTCCGGCTTTAGTCTCCCCCTCGCCTAGAAATTAAGTGTGCGTTACTCTGCAAATTGACTCCTAGCTAAGTGTTTTCTTTCTCCCTCTTAAACCTACGGACGGCTGTAATCAAAGACTAATAAGAAATGCGTGCTTCAGGGGCAGTGAGTTTTTCTTTGTTTTAGATGGAGTACTGGCTGGGCAGTGAAGAGAAAGGAATTAGTGAAGGAAGTAAAAGGAACTGTTTGATCTATCAGTTCCTTCCGTGCTTGTCAGTCAGTATATCCTCACCAGCTCTGTTTGTGTTGCTCCTCACCTGCTCTAACAGGTAGGCAGTAAGAATTTGGGATAGAAACCTGTAGGAAACAGAGAGTTTTTAACTTCAGGAGTCATGAAACAACTTACTTTCTAAAAGCAGTTTTCCTGGAAGTAAATTTTAACCCTGACATGTTTTTTATGTGTGGTGTTTACTAAGAGGTTTACTAAGAGGTGTTGCTAATTCTGTTCACCATGATTGAACACTAATATCCGTTTCTGAAGCTGAGGCATCTCTGCATATAAAATCATCTGACAGTGTTGTGTAACTGTAAACAGTGCAACCACCGTTTATAATTCCAAATAGTTTTGGGTAAATATCATAAATCAGTTGTGGTTCAGCTGCTGAACTTCCAGCTGGTATTAAAACAAAGAAACTCAAGCTTATTTTAGGAATAATAGGAAATTGCTCTTTCTCAGTCTGAAGCTACAGCAATAGCTGGTGGGTGTCCCTTTCATTTAAGGATATATCCTTCTAAAACTTCCATGTTAAAATGAATTCCAGAATAATTTGAAATGTAAGGCCAGATGCAACATAGTTTTACAGGAAAAGTATGCTTGTTTGTATGTCAAACAGTTTAGCTATTACTCTCTAATAGTTTTTGTCTGTTTGGGGAGGGTGGCAGTAAGGTTGACCTCACTCACGATATGCCAACTAGCTATAAATATGAAGCTGTCTTGTAGCTGCCTTTCCTCATATTTATCTCTGCATATGCTTGATAATGCATATGCAGAAATAAATATGTAGCTGGCTTGACTCCTGAGGGGAGATCAGAATTCCCTAAACTTGTCCTGAACAAGAACTGAATAAGTTAATGTTGATAAGTTAATAAGTGGATATGATAATTCAGATGAGTAGAATTTTCAATAGCAAGAAGTGTGTTAGATGTGAAATAGTTAACTTTGACCTTCAGCAGAGGGGCACTGTGGTGTCTGGCTCACGTGAGATGAGTCTGTGTTTTACAGTTGGTTAAAGAGTAATTTATACTGCAGAAGTGTGCCATGTAAACAAGAGCTCTGTTGTAACTGAGCTTCAGCAAATATTCAAGTTTCATGAATAACGTGATTCAGTGTCCCCTCTATAATATTTTACTTACACAAGCAGTTGGTTGAAAGTGTTGTTTCTAGAGTGTATAACTTTCCAGTGAGCCTTGGAAGTGTTTAGTGAAAGTATTGTTGCTTTTTATAAAACGAAAAATTAGTTTGGCATGCCAAAATACAAGGCAAGTATAGTTCCCTGATTTAAATGAAAATGCAGACTGAAAGTCTAAAATTTGTTTTTTATTTTTTAAGGTGCCTCTGGATTTTAATCTGGAAGTGATGTGCTGTAAACATGCATAGTTTGCTGATTTTTAGTTAAAAAAAAAAAAATTGGCTGTTTATAAACTCTCTCTGCATATTTTTTTACTATCCTTTGGATAGAGAAGAGGGACAGTGGGCTCTGCATCTGGATTTAATGCTCACCTTGTTTATTATGTTGTTCTGCAAAGCCATCGCAACACCAGAAAGATGCTGAATTTGCCTGAGGTTACATTGTTATAGTGCTCTGACTTACTTCATTACAATAATTTCTACCAACAAAAGGCTTTCCTGCAGGAGCATGGGCAGTCAGATTGTCCTTTCTTCAGCGTTTCTTTTTAACCTGTGGTTCAGTAGTTTCTTTTGAGTTAACATAAGGTTGAAAATCTTTCTCAGTGTTGTCTACAAATCCAATAAAAATTAGTGGGAAGAGGTGCTGGGACCTTGTGTCCTGACAGAAGGGGACTTTGCAATGTATTCTCTTTTTTGTTGGTAAAACATGCAGTGGTGAATGATTAAAAACTTCTAACTGCAGGAAAAGCTTTCTTGAGAACATCCTCCTTTGTAGACCTCAGCTTGTTTTGTGGGAAGAAGAATTTGATGGTGGAGAAAATGCTAATCTTGTTTGATTCTACAAGACATCATAAATCCACCAAGGGAAGGATGAAATGTCTTTGACGTTCTTATGTGTGGAAAAGAGGCGTGCTAACTTTTCAGGAACGCTTTGCCATACTGACCTAGAAGGCATGTGCTTCCAAGCTTTAATTCCTGTCCCACTCAAGACTTCTCTTTGGAAGTTGCCAAAGTACAGAAGTGTGTATTTCTGCATAAGAATGCTAAAAAGTTTGCAGTGTGACATATGCTGTGTTCCTCATATGATTTCTTGTCTGTGAAGAAAATCTGTGGCAGTAGTTTTCTGTCACAGGAAAAGTCAGTGCCCTGTGCATAGTATTGACTGTTTCTCATTTTTTTTTCCAGGTCCTGGGAATGCGGAGATGCTTATGAGAAATATTTCTTCTAAAAGTGAGAATGAAACACTGAGTAGATCCCAAAATTTGACAGACAGCTTGCAGAGTTTAACCTCAGCAAGAAAGGAGGCATTCCTAACAACAGCCAAAATTAATTCAGTGACCGCAGGAAAGCCGCCTACAGAAAACAGTGGCTCTTTGTCACCTGTTGTCCCTGCTAGTCCAGTGTCACAAGTGGATGTTGATGCTTCTGAAGATACTAACATTGAGGAAGAGGATCTTCTAACAGATTTGAAAGACACACTAAGTAGTTCCCCACCCATCATAAAAGAAACTATGGAGTCAGATGGAGATGACTATGCTTATGAAATGACACCGAATTCCAGGTACAACCCAGACCTTCTAGCGATGTCAGAAGATGACAACTCTGACACCATCAGTAATTACAATGAGGAGATCAAGACCCTTGACGAGAAGATAAAAGGTGTTTCTGTCTCAGGATTGGATGAAGAAGAAGACAGCCATTTCTTTTTTCATCTGGTTGTAGTTGCCTTCTTGGTAGCTGTTGTTTATGTCACCTATCACAATAAGAGGAAGGTAGGTGTACTCTGAAAGGTTGAGAGAAACAGCTGGAGTGTTTAAAATAAAGTTGCATTGCCTTGTACACATTTTTGAAAAGAGGAACTTAGCTTTTTGAAGAATGAAATCTTTGACCGCTTAGTCTTGTGGTGATACTAATATGCAGATCATTACTGTCATATTTATTTGCACAAGGAAAACAAACTCGAATCAAACATTTTCGATTAGAAAGTGAGTTAATTGGTGATGTCAGTAATCAATCAGTACAGTAATGGCCACTGGCAGTGCACAACATGAATTCTATAAAGGAGACCTGAGCCAAGTCAAGGGGGAGTGAATGATTAAGTGATCTTTCTTTTGCACAGGATTATAAACAACAAATTAAGGGAGATTCAATTGCAAATGGTGTGGAAATGTTCTTGTTATGATTGTGATAATCCTTCTAATAGTTCACTTTAAGATGGTCTTTATATAGTAGACGTTCTGAGGGCTTAACTACAAACTTTTAGAAAATGTTTAATGCTGCTTCCAGGTTTACATGGAGAAGCTACTAAGTTATTATTTTCAGGTAACTGTTTCTTCAGTACAAACTAATTCTCTCTATCTCAAAAGTAGCCTGACTAGTATTATTTAAGAAAATATTGGTAGTGTTAGAAATTAACTCCAGCCCAACCAGACCCAGTGGAGGTGCATACACAAAGTTGCATTAAACCATAGATTAGTTTTTAAATATGAGGAAAATTTAGTGTTTATCTTTGGGGAGAACACTGATTTGGGTGAAGATTTGCAGAACTCTGGAAAGAATGCAGCTAAAGACCCCAAAACTTCTTTACTGTGCAGTGGCCTATCTGTAATGTACATTGCTAGCTCTTTATAGGGGAAGATGTTGAAGACTATTGCATCTGAAAATTTATCTGAGAGCAGTTCAAATAAGTGATTAAAAAATGCCTTGTCTTTGCCACAGTAATGCCCTTGCCAGCATGGGGGGTAGAACTGTGATGTCAGTACCACTGTGAAGCTGTCTATCAACCCCAAAATGTTTCTACCCAGCATCTATAAGTTGTTCCATTTTTCTTTCAGATCTTCTTACTGGTGCAGAGCCGAAGGTGGAGGGATGGCCTGTGCTCCAGGACAGTGGAATATCATCGTTTAGATCAAAATGTTAATGAAGCAATGCCTTCCCTGAAAATAACCAATGACTATGTGTTTTGAAAGCACTGTGATTTGAGTTTGCTGAACTTATCACTCTTTGCCTGCCCAGTCATGTAATATTCAGATATTCTAAATAAGCTGCTTGTATGGAAATGAGATGTACTCTCTGTGACCTGGATGTTTTGGAGATTAAATCTCATGGAAGATCAAGGGCATGATCCATCTGTTTGCTACTTTGGTCAGGTTTTATATCTACTATAAAGATACAGAGTTGAATAAATTAGTGCTTTTTCCATTCATTAAGTATCATCCCTTCTGTCTGGAACAGTCTTAATAGTCATATTACAAAAAAATAAGCATAAAATATTTTAGGTCTAATAAATTAATGACTTTGGCATCACTAAATCAAATTAATGATCTCTTTGCTAATTACTTACATGGCTCATAAATTCCGCTCTATTGCAAACTTAAAATATAATTACTTTTTTCTGAGCTTAAATCCTGATGCTGGCAAGTCTTTAATCTTGGTTTTTCTCTGATTCTGTTTTCTTGTTGCATAATTTGATCCTATTTTAGGCAAAATAGCTTGAAAGGTAATTTAATAATTTCTGTATGTGTTCATGCAGTAAATAATTTAAAAATAATTATGTATAACCCATTTTATTTCAGAAGTTTTATACCATATATTTCTTAAAATATTCAAGGTATTTGTGAAGGTATGCAGCTTCCTAACTGCCTTCTTTTTTTCCCCTCTAATGCTATTTATGACTACTTCATTGTCTTTGTAATTAATGAGTGGAAAATAGGCCTTGTTGAATAATCTTGCTAAAATATAGATAGCTGACATGCTTTCAGTACATCAAAGCTTTCTGTTGAACTTTAAGACAGTTGGGAAATAGCTATGTGATTTGTTATATTATAAATGGGTGAAACTGTAAGAATAATTTATTTGATTGTTCTTCTGACCCAGGTAACAGACAGGTGAAAGTAAGGGTATGGGGGCTACCAGTCTGTGGACAGTGCACTCTCATTTTTGACAAACATTTACGCATTACTGTAAATCCAGTTGGTGGTACAGTAGCTTTTTTTGGGGTTGTTTTTGGCTTTTTTTTTTTTTAATTTGTCTTTTGTACTTCCGTTATTTATGTTTTCATGAGTTGTAAAATATATAATTTTAGTTTTCTGTACGTTCTGTTTGTGATTTAGTTTTCAAACGGATAAATTTGTAAATAATAGTGAATCAGAACCCCATAATTAATGACTTGGTATTCAAGTAGTTATGTAACATTTGGAAACAAATCAACTTCATGCCTGTTGGCATCAGGAGTCTGAAGGCATGATATTATCTTAGGAATGAAGTGCTAAAAGTTCTGTATCCTACTGTTAAATGCATTCTTTTCATAACCACAGGAAGTAAAGCACAAACAAAATATCCAAAACCTCTTTTCTTGCAGTAATTTTTATCATATTTGGACTTGTATCATTTAATATTTTGACTAAGGTTTTTAAAATAAATTACAATAATAAGCTTGTGTTTCTTAAATATTTCACTGCTTTTATACAGTAACTTATGATAAAGAAATTGCTTGTGCTTGGAATTGGAAACCAGTTCAAAACCATCTTCTCTGTTGCCCATATTGGTGTATGAAGGTTTGTTTTATGCATCTGTTAAATGGTGTGCAGGGTAGAGAGCAAGCCTTAAATGAAACCTTTAAAGCTATAGGAATTAGTACATTCTTTAACATGCAGTTGTTTAGCCTAGGCTGTATAGTTAATAACTCTTGTAGAAGCTGCTTGAAATTCTTACCTGAACATACCTACTTTAAAGTGTAACACTACTGTGGGCAAGATCTAAAGGGAAAGGTTAGTTTGCAAAGCTTCTTTAGGATATTTTGATCTTGGAATTTGAGGAGGTAGCTAATGTTTTTGCACCCAGGGAATTCAGTAACTTTGTCCTTAAGCAACATTCATAAAGTGTAGTGATTTTGACAGTAGAAATTAGTATGTTCACCCTTGGCAGAAACTTGTGTTCCTCTCAGCTTGGTACCACGGGCCTTATACAAAACCCTCAGTGAGGTACTGAAGAACCTGACTGAGAAGAAGTATAGTGATACCCACGTGAGAAGTTTTTCATTTAAAGTGTCATTTTCTCTTCAACCCACCCAGTGAATTAGGCCATTGAGGCAGATGTTACATTTTCAGCCACCTCCCTCACTATAATAGCTACAGTACTGTTTATAAAAAATTAACATCAGTCTAAATTAGTAGTAATGAGGCATATTCTGTTATTTTCTGGAGTTTATGAACTTCTTCCATGTTGGCTGTCTTCCAAAGCTCTTGAAGCACGGTTCGGCTGGTGGAATAAAACCAATGCAAATGTGTTCTTTCAGGCTTTCTGAACAAATAGCACTGTCCTCTTTATGTCTATATGTTAATATGTTTGTGGAATAATCTTGCATTTCCTTGCCCTCCTTCCCTCAAATTGTTTGTTCTTGTGGATAAGCTCTCTGTAAGGAGAGAAATGTATTATTCTTTACAGTTTTTGAGCTGTTCCTTACAATAACTAAGTTCCTCTGCTAACTTCTGGAGGAGAAATGCACACAGCTAATGGCAAGATTGACAGCTTTCCCTAAAATGCTCGCAGAAACAAAGTCCTGGCATAAGCTCATTTATTAAACCAGGTTGTTTTGCAGTCACATTTTGAAATGCTCGTAGGTTTATCTGTGTCATGACAATACCTGTCCCACAGATCTGGGATGTTCATTAGGTATTTAGGGCTTATGACCTGCAGCTCCCTTGGGTTGGGCTGCAAGTGCTAATCAATTCTCTGCTGAATTGTCCGTGTAGATATTCTGCGAAAATGCTCTTTATGAGGTTACCTTAGAGGAGAAAATCACACTATGAGCCTCCTGTTCATGGAAGTCATATCAGTGCTGAAACCTTTAGAGCTGGGTAAGTGATATTTGAGGTCATGAAATGATGTTTGCACGTGTCTTCTCTAGCAGAGCACAGCTTTGCCTAAGCATTTCAAGCAGCTGAGCAGTTATTCTTTGCTCTACTATGGTGCATATCCTGTCACACAAGTAAGAAGAGCTTTTTAATATACTTTTTTTTTTAAAAAAATGAGATTCTTTGCTAATGATAATAGGGCAGCTTATAAGATTTTTTTTTTAAATTCAAAGGGAATTAATATGAATTTGAAATACTTGATGTTCTTTAAACAGTAGATTAGTTTGGGGAATTATCTAAACAGATCCTCTTCTAGGATACTAATTTATTTTAAATACTTGTGTAAGTCTGTCTCCATTAGGTCTACAGTTATTGCAGCAAGTTGCCCGAGGAGATAATTTGGTCACGAAGGTTGTGGATGCATCACAGCAAATGATTCTGTCATGATAATATCAGTGTTCTTAAAACCTGTCGTAAAAGGCTGGTGCCCAGCGTTCAGTAACAGAGGCTGCAGTGCCAATTAACAGCGGTGATTTGTATCCTAAAGGAGACATCTTTCCATCCAGTCCTTGCTGTGTTGTAAAAAAAAAAATATAACGTGCCCTTGTAGCAAGGTGATCTCGGAAACAAAGTTGGCAAGTAGCGATATTTCAGCTCCACCCTGGCCCGAAGCTGAGCCGAGTTGTTCCTCCAGCTCACTTGTGTCTCATTCTGCTATGGAACAGGGACCTCGCCCTTGTGCAACTGAAAGGTTTGACATACACACAATGACTTTGTCTCGTTTTTTTCTAAGGATAGCTTTTTACTCTCAAAGCCCTTGGACTGTTGCCTGAGCAAGGGAAGTGCTTGCTGAATTGGCTTGGGCAGCTGTTGCCTAATAGCACCAATAAAGAGGGAAAGGTTTTTCCTGATCCGGTTTTACAAGAGCTCCAGCAGCACCAGGAGAGTGCGGCATATGTCATCCACTGTGCAATAAAAGAGCCAATTGCTGATGAGGCAATCAGGGTTGAACTACTAGGTTTTAATTTCTTTAATTGAATTTGCTTGTGGAAAATTAAGAGGAGGCAATCAAAAATTCATAAAGTGCTGAGATGAAACAGAGGGAAAAGCAAGTGGATTTATGTCACATCTTACCAATATGAAATGTCTTGATGAATTTCTTTAGTGAAGAAAGGAAACTTTCTCACATTAAGGTGAATTATGACTTCCATCAATATTCTGATAAAAGGAATAAAATACTCCTGAAGAGCTTTCTGTTTAAACTTCCTGAGATGAAAGTTCAAGCTCTATTTATGTAGGTTCTTGTTAGTGGCTGGGTTTTATGAAATGAGGAAAGAAATAATGAATAGGATAGTTTAAACAAATGATACATTTCACTTTTACTATCCAGGAAATCAGGTATTTTAAAATATTTATGGTTTAATTTTCATTTAGCACCAGTGCATATTATTCAGCTCTAAGTCAACTGTCCTTGGCTGCTGCTCAGTTGTGTACAGGGTGAAGAGAGAAGGGTTCATTTGAGCAGGGTGCTTTGAGTTACGGGAAATTAATTTGCAAGGTGGAGATGAAAAATGTGATCTCAAATGAATTTCAATGCTATAAAAATAGTAGAAAGGAAAGAGAGAGTTCAGTGTCTCTAACATAGACTGCTATTAATAAAAACATTGGTCAGGGGTTTTCCAAGTTATGGTCAGTTTAGGGAACCTGTGATGAGCCACAGTGGGGGAGATATTTGCTTTTATTGTTGGTGGAAACCTGGCATGCTGAGCAAAGAGAAATCTGGCTGACAGCAGGTACTTGCTCAGGCCTCAATTTTCTGCCTAAATTTGGAGGCAGTGAAGCCTCCTGACGCTGGGGGGCAGGAAGGATTTGTTATCTGGTAGCTATTCTTGCTCTGGAAGGGAAGGAGCAGGCTCTCCCAGCAGAGCTCTTCACCTGAGCTGCTGTCAAGTGGTGAAGGCTGCAGGTGTATGGTGGGGGGTCCTGTGGGCAGCACCAGCCAGAGCTGGGTTACTGAGAGCCTGACAGCCCGAGGGGAGCTCTTGCCTTCCCCACCTTGCCATGCTCCCTGCTCTGGAAGGTAAGTGGGCTCCTCACCCCGTGAAACAATTCCTCTTTCTTTTAGAATCTTATTCCCGGGCTGATTTGCAGTCATTTGGGGGTGCTGAGCTAGACTGGTGCTGGAGCTGTCTCAAGGCCAGCGATGGAATGTTGAGGGCAGAGATGGGACCGATCCCAGTTCAGTAGCAGCAAATGGTTCATTTTCATTTCTTGTTGCGGTTACATCATTCCAGTTTCTCACAACCTTGTGTTGCCCCATGGCAGGAGGGGTTGGAACTAGATGATCTTCAGGGCCCCTGTCAACCCAAACCGTGCTGGGATTCTGCAATTCTAGAGCTGTTTCTCAGTTGTCTTGTAAAGCCAAGCCCAAACAAGAACATTTCACACTGCAGAGGCCAGGTGAGCGATGGTTGCTACAGTCTCAGCATCATAGTTTTTGTTGCTGAGAGGCCAAGCCAGACTGAGGATTTGGGGTCTCTTTTGGTTTGCATTGTTTTTTTGTGGAAATGTTCTTGTGGGGAAATCTGTAAGCAAACTCTCTGGGAGGCTGAGGGGTGGTGCTGCCCCGTGGCAGTGCTGGTGTGTGCATGGCTGCCAACACCACAGCACCTGCTGCGCTGTGTAGCTTCCCTGTCCTGTTCCAAATCCAAACTGAAGCTGCATTTTGTGCTCCTACAAGGCTGAGTAGCTTTATGGGTGTGCTAAATCCTCATGTAAGGCTGATAGAGCAGTAATCTTCAAGGCCATATATCCCACTCACCACAAAGCAGCACAACTAACAAAATAATTTTTGCACCTTTTTTGTTTTTACCATCAAGTGTCCTTTAAAGAGTAGTCCCTGTACTGGTTTTTGTTAAACTTTTCTTATACAGACCATATGAATGTCCTCACTGTAATAAAAAATGGTTAATATGAGAACTTCTCAGCTTCACTGTTCCCAATATATCTAACTAGAAAGGGAAGAATGACATCTCTTCTGTAATTGATCCTTAAATCATTATCAAAATCATTTGGCAGCCTACTAAAAGTTATTTTTAATTACAAGGTCTATTGCCTTGTTATTAACACTGAAAATCACTAATCTGTGCAATTTCCTATCTTGATTAAAAATAAAATACAAAGATTGTGTTGTCCTTATTGAGGTGCACTCATTGAGGTTTTATTAAAGATTAAGTGAAACAAGATTTAATGCCTTTGTATTATTCTATAAACAATGTTTAAATGTTGCAATTTAAGGAAGGTGGTGGAGTTAAGAACTGGAGTTGAGTTCCACAGGTGTACCCAGTCTGCTGAAATATTTAAAATTCAGATTAAATGAATTGGGAGACTCTCATCTGTGTTGTTCATAAACCTGACCCTCGTTATCAGCTGGCTCTGCAAGGCAGTGGGATTATATTGTATATTTTTGTCAGCACCCTCCTGCTTTTCATCTGGCTGTGTCACATGATGGCTTGTGATGACTGATGGAAGTCCTTTTTGTCCCTGGGGAAAACGTTTATGCTCTCCACATAACTGTTCTCCCTCTACAAGTCGGGGACAGGGAATAAAACATTCAAAAAGACCCACATGACATAGTTTTTGCATTCAACAAGCCCCAGAGACTCACTTTAGATGTATCTTTTCAGGTTAACTCCTGCTTATTCTTCATAGTTAAATTTCCAAATTGTAACAGGGTGAACATTCTCAAGCTGCAGCTAGTGGGGCAAGGAACAGCTGATCCTTTATAAAGCTGCAAAGTTTTTTCAACATCTAGAAATTGTCCTTTTAGTATCAGCTGACTAATTCTACCAGTTAATCTGGAATAGGCTTTAATTTTTAATGCATGCTGACTGTGAATCCTAACAGCTGGAATGCCAGATATTCAGAAAAGGAGAATTATATTCTACATTGTTTGGGGAGGGAAAGAAGGTTGAAGCAAAGGGCATAATGACATCTTGCAGAAATTAAACCAAAATCTTCCAAGCTGCAATGTCATATTTTCTGTATAATTTCTGGGAAAGATTCTCTACATTTGAATAGGTGCTCCCTAGAGAAGGAAAACTCTCTTTGATCCTATATGAGTACAGAAGGTTTGGGCTGGGTTGTACCACAAACTGACAAAAGGCTCTGTGACACACAGAATCTTAGCAGTTTGGGAGCAGTTTGAGAGGCAACTTTTTAAATGCAATTTGTTATAATTTTAGCTTAACATAAGGTATGCAATTTATCCAGGGGTGTCTGTGGCAGGCTCACAGGGAACAGTTCAGGGGCTGGGAGAGGACGTGGCATCTAAGTCCTCTGCTGTGGCTGTGTGGTTTATGAGAAGGATGTCCTTCAGCATCATCTTTGGTCTACATGGGACTGATCTGCAGGGAGAGCTTGTTAAAGAAAACCAGGACAGAGAACTGGACGTTTTCTTTATCTTCCCACCCCAGAAAAGCCCTACACTCACTCTTTCTCATGTCAGTGTGAACATTTTGGGTTTCACAGCACAGACAAGATGTGTTGTGCTGCTGGTGGGCAGTGGCTGTGAGAACAAAAGGATCCTGCTGTCATCTCTGGCACTTGCCTGGAGTGCTGCCTGCTCCTGCCTAGGCCTGGGCAAGCAGATAAAGCATTCAATAGAAGTTGTATTGCAAAAAGAATTCGGAAGTGAGGCAGAGGAAGGTATTTTATCTGGCAAGCAAGCTTCCCTCGCTGGTGCTGTGAAACACCAGCTTGTCATTGCTGAGGACAACTTTTCTCGAAGCAATACCCAGAAAAAAAAAAATAATAATTTTAGATATTAAAATAATTTATTTTTCACAGCTTTCCCTGATGCTGGCCAGCTCTTGGAGCAGCCAGCAGGGGGGAGTGTGGCTGCACCATGGAAGTCACCTGGCAGCCAGCAAAGAGCTGGAGAAGTGCAAAATAAGTTCAAGAATGAGTTAGGATAAATTCCTTTGGACAAAACTGACACTGTGAGACAGACAGCACGAGCCCATCGAGCAACCAAGATGTGGAGGGGTGTTAAGGGGTGTTTACTTACTTTAAAAAACCCCCTCAGTTTATTTTATTTAAAAAATTCTCAAGAGACAGAGATTTTTACCTTGGAGTAATGACCTCGGTGATCTGACACCGTCTTTTCCAATCTAAATGATTTTATCTTCTTCTTGCGCTGCATCCCCAGGCCTTTATTTTTCAGTTTTGTCCTGAAAAATGTGTGTCTCTAACATCATGAGTTCTTATGTATTAATTCATCTCAGATGTAATAAATTTGTAAGAATAAAAACTGTCTTTACTCTTGAGGGCCTCAGCAAAATAACCTTCAGCTTTGAAATCACACAGTTCTTCTCTAACTCATGGAAAAATAAATGTGTTTCCTCAAACTAAAATATATTTCCACTATTGTGCAAGAGGAAAACATTGGAAAACAAAGACACTGATCTCCCTAAATGTTACTGCATGGGAACAGAAATTAATAGAAAGAAAAAAATATTGCTATTTATGGGATTTAATATGATGAATTTTACCTGACAGCATCTAACCTTTTCCAGAGCAATATACAAATGATTGCTATGTGCTTGAGTAAATCCAGATTTAGAAAAACGTCACCAAAACACCAGTTAATAGATTAATTACATGCACACTGCTAATACCCAGTTCTTGTTGAACTTGATGTCTGAAAAGCAGTTATTTTATGTCTGTAAATAGTTTGCCTGCCTAATTACTTGCTTAGCCATTTCTCCTTCCAATTACACACATGTGCAGTCATCGTATGGGAATTGCTAATGCTTGTGGAGCTGCAATGTAGGGCAAAGATGTCTTAGAAACTCAGGGAAGAAATGTCTCCATTTGGGAGAAACATAAAAGTTCCTTGGCTCTGCAGCAGCTGCTTTATCTGGGGTGATGTCCAGTTAAGGCCTCCTTCCTTCCTCAGTGCTAAAGGAAAAGTGCCCAGTGCTGAAAAAGGCTCCAGACCAAAAAGTAATGCTGGGAATTGTGCATCAGCTGCAGTATCCATTTGTCATCCTTCTTCTTTGAGTCTTGACATGATCCTGATGGGTTCTCCAGTGGCTGTTGAGCCGCCAAAGGTCAAGAGAGCCCTTCTGAGGGCTGTGGAAGATGCACAGATGAGTTACTCAGTGCATAACAGTTGAGAGCAGGAGAGGGTCTCCCATGCCCTGTCCTCAGAAATCCCAGTCCCAGAGCGACTCAAGTCAATCCTGTACTGCTGATTCATTTTCATGTTTACAGCAGCAATTAACTTCAGTTGAAATTGTTTGTAACTCCCACCAGGGAGCACTCAGAGCAGTTCTGTTCATGTTCAGAGGACTCTGATGTGCCTCTGAAGCCTGGCACTCCTTCATATTATTCCTCTTTATGCTCCGTGCAAACATCAAATTGAGTATAGAAGTTAACATGGTCACTAAATTGGTACAGCCATTAACAGGCCTCTTTCCCCAAGAAGAAGGTGATAGATTTCCTAACAAATATTAATCAGGATTGCTAAAAGAAGAGGAAAACTATCTTGATGGCACCCACCAAGCCTTTGGGTTAACTTCCTGCTTTATTTCTCTGTAACTTGGCAGTCCTAGAACATAAAGCTGGATTCAGAGGTGAGCACAGCATCAGCAGAGATGACGATAAAAAATTTCTATGTATTTCTCTCTAGTTTCTTGTTGCTTTGAATGTTGTTTAATTCCCTCACTACAATGAATTGCAAACAGATGCTTAGGTAATTGAGGGCTGAGGCTTTAGAGATGATGGTCCAGGCTCTGATGTTGTTACTTGTTCATAAGCAATCCCACCATCCTTGGTACAATAAACTAAACAATATTGAAGGGAAAAAAAATGCCTGAACTAAACTGAGCACTGTGTGCAGCACTGTAAAGGAAAGCTGTTCCTGTTGAAACACCACTGACAGCTTGTGCTGAAGTTGCAGGAAGGACAAAGTGGTCTCTTAACAGGTTTGCTTCTTTTTGCCAGATGGTCTCAATCTTGTTTGGGTTTACAGAGCTCTTCTCCCCTCTGTCTGCATTGCTTCTGAGATTAATGTCAGCAGTTTCTGCAGGAGGCTCCTCTGAGGGTGAGGAGCAGAGGGGCAACATTCTGTCTGAGTGAGGAAAGTAAAGAAAAGCAAATGCAGAAAATCAGGGGGAGGTTTGGCTGCTTGGCCCTGGGTTGAGAGCAGGGGGAATGTGTTTTTTTCCCTTCTCTCTGCTGCCACCTTGGCTCGAGGAAGGATGCCCTGCTGGGGGTGTGAGTGGGAGCTGCTGACTCTGAAAGGAGGAAAAGATGGCACTTCTCTAAAAGTAAACAGTTCTTTCTCCTCTACTTGGTGCAAAATGTGACTCAAAATGCCTCCTTGACTGGGGCAAGGGATTGTCTGCACTCCCTGTCAAGCTAGGGAAGTCTTCTTGGGAAGGGGGAACCGCATCAGTGTTCAAGCCAGGAGATGGGCAGAGAGCTCATGCATAAACACTCAACAAGTCTCAGGGTCTGAGGGTTTCTCTGCAGTACCGAGAAACCTCCTCAGGCTGCCATCATCCCACTCAGCCTGGTTGTGTTCTCCCCAGCCCCAGGAACGCAGAGCTCGACCAGCTTGGTCCTGCTGAGTCTTAGTTTGCTGTGAGGAACCCAGTAGAGATGAATGAGGGCATTCAAACCAAGCGGACAGATTTTCTATTTTGGGACAAGATTATCTTGAAATATTTACTATAGACGTGCTGATGGAACCAGCATGTTCATGTCAAAATGTCTGGCTGACATGTTGGTTTTCAAATAGCCCTTTGCTCTTGAGAAACTTAAAAGCTTTCCCAAACATATTCTTCTGTCTCTGGGGACATAATCTGCTTGTTGCATTTCTGGTCTGCTCAAGATTGTCTTTTTGCTTTTGGGTGAGAATATTTTAATGTCACAATTCCCTCTGCTTGCTAAGTGGGGCATTTACAGATTTTTATGCAAGCTTTTACAATTTATTGTGGAAATCCCTGGTTGGATAAAGGTCTTCACTACAAAAATGATCTACATAATGTATCTCCTGTTACCATTAAAGCTCTTTGAAAATAGAAAAGAAAAAGCCAAAACCTCAAATATTTTCCTCTATTGAAAACACACAAAAGCCTGCTGCTTCTGCATCACTGAAGACCAGGGCATGGTTTAGACTTCATGTGTTGAGTGTAACTGCCCCAGAACTCAGAATTTCAGGAACACAGGGCATCTGAAACTTGCAAAATTATGTAATTGAATCCCTTCCTCTCCACTTAGAGTATTTACTATTTCCCCACATTTTAGGGCTTACATTTTAAATTTTGCCTTTTTTTTTACTTCCTTCTTCTTTTTTTTTAGACAGATTAACACTTTATAAATAAAGATATAAGAATTATGAAAACTCTGGAGAAAGATAGATTTTGTGGTGATAAATTATGCATCAGCCCTGTCAGTGATGTGTGTTCATTAACAGCAGGATGCTACATGTATTTTATTTGATGCCAAACTGCAAGATGAGCCTTTCCTTGCCTGTGCAGCTGATCCACACATCCTCATTAAGCAGCAGGATCTGAGCCCTGCACGTGCCGTAGCCTGGCATGATCCTTGGGAGGGTTGTGGGGCTGGACCACAGCTCCATCCTGGCAGTGCTGCTGCTGCTGCTGCCTTCAGGGGTTGTTTCTTATTCCTGTGCCCCAGCTGGGCTCGGGTGTGCTGTCATGTACCTACATCTCCTTGCAATAACACAGCAATAAAACTGCAAGATGCCTACAATCTGTTTGTAATCTCCAGAATATCACCACCTGCATCCTGTGACTAAAGGATGTAAATACTTCCTTCTGTGCAGAGCGGCTAAAACTTTCCCAAGGCTCAATTGCCAAGTGAGCAGTTTTAGTTTTGCAGAGGCTGTAAAACCCTTTTTTCCAAAGAATGTACCCTTTTGCCCTTTTGTTTTGGTTGTTGGGGTTTTTTTTCCCCCTTTTGTTCACTTCTCTTTCCAGGGAGCCTGTTGTTCAGAGCTCAGCCCAAGGATTTGCACAGCCCTGCGGTACCCCAGGTTGCAACTTACCTGGAGGCTCTAGATGAAATGCTTTGCAGCAAAATTGTGAACAACATCTGACTTGCTCTCTAGTACAGAGGGAGAACGGCTGTTAAATTAGGTATGTGTTTTCCAGTCCACACAGGTGTCTTCTCCAGCTGCAACACTCTCTGAATCTGAGGTAGGAAGCTGGTATGAGCTATGAATACATTTATTACTGAACAGTAGCAATGGGATATGTAGAATGTGCAGGCAATAAAAACGTGGACACTTTCCAACTGCTGTTGGCAGCATGCATGATTTGGTTGAGATTTATCATAACAAATCATCTCTGCTGGAGGTGGGCTTTCAAATACTTAGGTATGTGAGAAGGTGCACAAAGGTGTTAGTGGCAGAAGAGCAGCAGTCGCAGCAGTGAGGCTGAAGCTGTGACAAACTCCAGCAGAGCTCATCCTTTCTGACACCTGCAAAGTGGCCATGTTCTAGAATTGTTCAAGTTCTAGAATTTAGTGCAAATACTTTTACTGCAGTGCTGTCCAAATGCCCAAACCCGTCTTAGAAGTGCGATGAACTGAACACGCTATTACACTGTAAAAACAAAAAGAAATAAAGTTAAGATGCTCTTAGCCCATCCATGTGATGCATCTCACGAGAGTTCCAAGCCTATCTAAGTTGTGCTAGTATTCAGCACTTTGCTCTCCTGCTTCTGATTATGATCTTTGCAAAGCAATTGGTATTTTGGGGCGGTTGCAGCATCTGATTTATACCCAGGCAGCATAATCCTCAAAGGGTATCAACACTTCAGTGGCAGCATTATTTACAAGGAATAGCACATTGCCTGTCTAGAAGATCATCCTTGCTGTAACTAATTAACCCGGCATGCTTAAATGCTTTGTGCAATTGAGGGTGGAGTTCCATTTACCTCCAGTTAGGTGCTGGAAGCCTGGTGAGACCCTCCCTGTAACGAGGGAGAGCAGCTCCACTGCTCAGCAGCATCACCCCAGGGCTGTGCCAGAGTTTTTGGTGATAGCAGAGCTGCCACAAGGAGTCTGGCAACTGAAATGATTTCCATTAAAAAAATCTTCCGTGGCTGAGTATTCAGAATACTTAATTAGCTGAAAGCCATGATATCTGTCAATCATGTGTTGCCTCAGATTTTGGGTTTAAAGGGCAGAGTTATTACTGAAGACTTATTATTAAAGGAAATTACTGGTACAGTTGGCTCAGATCTCGCTAAGAAACAAGATTACAGATGGGTAATATTACCATGGAAAGCCAAGCATTTTAATCATACCTCAGCATGTAGTAATAGAGCTCCAAAACCCACGCTACCAGAAAACCTAACAAAATCGTGGTGCTAGATAGATACTTGAATATTAGTGAGCACTCAAGGGAACTTTGAAAGGATTGAATTCATCTTGGGGCTTTGCTGCTGCAGCAGCAAGTCCTCACTTCTGTGTTGCATGTGTTTGACATGCATGTAAATGGATGCATAGCATTACAAAGCAATGGAGAATTAAATCCTAGGTGAAATAAACCCCCCAACTACTGCATTCCCAAACACTAGGAATCTCGGGAACACATGTCCCACAGAGGCTGCTGCATTGGCTGCTGGTTCATCTCCATTCACAGATGCTGTATGTGTTACTGGTTTGGTGCTCTTCCTGGAAAAACAGGACTCAAGTGTGTGCTTGTAATGAGATTCGGAAGTCAAAGGGAAAGCCCTGGGATGTAAGAGAGCTGATTTGTTATGGGTACATTGAAGAAATAGTAATAATAGAAGTAGTAGTAGTAATAACAACAACAATAATAATAACAAAACAACAACAATAATAGTAATAATAATAATAATTCTATTCTGCCCATTGCCATAGACTTCCTGAGATCTCATAATGTTAATAAGATCATAATGAAATTCTGGAAAATTTTGGTCTTGGTCATGAAACTAGAAGGGGATGCTCTGGTCTTCTCCAGAATGTCCCAGGGCAGTGGCTCTCTATGCTGCTACTGATCATATTTTCTTCTCATGCAAAGAGAAGCTATGAATATTTGGAGGCATATTCTCTTAGGCAGGGTTTAGTGCTTGAACTGTGATCAGTGCCAGTAATGAGATAGCAGCATTCTTTACCCTTCTCCTGTCTGTGCATAAAGAACAGGTATTATCAAATATAGCAAAGAGGTGAGATTGCTGCCAGCCAGGAGAACGTTTTGATTGTATTCCTGTGAAGGAAAGCTGATATTTAGACTTTATGGATGTATGCTAGTGATTTCCATGGTGGAAAAAGATACTAATCTTCTATTTGGGAGGACATTTTAGGTTCATTTGATTTGGATTCGTTTGTTTCCCAAGCTCTAATTTCTGAACCTCATGAATCTGGGAGACAAAATGAGAGCTGTTGCAAATGGATCAGTGCAGAGGCTGATGCAAAGAAAATATGGACAAGTTCCTTCCAAAGAATCAGTGTGGTCTGCAAAATTGGATTCACAGCTCAACAATGTGAACGAATGCATGAAGAGGCCATGGCTAATCCCAAACGCTCTCAGAGTTCAGGAACAGTCGCTGATGGATTTCAGGCTTTGCGGTCAGACAGTTTCAGACTCATTGATGCTTATTATAATGGTCCTACTCAGTCATCTTCTCACTCACTGCAGAGTAATCCTCTTTAGGTTAGAGCGTAACTCCTTAGCTTTTCCTTCCTCTCTTTGCTCCCAGGTTTGGAAGGATGCCTTCATGCCTCACCGGACCACCCTGCTCTCCCGCAGGACAGGATTGCTGCCTGCTTCATGGCATGTGCCTGTCTGGACCACGCCATCACCCTTCCACCTTTTCCTTCCAACTTCCCGCTTCTGAGTTGTAGAACTGTGGAATTATTGTTAGGCAAACCATGGGTCCCTCCCAGGTAAAAGCTTTACAGCCCTTTGCACACTGTGCGTTTGTTGGTTAAATCAACAGGTACAGAAATGGCCTTATGTGTGAACAGCACACTTCTGCTAATAAGTAAATGAAGTAGGTAAGTCTTCTTTTTGACACTTGAAGATGAGAGTAAATAATATCTCATTACTTAATTGGACACATGTCCAGTTTTAGTGGTTTATTATGCCTAAGACATGGCAGAGGAAAAGAAAATGTGTGACTGCGGAATACCCAAAGTAAAAAAAGCAAAGAAAAGAGTTGTCCTTCTTGGACATAGATTTTGATTTTTAATTATCTAATATATATCTATAATGTTATCTCAAGATTTTTTTTTTTTTTTGGGCTAATTAGTTAATCCCTGTCTGGTGCTAATAGAAAACTGTGTTTCAGGGTGGTTTGTTGCTGCTCAGCTCAGGAGTAAGGCAATTAGTAGTAACATACACTAAAACTGAGTCTCCAAACTTACACAAAATGTTTAATGAGACAACTGGGATGCATATGATTGGGAGCCAAATGTGTTGGAAGTTGCTTGTTGTTTTAAACCGAAAACACGGGATTTGGAGTATCTCCTTTATGTTCCTTCCACTCGGCTGGCTCAAGCGTCCCAGGACAGCAGCTGTCAGAATTGGGGTGCTGTAGGCTGATCTCCCTGTGCAGATGTTTTACAGAGCGATTGAGTGCTTTCTCCTGCTGCCAGATCTCCAGCAAAGTGAACAGCTTTGTTGTAGTCGCTGGATTGCAACGTCAATAATTGATTTTTTCAAGTCCTACTGAGATCTTGGCAATCAAATAGACGGCAGCCTGGAAGATCTCAGCGGTGAGGTAGAAGATCTTTTGTCTTGGAATGCTGTATTTTCTGAAGCGGTATGTTTAATTGATGTGGCTATTATTTAATCTGGAAAAAGGCACGTTACAAAATAAACACCCTTTAGTCAGGAGCCTTATGAATTCCTGTAATTCCAGGCGTAAAAAGTCAAAAGAAACATGGACTGTGTGGATCTTGATCTACAGCCATCATTCATTGAGCTGAGCCCCAAAACCACATTTGAGGGCTGTTTCTCTGCAGACCAGCTACCTGCCTGTGCAGGCTTTGGGCTGAGAAGCCCCAAGTTAAGCAGAGCTGTTGGGCACTGTTGGGCTTTAGCTGCAGCTGCTCAGCTTCAAACCTGAGTTTCTTCTGGTGCTGAAGGGAAGTTATTCCCAAAGTGCTTGTGGTGGAGAGGAAAGCTGGGTCTCCATCTGCTAATGCTGGTGATGCTTAATTGATGTCCATCAGCCTCACAGGGGTTGGGGACCATTGTTCCTGGACCATTATGGGCTATGAGATTTATAGTTCATCAAATGGTGTCTTGGATGTGAGTTCAGCTCTTTATCCCCTTGGTGATAATATGAGGCTCAGGTGACTGGTAGGGCGCAGAGCTATAGGTTTTTATTTTGTTCTGTAGAAGTTGGACAGGGCTCAGAGGCGGTGTGCTCCATCTGTGTCTAGTGCAGCTCATGAGCATCACAGATGCTTAGCAAAAAGAAAACGTTTCATTTTGGATGTCTTGCTGACTCGTATGTACGAGGTCAGGCTTAAGCTCTAGTTTCTGGCTGCTTGTCTCAAAAATGGCTTAAAATTGTTCCATTCTGATTTCATAGAGTCACGGAATGGTTTGGGTTGGAAGGGACCTTATCTCATTCCAACCCCCTGCTATGGGCAGGGACACCTTCCACCACACCAGGTTGTTCTAAGCCCCGTCCAACCTGGCATTGAGCACTTCCAGGGATAAAGCATCCACAGCTTCTCTGGGCAATAATTTCTCTCTGGTATGCGACTTTCACAGAGGAATAATCTCTTTTTATTTTTGTTATAGAGCTGCTGTTAAGAAACAAAGCAGTCCTTAACAACCACTGTGATGTTGCTGCCCAACTTGCATCATCTCTCCCAGCTGCCCTCCAGCAACATTAGTCTCAAGTTCATTTTCTTAAAATAAAAAACAATCCAGAATGAACTCCCAGGGTGTCTGTCTGGAGAAATGAATGTCTCCCTAGCGGTAAATGGCAGTGTAGTAAATTAGAAAGGCATTTCGTAACTTTA
Organism: Dasyornis broadbenti; assembly: GCA_013397935.1. NCBI lineage: Eukaryota > Metazoa > Chordata > Aves > Passeriformes > Dasyornithidae > Dasyornis > Dasyornis broadbenti. The sequence goes on along the minus strand of VZRN01001383.1, from coordinate 778,005 downwards.
AAATTGATAATTTTTAAAATAAATATTAATATATTCAAACAAAATTCTGTAATCCAACTGTGCCAGCCAATGCAACCATTAAGGCTAAGAGTCAATCAAGACATCATTTTGTGGTTGTATAATTCAGGATCGCTATGTATTCTTTCTAACTCACTTATTTTTTTATTGCTGCGACTATTATGGATAGCTGTAAAATTCTGTTTATGTCTATTCATTCCATTTCTTGACCCTTATTTAAAATGTAGTTTTTTACAATTCATTTTAAGCTGACAACATGTCAAACTCTGTAGGTAATGTGTGTTAATAGGACAACACTCTTTAAACATGGGCTTTCTCAATGCATTACACATCAGTTCCTAATTGGACTTGGAGAAATTGCTAAAATATCTCATGAAAGTTGGGTCTGATCCACAGAAGCATTCCTCTGGATCCGTGTCAGTGCAATCAATTTCCTGACATCTGGTCCCTTTCCAGTTCCTTAAGCTCAGAATAGCCTCCACATAGTTTGGATTTGCAGAGTGCAGAATTAAAAACTGGCTAAAAGCGACAGAAGTGATCCAGGTCACAGCAAGAACCAATTTAATTTCTTAGCTTGGTTTCCTAAAGAAACTACACTTGTGGTATCAGTCTGGTGGTGACCATGCTTGTGTGGGGCTGTATCCTTTCTTCTTGCCACTTTTGCACCTATTAACACATTTTAACTCTATTTTCTGGTAGTGGAGGCTTTGAAGCGATGATATTCTTGCAAATTTAGTGACAACAAACAGGCAGCAGAGAAAATCCTTTTCAGAGGTTTAGACTGAGGAAAGGTTAAAGCTTTACCTCAAGTCCTTGCTGAGCAGTGGGGAATCAGCAGAGGAGAGGGATCCTCTTGCAGGGATGCTGCAGGGGAGCAGAAATCTCCCCCAAAGCTCAGGCTTTTAAAGGCAAGTAGAACCTGCACTGGCTCTTGCAGAACTGCTTGTTTAGATCAGTAGGAGAAGAGCTGGATTTTCCAAGAGAGTCACAAGTCCTGTTGTTTTACTTAGTTGCTATAAGACATTTTTCATACCTTCTATTTTTTTCTTTGGATTCTTTGCCTTGGAGTCAATCCAGAAATAAAGCAATCAGAGACCTTCACTGTGTGCACATCTTAATATTAGTGGTCTGATGTGCAAGGTTGTATTCCTGGCTGCTGTAATGTGTTGGTACATCTCATTTTTTCCAGCAATCCATTTAAGCAGCCCCTTACAGGGGCTGTGCCAGGCAGTACTTGCCTTCCTGTTCCTCTGTTTGGTTTATTGTTACTGATAATACACTCACAAGGCTGCTGCTTGCTTTCATCTTGCCTTTTTACTGCCTTGCTTATTTTTGTCTTTGTCCCCCTGTTCTCTAAAGAGGTCTTTGTGAAACAGTGTCTATCTGCTACGCACGTCTCCTTTATTAATAATTCATTAATCAATTTAGACCAGAGGGAAAGAGAAAAGGCACCAAAACCAACAGCTAAAAGTAATCACAGCTCAGGGATGGTGCTGTGCATATTTTGCACCTCAGGCTGCATGATTTGCTAGTGCTACCTGCAGTACTCCTGTCAGAGAACACTGGAGCTCTGTCTTTGTAGATCGGCTTAAAAAACCCAAAAAGTTCTTTCTTACTACATGGAAATAAGCTCCTTGGGATATCAAGTGATACTGAGCAAAAATGGCACTGTGTTTCTGGAGCTGGTGTTTGATTTTTGCAGGGATGCAGACATTTGTGTGTGCTTACCCAAGTCTGCTGGGCAAAGCAATTACGGGTTCATCAAGAATTAAAATTCACCAGTGTCTGAACATTCATTTCACTGAAGCTTCTGGTAATGAAGTCAAAATAATTTATATGACATGCAGGAATTAATGCCTAATTATGAGCAGGCAGTTTGTTTTTAATCCAATACCATTTACCAGTTACTTTTAATACATGTTGGACAGAGAACAGGTTTTCTTGGTCCAATTCACTCTGAAGAATCATAGAATGGTTTGAGTTGGAAGGAACCTTGAGGATCACCCAGTTGCAACCCCCTGCCTTGGGCAGGGACACCTTTCACAGACCGGGCTGGTCCAATCCCCATCCAACCCTGCACTGAACACCTCCAGGGATGGGACATTCACAGCTTCTCGAGAAGCTCTACCCCATGGGGCACTGGTCTGTGGAACACCCAAGGGAAAGCAACTGGTTGGCAGCTGGAGAAGGGAGTTGGACCACTGCTGTTGTGCTCATGTCTAATTACCCCCAAATAAATGCTGTCTAAGCATCAATGCTCCCTCCAGAGCTCCTCTGGCAACTCGTGCAGGAAAGTTTGATGATTCTTCTCCTCCTCAGCGTCAGTTGTCCACAACTCCTCCACCCTGGCGCTCACCACTGAATTACTTTGGCAATTTTACCATAACCAACTTTGCTCAACATGCCTCAGAGCTTCGTGTGAGGATTCACCTTTACTTCTGTCCTCCAGACAGAAAACATAAAGATTTACTTGTTTTTCCTATAACCTTCAGCGTGTTTCCTGCTAATCCTGCAGTGTTAAGGCAGTTTAATGCTCCATTAATTATTTTGGAGGCAGACTGGGAACTGCAAGTGGTGGTGACTCCCCTGCTCATTCAATGGGAAGTTCTCAGCGCGATGTGTCTGTTCATCAAGGAGTGAGTTTTCCCTCTATGGAAAGTGAAAGTCTTAGTGTGCTTCCAACCCGGAGTGTGCCCCCTCTAATCCTCCTCTCAGTAGGCAGAAAGCAGTACATTGTGAATTAACAGAACTTGAGCAACTCCCTGGAGGCAGACGGATCCCCAAATACATAACATGTTAAAAAAGTTCCCATGCTTCATCCACGCTTCTGCCACTAAGTCACAGGAAGGGATAACATTGTGAGTTTGTAATTTATTTCCATATTCCTTAATCATATTTCAGTAGCTGCTTGGTTTATGACCTTTAAAACCACCTTAGATTTAGATTGATAAATGGGTAGCAAATAAATTTAGCAAAATAAGCAATTTCAGCCTATGGAAGGTCAGCAGAGGGCTGTGCAATCACGGCTTCCATTAATATGTTATATTTCAGTCAAAAGCTTTTAAATGCTGAAGGTTTTCAGAGGGAAAACCTATAGGTGTGATGAATGGGTTTCTTTTAATAGCTGAATGGGAAATGAAAATCAAAGTTAGGGAAAAACTGCTTTGTTTCTGAAGCAGAGATGAAGTTGGGCAGCAGTTTTCCTCTGGCACAGGGGCAGGGCAGTTGAGAGGGCTCAGTAACAAGCAAATTACATTTCAGCTCAGAAGACCATTTGAATAGTCTTGTAAATTAGTTAATTGTCACAGATTATTCATAATAGCTATTATTACTGTTGATATGAGGCTTGAGCTGAGGAGAATGACACAGGACAGGTAAACTAAACAGGCGCCTCTATTAGCAGAGAGAGAGAGAGACAGGAGAGAGCTCAGTCATGTCAGCTCTCCACTTCCCACTGGCAGCTCTTCCAGCAGCTTCAGTCAAGGGAGGCTGGCTGGGTGGCGGATTGCACCTCTTTGAAGAGGAAAAGTTTGTTAAATTAATTGCTTGCTGCACATTAACTCAGCTGTATTCATAACCATCTGCAGGGCTTTCCTTTTTACTGGGGTACAAAAGCTCAGATTAAAGGAGAAAGCAATGCGAAGTCTTCTTATGGGGGGTGAGATGATATTTAAAGCCATGGAGCTTTGGGTGGCGCACTAAGAAACTTGATCTAGTGGGTGGCATCCCTGTCCATGGCAGGTGGGTTGGAGCTGAGTGTTCTTTAAGGTCCCTTCCAATCCAAACAATTCCATGATTTTATATAAACTATATTCTGTATGATCTATATTCTATGTGATCTATAGGATACAGTATGAATCGTCAAAAGCAGCATCTAGGGAGAATCATGAAAGGAGAGATCCACGAGATGTACAAAAGCCAGACATTAAAAGGAGAGTTAGAATTTGTTTCTACTTCTCACAGAAGAGTATTATCACCACAAGTGAAGAAAAAAAATCCATCATAAAATCTCTTAGGGTGTTTTTAAAAAATGAACTTCAGTCAGTTGTTGTTTCTAAGAGTTGTGGGTCAGAACAGCCCGGATAAAAATCTCTTGGATGGCTCCCACAAGGCACAGTTGCATTACAGTGATGAGACCTGGTCTAATGGAAGGTGTCCCTGCCCGTGGCAGGGTGGCTGGAACGAGGTGAGCTTTAAAGTGCAAATCCAAACCATTCTGTGGTTCAATGACTTGTGGGGCTGGGATTTGCACAGGACAGGGAGTTGGGATGGCTCTGTCCCCCATGTGAAAGTTTTCTGGGGCAGGCTGAGGTTTGCCTCTACCAGCTGAGTTGTTGGTGTGGCCTCAGCCTGCTCTACCTTGGGACTGACAGGAGCACACCTTGCAGCCCCCAGCCCCAGGGAAGAGTGATCAGGGATGTGTCATTGCCCCATTCCTCTGGTCCCACAGGAGGCACAGCTCAGCTGCAGCCTTCTCCCGGCACCTGAAAATAAAATGCATGACCACTGAGGGAAAGACTCCTCTGTGAAAGTGCAAATCACAGCAGCAGTGTGGGGACAGGTTGGCAGGAGCAGGGTAGGGGCTGGCTTTGTGGGAAGCCGTGAGGGTTGTGCTGGCAGAGGACCTGTTGTCTTTGGAGTGGGGAAGTGGTTATTAATGCTTGAATTGCCAGTGATGTTTGCGTCTGATTTAGTATCACTTAAGTAAGTGATGTATGATTTCAATTAGGAAGCAAAGATGCTTACTGCATCTCCATGATATGTTTGGATGGAGAAAAGTGCTTTGCACAGTCTTTCTGTTTCGGGGGAGGTAAATGGAGCACGGGGTGTCTGTGGATTGCTCACTGCAAAGTTATTTCAATGTCGGCTGGGAAAGCAAACCGTGCCAAGTGCCAAAGTCGCTGCAAAGTCGCTGGGGTGGGCTCAGGGTCCTGCCTGGCATGAGAGCTGGTGAGTGCCATTACAGAATGCTTTCTCTTGGCTTTGGTGCTCTCTGCCAGTTGGAAGAAGAGCAACTCTGCTGTGTGCTGTTGGCCCTGCGCTGCTGACACCCAGCAGATCTTTAAGCATTGTAAGATCCTATGGTCTGGTACAAAAATGAAAGGTTTATCCTTGTCACTAACACAAAGTTCATCACTGTCTGTATTTCACAGCCTGCAGCAGTCTGAGGAGCCTCTGTATTTATTAAAGTGAAAAATCTTTGTCCTGAAAATAAGGGGCCCAAACAAAAGCCAGTGCTGAGCAGCAGCAGGCAATGAAATGAGAGAAGGAATTATCAAAAGACTTTTAACCAAGACCAGCCCTGTAATGCTTGAGTCATTAACATCTGAAAGGGCTTTGTGCAGCAGGATACACAGGTATTTCTGCTTGGAATTAGCACACAGAACACAAAGAGAGCTATATTGATGACTGTTGAGGAGGCAACACCTCCTCCTCCTCCAGCTGTACCCTTGTGTCCAGACCCTGCTCCGAGCTTCAAACTGAGACATCAGTGCCACCAACAACTCAAAAACATCCCTAGACCCTGAGTCTGTATTGCTCATATTTGCTCTCATCTCCTGTTGTATGTTTTAGCAGGAAGCAGCTGGAGATGAGCTGGAAGTGTTCAAGGCCAGGTTGGATGGGGCTTGGAGCAACCTGGTCTAGCGGAAGGTGTCCCTGTCCATGGCAGGGGGCTTGAAATGAGATGATCTTTAAGGTCCCTTCCAACCCAAACTGTTTCGTGATTCTGTGATCATAAGATCCTGAGATCACTGATTGAGAACAGAGAGGGGTAAGAATCAGATTATATTTAGGAATAAAATACAACAAATTTTAAAATTCAGGGTGTGAAAATATACAGTGCCAAGAACAGCCAAAGCCAGGACCAGTGAATTGGTGTTTTTCACACTGCCTGGCATTCCTGCTTGGATCTGCTGGAGCCCTACGCTTTCCAGGGAGTTGGGTTTCAGGTGTAAAACACACAAAGTACAGAGTGGGGTCGGTGGGAAAGTGACACTCAGTGGCTGACACACACTCCTCATGCTCTGCATGTGAATGTTGCAGTAGCACTGTGGTTCTTAGCAGATGAGCTGATATCAGTACAATTATATGGATAAAGTGAATGCCAATGGTGATTTAAAACGCTATTTTCAGAACTTGGTTGCTGCTATCTCTCCTGGTGAGAGATGTTCCCATGTTTCAGCCAAATGAACTTTCAGACTGCTGAGCTAAACGAGAGAGAGATAATTTTCCTTTAAAATAACATGGTGAAGTGCTTATAAATGAGCAAGAGTTACCTTGTGCTGATTAGAGGAGTAGTTGGGCCGCCTCTGTAAAGCAATGAGAGAGATGACTTACTGGCTCAGTGTGATGCATCACCAGCTGTGGCAGTGCTGTTTTCCTACCAGATCCCATCTGATGTGGGGGCAGAGCAGATTTCCTAGAAGAGGCAAATGCCAGCCTTAGTATCTTCCTGTGGTAGCTGGGACCTTGTCTTTCTCAGTGAGAAGACATAAGAAATCTTTCATGAGATCTGGGGTGACTGGAGGTGCTGGGTAAGGCTGCTCTGCTGACTGCTGGAGTGTCCTCTTGAAGGCCTTTTCCAACCTTAAGGATCCTATGATTGTCTAAAAACCACCATCCTTCCTCTCCTGCCACTTCCTGTCTTGTCTGTGACCGTTCCTGCTTTACCTGCACAGTCCATCACTTTCCTGCATCACTCCAGCATGCTCACTTCTGGAAGGGTTTTCCCCTAATTAAAGGTGTTTTATTTATGTTGTGCTGAACTTCAAAAGCCTTGAGAGCCCAGCCCCCTACCAACAGTCAGGATCAGCTCCTGAGCATGTTTTCTCTCCTCAGCCAAGGGATCCTTCAGGTCTGGATTCCCACAAGCCACGTTTTCAAGCTGAAGGTGAGTATGACAGCAAAACTCTTCAGATTCATGCACTATTCATGAAGTCCTCTAGGCTCCAGTGAAACTCTTACAAGATAATAAGAAATTAATGAAACATGGCAGTCTACAACTCCACTCCAGTTTTCATCCAGGGATCTCTGCATTTCACTAATATTTATTAACTGAGTCTTGTGATAGTCCGATGAGGTCTGAGATCCATTTCAGACCCGAGGGGCTCTAGCTGTGCAGTGAGTCTGTGCCAGGGTCGGGGTAAAACCTCAGCTCCTGTTTCTACCTGCCAATTGCTGTGCAAGGACAGAGGCACCCTGTTTTGGACTTCTCACCCTCATTTCTCTCCTTAGGGTGCTATGGGTTTTGCTGACAGAACTCCTAGCACCTCTGGGAGCCTCCAGCACTGTGAGAATGAAAAGAAAGCCTTGGATCTGGTGCCTAAGGAGGCGGAGGCAATATTAAACACAGTGGTGAGTAGAGATTGGTACAGCGGAAGGATAAAATGGGGGCTGAAATGGAGGACAAGGTCAAACACTGCGTCCCATTTCTCAGCTCTCCTGGGACAGACAGAACTGAAATATCTTGGGACAGAAAGTAATGGATGAGAAAGGGATAGAGATTAAGCAGGAGAGTTTAGGGAAGGACAGACCTGAGTGAGAAGGTAATGGCAAAAGCAGGAGCTGGAATGTGACAAGAAACAGGCAGGAAAAAGACCTTTGAAAAACTGACAAAAATAATGGTCTGGGAAAATGAGAGTTATCAGAAGGGATTAGAAAGCACCTGTAAGCACCTGTGTGCTGCTCTGCCTGCCGGGTGATTGTGGCTGAGTCAGTTTCTGCACATTCTTATTTTTAGGGAGGTGTAGGTGTTTTTCCAACCCAGGTTAAGTGTGGTGGTGGCTCTGCCTGAGATCACCCAGCACCAGAGTCTGTACTGTCCTGCTTTGGCATTTGGAGCCAGGATGGCAGGGTGACCCCATCAATGCCCATGCTGAGAAGCAGGTCCCTCACTGTCCTCCTGAAAAGACATGCTAAAGAACATCCCTGCCATGGTTGATGTGGCTGCATATCTGCAGCCTATTGTGTGTAACAATGAATGGGAGGGAAAAGGTCCATAATATTTCAGGTTATTAAATCTGTTCTGTGTAGCCCACAGATACAAGGTAGCCAACACTCTGTTTGATTCAGAAATGAGAATAATCCAAACCCACAACCTAATTTCCTTTCATAGATGTTTCGTATGTTCCGTTGCCTTTTCATAAAATAATTTGGACAATTTGACTGAAAATGACCTTTGTATTCTCTATGCTTCCTAAGCAATATTTGGAAGTAAACTCCTTCTGTACTTGTATGAATTTAACTTAAAACTATTTCTTTAGATCTGTGATATTAAGAAACTAAATGTCTTTCACATCTTTCACATATAGGTAGCAACATCCATGCAGACGCAAGGATGTTAAAAATTGCCTGAGTGACTCCACTCTAGGCCTTGTAGACTCCCTTTCATGTGGTGGACATCAGATGCTGAAAGAGTTTCATCACAGGCAGATGTGAGATAATCTGCCTCTCCCTCTCAGTATCTGATCCTAACCCCTAACAGACAGCGAGTGTCTTAGTGCCAGAAACCCCAAAGTCTGATATTCTTTGTAAAGTTTCCTCCTATTTTTAATTGTAAATGTCAGTCAGTTGGGTTGATTGTCTGCACCTTCATCTAAAATCCTTGGAAAAGCCTCATCCCTGCAACTTAAACCAAGACTGGTGTAATTTCATTTCTCCACCTACTAAAATTAGATTCCCTATATATGATGTACAGTTATATTATTATATAATAATATTATAACCATCATCCTGCTGCAATAAAAACAACACCCTTGTGTCTTTTCTGCAAAAATCAGTTGCTAACTTGTCATGACAACCCCTCACATGACTGTGGCAGCGCAGGGTGCTCCTCACGCGGCGTGTTCAAAGTCAGGAATTATTTACATCTGGGGAATATCACTTCCCACTGAGGTTACCCATATGAAAATCAGTGCTTGTAACAGCTGCTCACGTGGGTTGTTTGTGCACTGGGTTTTTTGCAGTATTTCACCCTCTTTTGTTGGCTTCTGAGGGAGGCTAAGCCTCAGAGGAATTTGGGGTCACATGGAGTTATTTCTCTTCCCTAGAGCAAGGTGAGGCCCCATGATCAAAGCGAGTGGTGACCATGACAGGTACTGCCTGGCTGTACCTCTGCTTTTGTAGCCCCAGGGCTCTGGCATCGATACACCTTGTTGTTTCTCAAAGACAGGGGAGACAGAAAGACTTTGAACGCACAGAATGGGATCCTGCAATGCAAAGCCAGAGGGAGGATGTATACCTCAAATCCTGAGTTACTGTCAAATCACTCTTTCAAAAGAGTGGAGCAAGTGAGAGAGGAAGGTGTTTGGCTTCAGCAAATGAAATAAGGTGTCTGAGTGACAACCTAGAGCTCCTGCAGGGTAGGACCAAGACAAGCCTCTCCATCTTTAGTGTGTGTTCATCATTCAACTCCAGAAATTTGTGACACTGAGGTCTCACAGCTGAGACCTCCCATCTGAGGGGCTCATGGTGACCGAGGGCTAGTGGCCAGGGCTGGCTTCCCTGTTCCCTGCTTCAGAAAGGGACTCCTTAGGCCACACTTCTACACAGATTTGAGTCACCTGGTACTGTACACATCATCAGAGGTGCAGAGGGGTAAATCTCACCTGCAAAGGTGCTCTGTCTCTTGCACCTCCATGTGTGAGAAAAGGATAATTTATTTAAATTTATGATGGCTAACGGGCTTATCTAACTACAGTTAAAATAACTTGATGAATTACTCGTGTGATATTTGGAATCACGACTGTGAGAACAAATTAGCTGACTACAAACTGGAAACTGATATTGCTCATTAATAATGCATGGAGGGAGGCTGGGTGCTGGGTGAGCAGGTGGGCTGGCTCCAAGCATGCAAATGGGGTGTTTCCACGTTAGAAATGTTCGTCTCAGGCAGAGATTGTGTGGAAAAGTCACAGGTCTGAGTGGTCAGATGTGATTGCAGAATCAGGAGTCTGTGTTGCATTTTTCAGGTGTTCTGTTCCTGGTGCTCAGGTGACTGGAGAGCTCAGCTGGAGGAGCTGAGGACCACGTTCCAGGAAAATGCATGTCCATCCCATGGGGAATTTCATAAGCTGAGTACCATGAAGAGAAGGGGACTGAGGAGCTGGAGGATCATGTCCCAGGCAAGTGTACGGCCATTCCAAAGTGAATTTCTGCCTTTAAAATGTCTCCAATAGTACATGACTGTTGCCAGCTTCACTTGTGTAAGTAATCTCAGCAAGGACCTTTTGATTCTAGAGTTTCCTTTTAAAGATAAAGTGGTACCTGGGTCACTGGTATTTAGCAGAGTGATGCTTTCCTTCCGTTAAGTCTTGTTAAAAAAGTCAGATAAAGTGGTGGATGTGTGTAGAAAGCCCTCTTATCACCTGGATGTCACCTAACAGTCATTGCTCTACATAGAAATCAGTTCTTGAAGCATTAAAGAACTAGAAAACGTTTAAGGACTCAGGATTGCTTTAGCCCTGAGGATTTGCAGTTGGTTTGGTGTGCCATCAGATAAGGATGATATAATACAAACAGGGCACGACTTGGATAATTAGGGGCTATAAGTAAAGTGACATGATTGCTTGATTAAGATAATAGTTGAAGCATGTGGAGAAGGCAATTATAATTTATATATTGCTGATTGTCAGGTTTATTTAAGGACATAATTTGAAGATTGTCAAAATCAGAGAGATCCCAAGCAAAAGAAAGTCACTGAAAGAAAAAAGAGAAATTTCTACCAAACAATAAATGTCTGAGGCCAAACAGGAGGTAGGCAGAAAAAGATTGGAGAAGCCAAAGGCAGGAACTCCTGCTCTTAGAAAAGAACAGAACCAGGAGCCAAACACCTGTTGGGGTCAGGAAGGGCCCTGGATGTGTCTACCTTGTCCTTCAGGGGTGGGTGCTGCTTGAACTCAGCTGGATGCAGGGAAGATCCTGCTCTCACTCTTTCAGCCACCCACACCTCTGTGCTGGGGACACCAGTGTGTTCTGAGCCAGCCAGTCTCCCCTGCATGGCTGAACCACCTGCACAGTGCTGAACCTCCTGCACAGTGCCACCACCTTCAGCTGTGGACAGATATTGGAAAAATAGATTGCTGGCCCTGGGGGAAATGATAGTGTTCTCAGACCAGGCCAACACATCCCGAGTGAGTGTAGCTGCGACCAGCCTTTGGTGTGTGGGTGAGGGTTTGGTGATAGGGAATGTCAGCCTGGTGGAACACTCCTGGGTGATGGGAGGCTGGGAATGACAGCAGCGTGGTGGCCGTGGTGCTGGCATGGCCCACAGCCATCTGTAATGACATTTAGTTCTCCCTGTGTCCCCAGTGTCAGGGGCATGTAAGGACTTTCTTCAAGGCAGCCAGTTTTCTGCCTGCATTGCTGATTTGTTCATCTGCAGTGTCTTTAATATGATTAATGTAGAGGGGTTTGCAAACTGATCAAGACAGACCTGGTCTGCCTGTAATTTCAGCTAAATTACAGTGATGTTCAATTTCAAGCATACCTTTGATATGGTAATAGAAAAAGCTAATTTAGCATATTGCACAGCCTCTGGGTAAAGTGGAGGTGATACTGAATATTGATCAGATCTGTACACAGGTAGGAATATTGGGGAATAGTGATAGATATTTCTGTAGAGTCTGAGTAGATTTATGTTGTTATCCTTCGGCAAGCTTGTACCTTGACTCCTAATACCTTTAACTGAAGCTGTTGGAGGCAGGCTTTCAGCTTGCTTCCATTGTGTTCCCATTATGAATCAAAAGTTTATTTGCCTCTTCAGATGATGTGTGGGGAAAAATGATATGGCATATGAGCTCCCACCTTGCACAGCCACCATCAAAATGCCACGGTGAGTGAAACTACCCATGTGTTATGACTTTGATGCACAATTTAAATAGATAATTTTTCAAGCCAAATAAAAGCTTTCACATTAGGCAGTAGATGAGCCACTCGTATATGCTACAAATACAGCTCCCCCTTCTCCTAATTAATAATACAAAATAGTGGTAGAATAGATTTATGCTCGTCAGCAGAGCAGTTAACTGTCATGCTGCTGATGAGTCAATGGCTTGTTGTATCATAAGTGCCACAATACCCAGATCTGGGCTGGGCGCTAAGCTGTGATATGGCAATTTAGTTTTCACACATCATTTAGTTGTGCTTTTATTTCAGATTAATCTCTGTTTTTCCCTTTTTAATTCAGTTCTAACGCAGTAGGCTCAAAAGTGACCCAGGTCACAGTGTGAGAACTTGCTGTCACAGGTTGAACTTCAGCTGGGACTGTCCCTGCAGGTTTTGGAGAGGAGGATGCCTGGCAGAACCAGGGAAACAACCAGGTCATGGGAGCACCAGCACCTGGTGGTAACTAAGAACCAAATGTGGAGGTCATAGGGATCCTAAAAGCAATAGGGGAATGTCACCATAGGTCACTGAGGTTGCATTTGCCTTTCCAGAGCAGCATCTGTTTCAAGATTTCAAATGGATTGCAAAAGGGAGAGGTGTACTGCTCCCAGCCATCTATTTTTTGGAGGAAGGATAATGTAAGGGCTCTTAGGCTGCATCACTGGAGGGCTGTTGCTGCTCCATGTGGGATTCAAAGTGGGATTTAAGCAGCATTTAGGGAGTGCTGGAAGGGCCTGGGTCAGAACTTGGAGAACCTGAGCCTGAAAATCAGAGTAAGATCTCCTGTGCACTTGGGGGAGTGGAGGGATCTCTGTCCAACAGCTTTTCTCTGTATTTCACCTCTCCTGGTGATATAATAGAGAATTCACAATGACTCTTTATTTCTGCTGCCCTAAATCTCAATTTTTTTTTGAAAAGTCTGTTTGAATCTTCTTTGTGCTTGTGACCTACACAAAGGAAAAATTACAGTCCATCTGGAGCAGGGGCTGGAAATTTATTGAAAGGTGCAACACAGCTTTTAGAACTAACTGCAGAGTGTTTAGATGGAGGGAGATGCAGGAAAAACTATGACTGAAAGGGGAAATATTGTGTGTGTACAGGTAGCTGCTAATACTGCAATACATACTCTGCTCCTCTGAAATATTACTTATTTATTTATTCTATGTCCCATGGCAGCAGATGGTACCAGCGATGACCATTTCTTTATCTTGGTGCTGGAGCAAACAACCTTTGTCGGGCAGATGTCCCATATGCCATACCCAACTCTCCACAGAAGGATCTACAGTCTCAGCAGCCATCAGGAGATTTTAAATTTTTTCCACCTCATACACCTATCTGGCAGCACCAGCTCTGGAGTATAGAGCCACCAGGAAAGGAGAGAGGTGCACAGCTGAAAGAGGGGAGACTTAAACTAGATGTTAGGAAGAAATTCTTCCCTGTGAAGCTGGCAAGGCACTGGCACAGGTTGCCCAGAGAAGCTGTGGATGCCCTATCCCTGGAAGTGCTCAAGGCCAGGTTGGATGGGGCTTGGATGGTCTAGGGAAAGGGGGCCTGCCCTTGGTGGAGTAGGGGTGGGACAAGCTGGTCTTTAAGGTCCCTTCCAACCCAAACAATTCTATGATCTTATGAATGTCCTTGTTCACTGACTTTTTTAGTCAGCTTGGTTTTTATAGAACCAAGGTGCTATAAAAAGCATGTAGGTGTGAGCGGGAGTTGTAGGGCACAGACTCCACAAGATGGTGATAAGCAAAGACATTTTATTGTAAAAATCCAGGGTTCTTAAACTGTTACACTGTTATGAGTTTACATACTTGTGAGGCACAACAAAGGTGTTTAACCAACCACCATACACCACGATAGGAGCACCCTTCAGGTGTAACCAATCACCAGCCCCACAGTGTGAGCACTTTTTGGTTCTAACAATTGTTTTCCAGTTATGTAACTTGTTTTTCACCTCTAGTTCAGCTGAGTCATTCCCAGAATGCTCTCTGGTTAGCCGAAGTAGCAGAAGTGAGCAAAGATTTTACAGGGGCAACAAGGCCCTCACTTTGCAAGGCCTTTCTGCTCCGCAACAGGCATGTGCAAGTATCCACAAACTGGTGAGGCAAGGCAGATATCCTGCTTTAAGTATCAGGCCGTCCTTCCCTTGAGCACTGTGCTCACATTGTCATGTACCCAGTACACCTTATGCTGAGTCTGCTCTACCTGAGCTCAGGGAAACTGAGCTTGACTTGCCTGTGGCCAGTTAGGTCTGGTTTATATTCCCACTACCTATCACATATTCTTTGTTCATATACATGAGATAATAAGGCTGAAAGATGAAAATGGGTATGCTGATAGAGAATATATAAAAAGAGCAGATGATGCTAAGTAATGGCCATTAAACTACGTAATAAATCCTTGGTGATAGTGAAAAACCTTTGCATCTGCTCACAACATAGAATTATTTCATTGCTAGCAGGCCTCGTACATGGAGTTATGTCAGTGCATCAGCATCTTCAGGGACACATCCATAATAAAGATAATACTAATTTTCAAAGCAATGTTTTTTTCCTGACAGGCAACGGTAATTAAGTGGTTAAAGAAGAACTCAGTTTGCTACCTAATGTGAAAAATAACTCATGCATTTTATGTCTCCTACTCTTCCAGCTTTCACCAGTGTCAGGCCACATTGGTTTTGCATTTACGGTAACAACCTTTCAGAAGATATGAGACAGTGCATGCTAAGTGTGGGGTTTCTAATCGCTTTTCTTTTGTGTCTGATGTCTTGGCTATTCACAGACCTTAAATGTGATCTGATCATGGTTCTGAACGAAACAGATTTAATGGTGAAATAAAAGAATAGATCCAAAATGAGGCAGAACTAACAAATGAAAATAATAAGGATATTAAATGTCAGTAATTGAAAAGGTTTCTAACGTCTTAGATCCAGTACAATAACTCTCTTTTATGATTTATCCAGCCTTGCCACCAGTTATTTGCTTTTGGAAAGTTTTGTAGAGGTATATAGATTGATATAAGTGCTGTATTTTCTACACTTACTTTACCCAGACTAATTGAAAAGCTGTTGCAGAGAGGAAATTGGATTGGTGTTGGGAGTTTGTGATTGTGCTCTGATCTTTGGGAAGCTGTGGAAAATCTCCAGAAAATTAATTGTTTAGACTTGAAAGCACTCCATTAAGCTGAGGTAATGGGCAAATTCAGCATTCCTCAACAGTGATCTCGGGCTTCTTCCAAATCTTACTACACTAATCATTATTTCTGCACCATTCAGTCCTGTATTTTCTACATTTGCATAGCGTATATGCCAAATTACCTCTGCAGTTGACAAGGCATGATGACAGAGGCAGGTACATTTTAAATAACAGTAAGTTTTGTACTTACTGGTTTAAAAGAAATCGCTATCCCAGGGCAGGAAGTTCCCACCCCCAGCACTAGAAGGGTTGTTAAAAATCTCCATAAGAATAAATGCATATGTTGAATCTTCATTTTTGATGTTATGTTTGTGTGTATAAACAGGAAGCTTGTTTTCGGGCTAGACCCCTATGAAATCCATCCCACTGAGAACCACAGCTCTCCTGTGCTGCAGAAGCCTTCCCTTTGCTGTCAGACCCTCTCAGCTCTGCATCACTGCTGACATGTCATCATGGAAGCATCACAGAATGGTTTGGGTTCAAAGGGACCTTAAAGATCATCTCATCCAGTTCCACCTCTCTGCCAAGGACAGGGACACCTTCCATAATCCCAGGTTTCTCCAAGCCCCATCCAACCTGGCCTTGGACACTTCCAGGGATGGAGCAGCCACAGCTTCTCTGGGCAACCTGTGCCAGGGCTTCATAGTGAAGGATTTCTTTCTAATACCCAATCTAATCCTGGCCTGTGTCAGTGTGAAGCCATTGTCCCTCGTGCTGTCATTCCAGACCCTTGTGTTAAGTCCCTCTCCAGCTCTCTTGGACCCTGGAGGGGGCTCTCAGGTCTCCCTGGAGCCTTCTCTTCTCCTGGCTGAACAACCCCAGCTCTCTAAGCCTGTGGTTTCATATCCCTTCTAACCTGCAGTGCATTCAAAGTGCAGGACATTTTCTTTTTTTTTCTTTTTATGCTTTTCTTTTTAATGGTGTATTAGTGGCAGAGAAGCCCTAGAAATAAAAGCTTTCTGCAAAAAGGCTACAACAAAATACTTGATACCAGGGAGGGATAAATGAGACCTTGAAATTACAGCCTGCAATATATGGCTCAGTCCTGCTCATGAGTACAAAAGGCATTAATTTCTGAATACTCTCTGCTTTGGTAGGTAATTTTTGTGAAATGCCGGGAGAAGCTGGTGCATTTCCCCATATTTTATAATGAAGTATGGCAGGTTTTAAAGAGATGAAGGACTTTGCAAAGGTGCAGTAGCCTGACACCAGGATTCATTTTGAGCATGAGCTGGTTCCTATTTTATCTAAGCCTGATTCCGTCATCCTTGGAAAGGAGGGTGCTTGCTTTTGATGGTGAATCTTGCTGTAACTGCTTAGTTGGCATGCCAGTGAGTAAGAAAAGCTATCATGATTTGACATGTGAAATGTGATGTCTCAATTACTTTTATGTTGTTTTTCCTTCTGTAGATCAGGAGTGAAAAATATATTTTAATTAAAAAGTGAAATATGATATCCAGATCTCAGCGTGCCTTGTGGAGAGCAATCTGAATTTTGGAGTGCTTCCTAAGTCTTGGAGCAGAGCTTATGCTGCACTTCACAGGCATGGGCAGCAGCCATGGCTGATAATACTGACTGATTTATTTGGTCATTATCTGACAGTTTCTTTACTCACTTTAAGGGGAAAAAAAGGCTGCAGAGACATCCTGCATATTCAGATATCTGTCATAGTAACCCTCCTATGCGCATTCTATATTTTGATTCCTTTTTCTTTGCAGGCCTATTTTTTTTTAATGCAAAGGAGAGTTATGATGGTGTGTTTTCTACCTTCCTTCATCACCTCCTGCCCAAGCTCTTTTGAATCCCTTGACCAGCCTCACTTGAATTTGATCACAAGATGAAGGCTCAGAGATATTAAATCTCTGAAAGTGCTGCACCAATAAGCAGTGAAGGAAAATTTGGCTCTGATAAAGCCAGGGTGAATTTGGTTATTATGCATTTTTGCTGTATGTAATGTATATAATACGTGTGTATGTAATGCTGTATAATTTGTAGGTTATTAGCTGCCATCTAAGAGGGGCTGGCTGCAGCAAATGCAGCAAACCAAAACAAATCCAAAAGCCACTGAAAATACAAAGGCATTTCTGAACATGTTGTGAAGCTGAGGTCATATTAGGAGAGTGGTTGCCCCTGTATTGAAAAGTTGAGCCTCTATCCCCCATGTCACTAGAACCTGGCATTAGATTATTTTGCTGCCCAGAAAAATATGCAAATTAGCTCTATTGCTCAAATGAATGCCTAAGTTAAAATAGAAAGGATAAATCTTGACATGTTGGGCATAAACATCTCCTAATGCATTATGAGGAACTATGTCTGAAAATGGAGAGTGCGTTTCCCTTGCCTGTGTCTCTTTGTGGTCATTAAAGGCGTCTCACGTTTAATAAACAGTAACATTTCTTGAATCACTCTGTTTAGGATAAAGACCTTGGCTCCTACACCATTAGGGTAAGTGGACTAAAATTAAAGCTTTTTCTGCAGCTCCCTCTAATTTCCAGATGTAGTGCAGCACTTCAGGAATAGAACAGGGCCTTTTTTTAAATAGATAATTCTATTAACCCAACACTTTGCTAAGCTAAGGCTGTTGAAAGTAAACTATCTTTAATATCTAGCCTATAATGATGTCTGTGCTTTTGTTTGAAAGCTCCAGCTGTTTGGGGCTGAGATCACCACACACTGACAGATACTTCTGCTGCTGCTTCCTCAAAGCAGCCTTGCTAAGTGAGCTTAAATTTAGTCCATGTCTTGTTGAATAACATTAGAATTGTAAGGTGCTATGCCATGAGATTGGCAATCACTGTGCTTGGTTGTGTGATTTAAGCGGTGCGCTGTGTATTTAAAATCAACAACTTGAAAAGGAACAAAAACCAGATACAACAAAAACATAGATGGTTAATTATGCAGTATTTTAATAGAAAAATTTTAAAAAATAATTCTACTATCTGCATAACTTGCTCTCTTAAAAAAAGTAAACCAGAAAATGAAAAATTTTAAAAGTGCAACTTCTGTTAAATTAGGAAGTGCTGCAGACTTTTCTGTGCTTTGCTCCAGAAGTGGCCCAGAGGAAGTTCATGGCATAATGACACAAAATCTCAGTGACTTTAGCACTGCAGTAGGTGGGAAGCTCAGGAGCAAGAAGAGCAAATGGGAACCCCTTCCCAGCCCCTCTGCACCCCTCAGCAGAAGGTTGTGCTGGGGTATCAGCACCCTTCTTGTGGCACTGCCAGAGTTTACCCTCTCCCTGCCAGCGCTGGAACTGGTGGAAGATGCGATGGATGTGGTTGAAGACTTCTGCTCCCATCCGCTGCTGAGGGACCTCATCCTCATCTCCAGCCATGTGGGAATGGACAGCACTCACAGAGATCTGAGGGTGTTGGTTTAAGCTTTTTGATAGGGGCTGTTATGTAGATTTGGTGTGTGTAGAACATGCTTTTAATTGGGTTAAGGGTTCTTGAGGTTCATAAGGTTAATGAGTAAATAAACAGGGTCTTCCTACATTAGCCCTCTTGACTCTCAAAGTCAGAGTAGAGCTCATAATAATTGTTTATTTAATATTTAATTTATGTCACCAATCATCTTTACTTGCAAGGAACTAATTATATTTAAGCCCTGGGAAGCCAATGAGTATTTTATTACCAATTCCATTAAGGCCAGCATTTTATTCCTTGCCATCTAAATCTCCACATTTGAGTAGGAGAGCTCATTACTTTAAATATGAGAGCAATGGGTGAACCTTCCCAAACATACCATCTATTATCATATTTAGTGCTGGGGTAGCTGCAATGCTACAAGGACTCTTGAAATAAACAGTCATTAGGCATGACAGTGATAATGGAATGTGCACTGTGAAATTATCTAATTACTGGCACTTCGAGTCTGTATCAACAATTTGTTTTGAAATAGAATATAATTAAATTATTTTTCTCCAAGTACATCCTGAAAAGCAATAAACTTTCAGACTTTCACAATGAAGAGCGTACAAAAGGTGCCATGAAAGGCTGATTTTGAACATTTGGAGCATAACATTCTTGCAGAAAATATTTATCATGGCTACAATTCTTAGACCTGTTTGCTGGGCTCTATTAAAACCTATTGATGGTTATGGAAATGAAAAGGGTGCTCCCAAAGGAAAGGAAGAGGATGAGAATAGGAACAGATGCTACAGCACCCCAGAATGCTTTACTGTTGGTCATGGAGGGTATCCAGAGTCTGATTTGAACAGTAATGGCTTTGTTTGGTCACAGCTTTGGAAAATAATGTAGCAACAGGAACAGATGCATCTAATCTGTTATTTGGAATAAGAATGATTATAGATGCTTTTCAGGGTGGAAGGGTAGCCTTGAAATTTGTTGATACAGATTGTGAAACAGAAATATGAGTCGGGGTGCAAAGTAATAATCAGAGTTAACTGGTGTCCTGGTCTTGGCAGGGTTCATGGTAGTTTTCTTCCAGCTGAGACCAGGACAACTGGACACCTGGAAAGATGTTTGACCCCAAATTGTTAGTTTTCCATGAATCTGAGTGCATGAGTGCTGCAGGGAGCAGGCTGTGTTTCGCAGAGGTGAAAGCCCTAGTAGGAACATGCCTTCGCTGCTGGCGATGGAGAGCAGAGGGAAAGGGGGACCCAAGGGAGGGATGGGGCTGGGAACCCACCCCTTGCTTGGTATCACTTGTGCCGTGGATGCTGCTGGTCTGCTCATGGGAACACCAAGATACAAGGTGCTGCGATGCTTTCCTGCCTCCTGGCTCACGGGAAAGCACGGAATGAGCTTTGCTGTGAGCCCCCAGAGGGGAGATAGACTCCAGAGATATTTCAGGGGAGGCCTTTCCAGTCTCTAGCACAAGCACCCTTGTCAAGAGTAAGAGTAAAATTCAGGGGTGAAAAGATGTCAGAAGAAAGAAAAGATCTGTTCCAGATTACACTGCTTGTAGCTTGCTACAGCTCCTCCCTGCTTATGTCTCTAACAAGAAATCTAGGTTGCATTTAAAAAAAAAAATGTTGCTTTTCATCTATTAGCAAAAAAAACCCTTCAGGAGTAGCATTCTCCTCTCATCGTTTTTCTGAATTAATTAAAGTACATATAGCCCAGCAGCATAAAACAGCCAAGACTGTCATCTCTCAAGTATCACAGCCTTTAATAAAAGTCAGTGGCACCGTTTGTGACCATCTGATGTTTACGGCTGCTGCCTCTGAAGTTCATTGTGTTTCAGCGGCCACCTTGGCTCGTCTCCATTCTTGCTTTAACCTCAATGACTTTGGCAGAGTTATTCCAGTGCTGAACTTCGCCCATTTTGTCTTCCACAGACTATGAGGTCTGCTGCTTGCTTATCAAATATGAAACTGCGTGCAACTGGGCAACCTCATGCTAATGGAATCAATACAGCGAAAGAGATCTCACAACCTCACTGCACTTTTTACAATTTACTTTGTTCGTCACCCATTAATTCTTATATTGATTTTGCTATAAAACACAAACTGCATTCCTATCACAGCCCGAGAAAAAAGCACATTGATTATATTAGAACAAGGTATGTTGTAAAAATGAAATGCCTAAAACATTTAAATGTAGTAAGCTCTGCTAAAGTCCATAAATCACATTGTTTAATGTTGTGAATGAGTGGTGCTGCCTTAAACAAGGGAAAAATACGACACCATAAACCAATTTTGACACAAAATAACAGTCTCTGTTTCTCTGTACCTGCCATTCTAGAAATGCTATCAATAATGGTTACGGTTGTT
>VZRN01001383.1:722204-757112 GCA_013397935.1 Dasyornis broadbenti | reverse complement strand
GGGGGGGGGACATTCTCAATATCCCCTTTAAAAAGTTCCTTCAAAGTCACTTTGTAAAATTGACAACAGTGATGTTTTACCCGGCTATAAATAAAGCCTGATTATTACCGTGTCCTGTTTACTTTTATCGTTCACTCATCAAAAACTTTTTGATGGATCATTACTAATGATGGTTTGGGGAGCCAAAGTCAAGCCATGTGCTTGACTGTTATTGATGGGGAGGGACTGCAGCTGCTTCCTACCAACCTCGGTGACTACACCATCTGCTGAGGATCATGGACATCATTCCACCTGCTTAGAGCGAAGAGGTTCAGAGGGAATTAATCTTTCTTCACCACTTACAGCTTAACCCTGAGTAGAGAAAACCCCTGCTGAGGTAGAACTCTGCACTGTGAAAGTACCAGTGTAGCAAGGAGTGAAAAAGGAGAATTTCACGGTGATTACAAAATAGGTGCTTTTTATCACCAAAGTTGTGACTGCAGGAATTTATTCTAGTTGAGATTCCCGTAGTGTTTCAAGCCCTGGTCGTGATCCAGGACTTCACTAAGCCCAGTACAAGGTCAGGAAAGTCGGCTTGGAGGGCCTGCAGTCAACAACAAGACAGGGGACAACAGCCAGCCAGGAATGGATTTGAGTCCAGCAGGAAACAAAGGAAGGATGGGGGGAAGAAGGATTGGGATTGGTGTCAGCAGCTTAAAAACCCAAGCTGTTT
Organism: Dasyornis broadbenti; assembly: GCA_013397935.1. NCBI lineage: Eukaryota > Metazoa > Chordata > Aves > Passeriformes > Dasyornithidae > Dasyornis > Dasyornis broadbenti. The sequence goes on along the minus strand of VZRN01001383.1, from coordinate 756,400 downwards.
CCAAGGTTTTCAGGATCCATGGAAATAGACTGAATAGGGAGGAAAACAGAGAGGAAAGCAGGAAGAAAGAATAAAGAAAGTGATTAAGATGGCTATTGTGCAAGCGCTTAACATTTAGGCTGGTCAGAGAGGGGCCTTGGCTTCCTGCTCAGTGTTGTGTCTGTGCGTGGCACTACTGCATCATCCCTTGTGCCAGGTTTTCTTGAATGAGCTTGGAAAGGGGGAGAAGAGGAATTAACATATCTCGGATCAGAGATCATAAAGCAGGGATGTGACTATTTGCTGCCTAAACCTTGGATGGATGCCTCTGTTTAGTTCTTTCATCTTTTTTGATAAATTTACCTTTTTGATTTGACTTTTCTTGTGTGTTTTTCTCATATGTGAGTCAGAGCAGCTGCTGCAGAATATGGGACAGCTCTGCCAAACTTTATGTGCCAGCTAAAGCCTCCCCACTTCCAGCTACATCACTCTAAACCACAGCAAAACTCAAGTGGTTGTAAAGCGGCTGCTCTACACTTCGCCCACCAAGAGGAGAGTTTGTCCAGTTTCTCTGGAAATAAGAGAATTTGTTTTAAAGGATGTGAAACTCCATTAAAGCTGCTGAGACTCTTCCCATGCATGAGCTCTCCCATGACAAGGCTGGTAGAAGTGAAGCTGGGTGACAACCCTTGGGTCAGGCTGTAGCACTGGACAAGCACTGGGTGAAGCCAGATCACCTGGAAGATGTGCTGGGTGCAGATCCTGTTCTGCAGGGAGGCAGTAGGAAGCTGGCAGATGTGAGACTGACTTTGCTCAGCAGGAAATCTGCACCTGCAAAATTCCAGTTAATTCCTGCATACTTCGTTGTTTGAATTCATTAGTACCAGCCTTTCCTGTGTGGCTGTCAATCATTATCCCTCCAAAGATACAGTGGGTTTTTCTGATGGGAGGTTGCTCTTGTCCCTGTTGGGACAACCCTGTTTTTTCCAGTTCTTTGGGAAATTGCACCACTGGCAGAGCACACAAGTTCTATCCTTCCCTATGGCTTTGCAGGACAGCAGGACTTTTTTCTTGACCACTTCCACCCTCTCTTTTCCTCCCAGACATGGGATGGGGGGGATTAACAGAATGAGTTTGATGTTGAAACCCCTGTGGTTTCTTATTCCTGCAAGAGGGAGCTCTGTGAAGACCATGCTTATCTAAAAGGTCACCTCCAAGGCTTTTCTAAGTTAATGAGTAAAGCAAATTATCTCAGATCTCTCATCAAGAAAGGCTCTACTTTTCCAGGTTTAAGCTCTTATTTTTCTTATTGCAAGGATTGATCCTGTAAGATCCTCAGAAGTTTGGTAGGGACATTTTGTCCTGATCAGCTCCTTTGGTCAGTGGCTGCAGAGCTCCCCTGGCCTGTGTCAGTGTTGGGGGGGAGCTGGTCCCTACCAAAACAGTTGTGGAAACACAGCAAAGCTGAGAAACTGGAGAGGAAAACAATAAAGAAAAGAGCCTCATTTATTTTTTCATGAGTGTTAAGCCCGTCTAGCTGTCCTGCTTTGCCTGCAGGCAGCCTATCTGGGAGGGCAGGTTGCTGTGACAGATGGACAGGAGCTGTAGCTGCTCAGAGAAATGGCTTTGGATGGGCAATTTTGTGCAAGTTGCTGCAGCTTTTACAAAGTCACAAGTGTAAGGAATTAGAGGCAATCCTCTTGCAAACACTGGGAAGCTGAAAGTCTGGACCAAGCTTTTATAAGTCTCTGTTCAAAACCCAGCTGTCGCCACTCCACGTGGCTGTTTCTTACTGATACCATCACCGTGTGCTGGGGACGTGGAACAGTAACCAAGCCAGGAAATACAGTTTATGATGCATTCTGTGGGATAAACCAGGGCCCTTGTCTGAGGCCAACAAGCAAAGTTTCAAGGAGCAAGTTCAAATAGCAGTCCCCGAGCTCTCCTTTTGTCTTTTGTGGAGGTTTTTTAATGAGCAGCTCCTGCTGCCCTCTTCCTTTCTAACTCCTCTGCAGCACCTGCAGGAGGTTAATGATTGAGCCAGGCAGAGCTGGGGCTCAGCTCACACATTTGGAATCACTAAGTGCTTTCTTCTGTTAAAACTAAGGTGTATTTACAATACAGCCTTTTATTTATCTAATGAGGATAATATCCACCTCCAGAACATCATGATCCACTGGTGCTAAGGCATCTCTTCTGGAGATGGGGAGGATATTTTCCTCCTGGTGGTTGAACTGTCCTTGCAGAGCAGCGTGGTGGGGAACTGGACGGGAGAAGTAAAACAAAGCTCAAAGCCTGCAGAACAATGGTCCACATCTGAGTCGTGTGAAAGGATTTCCTTTCTTCTGAGCTGAGTGTGTCTCTCCCAAAGTCAAAACTGAAGTTGTGGTACAGTGCCAGGAGCCAGGGTGTGTGGAGAGGGAAGCTGAACCTACCTGGTTTGTTGGTTTTTCTGGTGCAGGAATTTTTTAGGCTCTGTTTACTGTTTTCCAAATCGTTATGATTCGCCCCAAACCGGGCCAAAGGACACTTCTGAGACAGAGTCAAAGAAGCGGGTATTTGCTTTATTCAGCGCGCTGGGTGTGTGGGGATCGCTCCTCCAAACACACACACCAGGCACTTCTCGCAACACAATATTAAGGGTACAAGTCATGAATATGCATCACATTCTTTTGGACAAGCGTGGTTATACAAATTATTTCTGGGAAAACATTAATACCATCAGCATGCACGCCATGCATGCCCTGTGAAAGCAGGTGGTCGTGTTGGGGTGGATTCCTGGAAGCTATTTCAGGCTGGTCATTGTCCCCTTTATCTTGACAAGATCAAGGCGACTTTGGCGTCTCAGGTTTTTGTAATCAACATTTACTGTCTCTCACTAGCTAACTCTGCTTATATGAGTTAGCTATTGATTACCCCCTTTTCAGTTATAGGTCAGTGTCATGGCTATGGTATTAGTTAAGCAGTTGCTCGCACTTACCAGATGCTGTGGAGAGGATGCAGCCCAACTTCTGGGCTTTAGACGCCTATTTACCCAAGAGATCTTATTTTTGCTTCAGGCCATTTCTCTTTTAAGCAAGTTGTTGTAAATTGTAAGTGCTGTTCTGTGATGGCCCAGTCCTCTTTTCAAAGAAGCTGCTGTGCCCTCAACTTGAAGTACTTTGTCTCTGTAGCTCCTCGAATTGCTACTTTCCTCCTCAAACACAGGTAATTGCTGTTGCTGCAAAATGCTTTTTTGGATTATTATCAGTTGACTTGTATTAATATTTACAATAACTTTTCTGTTAGTAATTTTTTTGGTGCTACAACAGGAAATGAAATGCAAATTAACAACTGTAAAGATTAAAACATAATGAAATAGGACATGAACTCCAGAGAACTAATGAGTAAAATGACTCGAAGGCACAAAAAGTTGTTCTTCAAAAATAAACATAGAGATAAATAATAAGATAAATAATTTTGAGGCATTAAACCAGCAAACAGAAAGAAATACTAAGTATGGGATAAATTGTTTCATGTCAAAGTTATAATTGCATTCCTTTTTCTTAATAAAAAGATGAAGTTTCTCCCTAAAATTAACCAACTGTGTAATTGCTACATGGTAGATTTTTTCCTACCTTACAAATCAGCACATCAAAATGTCTCTCTGTCTGTTTACCTTTACTGTCCTTATCTGGCTATTTAACAAATACATTGCTTTCGTGAACAGAAAGTGTTTTTTTTTTTTTTTTAAATAGTATTTGCCTCCAGTACTTTCTGTTTTCTAAAGCAGAAATCTGTATGTGAAGCTGCTGGGTGCTTTTATGAGGTGTTTAAAGCTTATCCAAGCTACCAGGTCTTAGTCCCTACTTCAGCAAAACTCCCAAGCCCCAATATCTATTTTCCTTCATGAGACTCAGTTTGGTGCCTGGCTTTAAGGTTAAACATCATTCCTTTTTTTTTTTTTTTTAAACCAAGGGCTGAAGGAAAAATCTGAGCAAAGGTACTGCTGGAGGCTTCTTGGGGAAAACCCCTCATTGATTAGAGAACTGTGTTGGTGCATCCAAGCCAGGAGCTGACCCGGAGTTAATCTGTGTTGCTGTAAAGGTTGGCTGTGTTTTGACTTTGGTTTAAGTGGTCTTGGCTCTTGTGAAATCACGAGGTATATCTGATTCTGTGTTTCTTAAACATTTTTTCACATCCTGTTTAAAATGTTATGGCTTTAGCACAGTGCAAACAGCTATATACCTCAAGTCTTTAGGTATGAGTCTGAAATACTTCCCTTTAAAATCAAAGAAGAGGTTCCCAAGGCATTGACTGGGGGAGTTAATCCTTTAGTTTGTTAATGTTGTCAGGGCTGGGATACTCTCTTCTGCTCATGGTTAAGCCATGGAGAGGAGCCTTCAGGGAGTTGCTTTCCCTGATTTGATAAGGTTATGACAGCACATATTGCCAGGAGAATAAAATCCTGTTTGTAATCCCAGGCTAGTAGGGTTACACAGCTGTAGCCTGAGATGTTTCTTGTCTTGGTCATCTTCCACCACGACTGGGGCTTTTTGGTGGTTGTGGGATGTGTTTTTTGTGGTTGATGTTTTTTTGTTTGGTTGGGTTTTTTTTTTCTTTTTTTGGGTGTTTTTGTGGGTTTGTTTGTTTGTTTTGTTTTTTCCTTTTTAACTTATTTTGGGGGAGTGTGTGAGCTTTTGTTTTGTGGGTTTCTTTTGGTGATTCCCTCCCTCATCCCACTGGGGAGGGGGAAGTGTGAGCGAGTGGCTGCGTGGTGTTCAGCTGCCTGCCATCTAGCAGGCTTTGGTGGCCTCAAGAATGCATCTTGATTGATCAGATAGTGCTTGTTAGCTTGGTAGCATCTCAGGATGGAGAGGTCTGAGCAATTAGACCAAGCATGAAATTAATATCTTGTATGCTATTGCCTGTAGAAGATCTCCTATCCTTGTAAACATATCTGGATGAAAAAATTCTATCAACATTGATAAACATTCTCCTCCACTTTTCCTTAAGCTTGATGGCAAGTTACATGCATATTTCATCTGCTGAATGCAGACTTGGCTTTAGAATGTGTCTATTTTAGCTGTCCATAAATAAAACTAACATGTCTAATTTTCATTTTTCTTAGGGACCACTTGTATCTATTTGGGAATAGATCCTCAGCTGGTGCTCATTCTCCCAGCATCACTGCAGCCAGTGGAGTTTGGATGCCACACACTTACCCATGGTTTGTTCTCTGGTGTTTCATGGTTCTGTCGAGTAAATGCAAATTCACACCCAGTCAGTGCATAGGGCCTGAGTCGGAATGAGAAACAGGCCTAATTAAGTTTTGTAGCTGAAATCATTATTAAGGTCTTGCTCATTTTCACTATACAAATATTCCAGCTGAAAGGATTATATTTACAAGTGCTGTTTATAATTAAGCATTTCACTTGATTCACCCACAAGCAGAATGTAAATTATGTTTTGCTCTGCCAAAAGATGAGGAAAAGAGAAAGTGTCTCCGAGTAATTTATATTACGTTTTGTGGTTAGCAAAAGCACAGATTTATGCAAATAGGGATTAGTTGAGGTATTTTGGTATTTTATTGGTGTATTTTACTTGTGAAGGTTCTTAATTTCAACTGGGCTCCCCTGGGCAGAGGAGAAGGGAAAGAGGATGGACTTGCTCATCCCCTGCAGTGCAGCTGAGCAGCTCCTGGGCTCTTGTGAACACGGTTGGATGGTGAATGTGTGCCCCCATCAGTGGCTGTCAGAGCCAGCCTGGGCTCACAGCACTTGTTGGTGGTAGGAAAGGCATTTATTGCCAGTCTGTCTGGAGATGTCACTACATCCTGAAGTTCCTTTCCAACCTCAATGATTCCAAGCAGTCTGCAGTGTTATGGGTGGCTTGAGCTGCTGGAAGCTGCTGCAGCTGACAGATGGGTTGTTTCTGACCCACCCTTGGCTGTGCTGAGTGTTTTCTCTTGGAGAAAGACAGGGGATCCCATCCAGAAATGTTCCTAAAGAATTGTAAAAAAGGTAGAAAAAGGAAATGTTTTCAGTTTGATCCATGAGGTTGATCCTTTGCATGGGCATGTGGTCAGTAAAGCTGATACAACAAAGCATGGCTTCATTCAAGGATTTAATTTTATACAAAAACTATAAAAGCATATTGTGTTCAGCTTAAATTACATGCCTTTTAAACTCAATTTTTGCTACACTTGAGCTATTTATCCTTTGGTTATTCCAGGTATTTGAGAACTGAGTCTTCAATTTACATTTGAAAAGGAAATATTTTCATTACTGTGGTGATTAGGAGCTCCAGCTAAGGGTTAGCCTCTGCTTGTGTTAGATACTGTATAATCATAGCTCAAAACGATGATACCTGCCTTTAAGTGCCTCATAATCCAATAGGAAGACAAAGAAAATATATGTATCTAATTACAAGGGAAAGGTCTGATAAGCAGAGGCCCAGGAAGGCAATAACCAAGTGGCAGCTTGCATGGGGCTGTCCTTAAACTCTTCCCTGCAGGGAGGGGGACGTGAGTTTTGCTGCCAGTTCTGCCTGAACAGATCTCCAAAATTAAGAAAATTTAAAATTAAAGGCCATCTGCTGGTAGATTAGGTAAATAAAAATACACTGTAATTGGATTTGGTGCTCATTTCAGCCCTCTGGGTTATAAATGATAGGGAGAAGGTCACATTCCTTCAGGCTATCTGAAGTGTAGTGAATATATTGTCTCATCTTTTCATGACCCCTAGGTTAAAACATAATATCAATTTCACGGTTATCTTTCTTTAGCCATGGAAAATCTCACTTGTGATGCTGTGAGCAGCACAGCATCGTCGGTGCTGCCTGGACCCCTGCCAGAGGGTTGTGTGTTTGTATCTCTGCCGACTGTGTTTGGAAACAAGTAGATTTTTAAATGACAGGACAAATCAGTTGGGCTGGAAGCTTCCAGCTCAAGTAATTACAGTTCTGTAATCTCCTGTTTCAGATTTGGTGTTGAAGATACCAGCCTCCAGGTGTTAGGGGAATAGAGGGAGCTAAGCTAGCACAGCTGGATCCTAACTGGAAAGGTCGTGTGGCACCTCCGCAGTGGGTGAGCGGGAGGGGAGGGGAAGGATCCGAAAATGGGAGGGGAAACAGTGGGACACCTTCCCAGGTAGGAGGTGCTTCAGGCTGAGCAATCAGAGGATGTGATGCAAGAAGACCATAGCTGTGATCAGTGTTACTTTGACTGTCCTTCAATTAGTTGTTGCCCAGAGAGATTGTGGATGCCCCATCCCTGGAAGTGTTCAAGACTGGGTTGGACAGGGCTTGGAGCAACCTGGGATAGTGCAAGGTGTGGCTGCCTGTGGCAGGGGGGTGGAATGAGATGAGCTTCTAGGTCCCCTCCAACCCAAACCACTCTGTGATTCTGTGATAATTTGGAGGCCCTGAAGAGACATATGGTGTGACTAAGGCAGAGATGAGGAACGCAATAAGCTCTTTTCAATGTGAGAGTCCCCATCTGGAATATTTGTATCTACTTGTCAGGGACACCAGAAGGATGCCTGGATTAAGAAAACACAAGTTGATAGAACATGACTGATGTTTAAATCATATGCATGCAGTTTAAAGCAAGAATTAAATTTGGAAACTGAAATAACTGTCTGTGTTTTCAGACAGAGATCAGGAGCCAAGACAGAGTCTAAAGGAGGAGAAAGATGTTGCATAGCCATCTACAAAATTCCCTCAAATGAAAACATGATGATGTGGAGGGCACTGAGGATGGGCAGTAATTTCTTCAGAGATTTTTCTCTAGAAGTATTTCTCTTTATTTTTAAATAATAATACACTAAAATAATTACATTTTTACAGAATAATTTACAGAAATTAATATTTCAGCATGAAACTATACAGGTTTTAGAACTTTCAAGTTGATTTATTACAGATAGGTGGTCTTTTTGACCTCCTCTTGCTGGTGGAATACACATGCTGACTTGAACATGGGGTTTTTGGGAGCCCAAGATACTTCGCTTCAGCCAGCACAAACATGCCTCTGGGCTGGGTAAAGCAAAGCCAAGGATTTCCTGGAGCACTGAAACAAATCCGTGTGAGTTCAGTCTGTGTTCAAGGAAACAAAGCCCACGGAGGTAAATAGGGCTAATCCCACTGCAGCCTGCAAACAAACACTCCTGTTCAAACGTGAGACAGATAACACAAACAACCCTGGGAAAGCAGTTTGGAGAGTGTCAAATCACATGAAAAAGCCAATATATTGCTCTGTGACTTCCAGTTAGAGACTTGCTGCTGTATAATTAAGTTTCTGATGACACTGTATTTAAAGTCGTGTCAGTCCTTTCATTTACAAATACTTCTCTGCAGGTGCTTGAGCTCCCAGCTGGAATCTGTTTTTCTAGCATCTAATCCTAGAAGTGGGTTTTTTTCCCTTCATTTCAATTTTGAGTGGAAAAAAAAAATCCCTCTGAATAGCTAAAGTACACAGGAGGGAAATTATTTGAGTATTTTCGGTATGTTTTAGTTCTGCTTTAGGTCCCAGCTGCAGATATGTATATTTAATTATCAGCATAATATGTGTGTCTCCATGTTTGCACATTTCTGTAAATTAGGAGTAATCAGACCTGGAACCTGTGCTCTCTGATGCGTTTTATACTTTACAAAAGTTGCAAAGTACATTATCTCACTGATTTTTTTTTTTTCCCCCCCTCCCCACCCCTTTTCTCTATTTATACTTCTCAGAGGATTCACGTGTGCAGATCAAAATCTCTGCGTTTTTCCTGCACTGTTTGAGGGCTCCCAAGGTGATCCCACTGTCTGGGGCGAGGGAGGGCCTGGGGCTGTTGGGAGCTGAGGCAGCCCCTCTCCTCTCATGCATGTTTGCATGGTCACAGTCGGGATGTGCTGGGCTGAATCAGGACTGGGGTGTGCCTGGCTGCCCCAAAGTGTGACAAAGGCACTGAGGGTGCTAAATCTGCTCGTGTCTCAGCACACAAAGCAGGGAGTTGAGGGGACTGGGGAGCAGCCCTCTACGGATTCCAGTTCGTGCTGTCATCTTCTGGTGTGCACAGAGCTGGGAAGATCCCAACCTCAGCTGGCTGCCAGCCCCAGCCACAATGACCATCCATGGGCTTTCTCCTTTTTTATGCTTAAATAATAAACAAGAGTGGAATTTGCTAATTGCAATAGAGAGATGAGCATCACCTTTGGACCCCGCTTTGCTCTGAAGCCCAAAGCAGACACAGCAAACTGAAATTTTCAGCCTCAGCTCATCCCCATCACACAAGGGAGAGGGATGCTGCCTGAAGCAGGGATGACTGTGGCCAGGGCTGTTCCCCTCTGCCAGCCTGGGCTGAGGACAGGCTGTCACCTGGGCTGTCTCCTCCTGGGCAAGCACAGCTCACAGAGGTGTTAAGGGCAGGGACTGCTCTTCTGCAGGGATCGCATTCCCCAAACCGACACAACCACCTCTGCTCTCATCAGGCTCCTTGGCTCAGCAGTGGCTTTGCAGGCATGGTGTGGCACTTGGACAGGGTGAGGGACAACACTGTCCATCCTCCCCCTTGTCCTGAGCAGTCACTGCCCATGGCAGGGGAAACAGTTAAATGAGTTCATTTTCTTCTGAATAGCTTAAAAAAGCACTCAGGCTGTTGGTCATTACAGTGCCTTTAGAGCCAGATGAGGGTGCCTGCAGGTCCTTTTGGTTACTGGTTTTTCTGTGTTGGTTTAGGTCATGTGGAGTGCTGGAGGATGGGGTGTCTGCAGAGCCCCCTGGAGTGAGAAGGGCTGTCAGTGCCTTTCTGCCAGAGGGATGGGGGATACAGGTCCTCCTTCATTCCAAATGACATTTTCTCCATCAAATCCAACGGATATAAATAATGATACCCACAGAGCTGCAGAACCATGCGTGTGCACTTCCTGAGGACTGAACCATTTGATTCAATGTGGAATTTCTGAATGGATAGCTGAACTCCTGAGTCCATTAAGCAAGGCAATTTACAGGGTTCTCAAGCTTTGCCCATGGAAACACATTAACGCAGTTTCCATTCGACTTGTCCAAAAGCCATTATTCTAAATACAAAAAGGAGAAGAAAAGTAATATAGTTTTTCAATGTTTGTTTGTTGTGAGTGGTACTATGTGAAAATTTTGACAATATTGAAGGGAAGTGGGGAGGAATGCCATATTCCTGTGTTAGGACTGCTCCCACCAGCCCACATCTATCCAGGTAGCATTTGCTGCTGCCATTGAAATCTGCATTTTAGTGTTTCAGACACGATTTAGCAAATGAAGAATGAAGGTGTTCCTCGGAGCGGACCAGGGAGATGTATCTTGACATGCGTGACTGCTCCTGAAATCACCAAAATATACATGAGGAGAAATGGTAAATTGTCCCTGGTGCCATCTCTGATAATTTGGCACCTCCAAAGAGATCTTGAGGATGATTTATCACTTGTGATAAGATCAGTTGTGTTTTGGGGGGTTGGTTTTGTTTGGGTTTTTTTTTTTCTTCTTTTTGATATTCTGGTTTCCACCCTCCCTGCCCCTGAACAAGCATATACCTCTTTAGACAAGAGGGATGTGTTTGAGGGAAACAGATATTGTGAGGTGAGGGTTTTGGCTGGGGTTGGGAGTACTTTGTCTCCCTGAGTCTTTGTTTCCCTTCTGTAAGTCAAGCTGTTGCTTGTGATATCCAGTGCCTTGCTCATGGCTTTGGCTCTCAAAGGCTTCCATGGACAGAACGCAGGTACTGGATAGCTCTAGGGGTGTAATTTGTTTCCTGCAAGTATTGGCCAGTGACTTTTTCATTCTGATTTTGAAGAGAAGTGGAATTTATCAGTAGTTAATATACTTTGTCTCGGGGAGGCAGCCCATGTAATCTTGCTGTTTGATTTAATGCATTAACAGCATTTTCCTTTCTGTCAGGGTGATGCTGCCGAAGGCAGGGACAGTTGTGGAAGGGGATACCAAAGTAAACAGGACACATTATTCAAGTAGATGGGTAATTTTAGCCTTGCCTTGCTCCTTTATGTTTCCAGCAGAAAACACTTTCAGTACATCAATTCCAGGAATTAGCAGCAGATCTTGCTCATCTGCCAAGCTAGCTAAGGAAACATCGTGTATTATCTCAGGCCCCTGTGAGACATTCACTTGGAAATGACAAAATGAGCAGGACCTTTTTCCTTTTAGTGGTGACAGTATCTCCGGGGAGATCTGCCTGAGGTCAGGATTGTATAAAAATCACCAAGTTGGGCAGTAAAGGTCTCTTTATACTGAGTTAATTGCTGCTAATCTCGGAATTCCTTGTGCTGGCTTCTATTTTGTGGTTTTTGTTATTGGTTACCAGTATGCCTTTATATCAGTAAGGGGGGATATGCAGGTTTGAATAACTGTGTTCTGGCTTAGGAAGATGCTTCCCAAGCTCCCTTTGATAAGAGTTCACATCTTGCAGGTAGAAAAGTTCTTATTTCTGTTGACTTCAATGGTATTTTTTTTTTTTCAGTTTGCTACTTTTTCAGTCAGATTGCAATAATCTGTCTATCTGTTTTTTCTTTACTTTATAGTCTCTAGAAAATTGCTCTACCTGGCAGGTGCAGCTGGAGCCTTATGGGTAGTCAATAAGAGGGTGGTTTTGTAGCCTTCTTATAGAAATGTATTTTAAATACCAATTTCAGCTAAAGTAGCTTTCTACTGCATTTCTTGCCAATGGCACAGCATCCAGCAGTGGTGGTTCATTTTGCTTTTATGTACTAATTGCTATCTGCTGGCTAAAATTTTGGCAGTTTATTTGAACAAGATGATGTGTACATGTGTAGGAAAGGAAGTAGAGTACAGATAGGCCATCCCTGCAAAAAACAGGGTGCATTTGCAGGAGAAACTCACTTCAAACCTGTTTATAGGTCTGACAGTTGAAAGAGGACATATTTGTACACATACAGGGAGAAATGGCCTTTAGAAGGCAGTGGGCACTTTTTATCATTATTACTTCTGTCAATACAGGTGAAAGAAGGACTTTAAAGATCGTTCTGCAGCACACAGGTAACTGCAGCTCAGTGCCAGGAGGCACACTTGTACCCAAATGCTTGAAAACACTCTAGGAAAAATTAGGCAGGAAAGAAAATTGGAAAATAGCAGGAAGTTTACTCCAGAAGATTCAGAGATGTTAATGTGAAAGAGCAATCATGGGATGATTTGGGAAGGGACTTTAAGGACCACCCAATTCCAACCTCCCTACCATGGACAAGGACACCAAGAAGCATAGAAACACAGTCATTAATTCAAACCAGAATAGTGGTGAGGAAAATGTCCAGACCAGGTATTTCATTGTGACTGTGAACGGTCACTGGCTGCTCACGCTTATCTCTGCGAGTGATCCTCGGGCGCATAGAGAAAATTTGAGAAGAGGTACCTGGATGTATTGTACCTTGTTCTTTCATTCTTTCTGTCATGTTTTCTCAGCTCTTAAAAAAAAAAAGAACTTTTAGAGAGGTGGAAATGGAAGGCCCTTCATGTTCTTTACCTTGCCCTGTGGTGCTCTCTCAGAACAGTCAGTGTGGTGCTTCAGGCTTAATCTGGACTTTAGTAGATTTTCAAACCTGATGGGATTGTCCATTTTTACCCTTCGGTGAAGGGGTAGAAGTGATGCAGGACAGAAAGCTGTTGCTCCTAAGTTATCTCGCTACTCGGAAACTTCATTGGTGTCCCTCTTCGGAGCTGTCTGAATTTCCTCCAGCTTTCTGGTGAGATTTAGGTTTCATGTGCCTTTCCCAAGGCTGACGATTCATCATGGGCTTAATGGTGCTTTCAGGCTTGCAATGCAAGGTGAGGCTTGCAGGATCACTGTCTCTGCAGGTCACAGTCTGAAGGTCGGGCAAGCATCTCTCTGTAAAATACTTTCTAGAAAGCAGGATGTTGTTTCCCAGATTATCTTGTAAGACTTAACACAGGGCTGCAGAGTTTGTCCATGGCTGAACTGCTGCAGCATGTGATAACCAACATGATGTGAAGGCTCTGCAATTCCTGCTGATGATTCACAGCAGATCATTTGATATTTAGGGCTCTGTTCATTAATAAGTCATGCTCCATTTACCTTGTTTTCTGTGGAATTTATGAGTCAAAAGTGCAGAGTGCACCAAAAACGATCCATTCATCAAATTCCTCTTCTCTCTGTATAATTGGCTAACCCATCACAGCAGCCCCCAGGGGCACATTGCACAAAAGGTGTGTCCTGCATGAGAGAGCAAAGTGGCCTTAGGAGGGAAAACAAGGATTCAGCTTTTGTTGGAGTCTGCAGCTTGCCCGAGTTGGTGTCTTTGCGCTGTGTGGGCAGGAAACTTCCCAAGCCAATTTGTTTCCTTCTTTGCTCTGTGCACAGCTTTGACATTATGACAGCAAGCGAGGCGTCCTACTCATCCACAAGTCCCAGGGAGTGCCAACATTGCAAGAGTTGAGAGGGAGTGGAGGGAGGAAAGAGCTGTTCTGGTAATGTAGATCCATCTGCAGCTCACCTGTGTGCATGTTAGCACAAACCAGATCCATGGCACAGAATAAGGGTGAATTTGTTGAGTGACAGAAAAGCCCTGAGGGGACAGGAGCCACAGCATGAGCCAACTGTGGGAGCGCAGGGGGTCAGTGAGGGGAGCAGGTTATCTAAAAAGCAGAAGAGATGAGATGCCCTTTGCTTGTAAAAATCTTCAGACCACAGCGTCTCTAGTTGGCACCTAAACAACAAGCATTCTTTTTTTTAATGTTCTTTTTAGTTAAGCACATAAATACTTACATGTTGGCACAATTACTTACGCATTGACATAAGCTAGAGAAGCAGTTTAAGAGCTATGAAGACAAAAGAATAACCATTGCATATATCCTTCTGATTTCCTGCCACCTAATGGGCAAAGCCCTAAGCAGAAGACAAAGAAATAATAATTAGAATGTACTGCTTTACAGGATGAATTGTGAAAATGTCTGCAGTGCTGTCGGCAGTGTAGTGTGAAGATACAACAGCTTTAAATGACCTGTCTAGCTGCTAAAGCAGGGAGACTAATGTAGATTAACTCACCGTTTTTAGCACTTGCTATCTTGTTTAAAGCTGCTGTTGGTATCTACAGCCTCCCACAATATCCTGCAACTCTGCCAGACTCCCTTTCTTCCCTGGGTTGCTTGGTGAATAATCATTCACCATTGTGAGTGTCTGGCACATGGTCTTGGATGACTTTGGGAGAATGGAGCTTGAGGAAAGTGGGATTAGAAATGCAAAACAAAACTTGATTTCATGTGAATATTTAATTTCACATGCAAATTGTTAAATTCTGTATTGCTGGCGAGCTGATTTTTACTCTTTTCCAGAGAGTGAAAATGTTTCGGATTTCCAAATGTCTTGAATGTAAGCTCAGAATATTTGCTAACAGACCAGAGGTTTTGGTTTGTAGTGAAAGGAACAACCGAAGCTTGGCAGGCAGCTAGGATTCACCTACAGGCAACAACTCATGAGAAAATCTCTGTTAAAAAAACACCTCGCCCAACACTGCTTGCTGCCTGCTGTCAGTTAGATGGGCTGGTGCTTCACCAGGCAGTGCCAGACAGATGGGACACCACCCTGGAAGACCTTGGTCGTGGTTCCTGACTTTCTTTGTCAGATAGACCTACCATCCCACACAATTTCAAACATTTTAAAACATACTTCAGCTTTGAAGCCCAGTTAGGAGAGGCTAGACATGCCCCTGGGGCTCCCAAAACCTGTATGTGGTTGGTTTCCATAGAGCCCAAGAGGTTTCTGACACTGCAGTTGGAGTGCAATGGCTTGGACAGAAGGTGGTGTAGATGGCCATTACCTTGGACAAGTCCTGGCTGCTGTGTTGAGCTCGGGTGAACTTGTGTGCTTTGTGTGACACAGAAATCCAAACTGATGTTGGCTGGAACTCTGGCTTCCCCACACTCCTGTGAGTGGAGAGCAAGAGAAGCAGGCAGATTGGGAAGGGGAAATCCAGTCCTCCTGGCACACAGGCAGAACTGAGGTATGACTTATTGTGCACGTCAGCTCTGGGCACAAAGAATGCTTTTTTTCGGTATCAAGGTAGCTGAGGATGTGCTCAGCCTCCTCCAAGAAGGGAGGTTCCAGGTTGAACCTCTCCAGCTCAGCTACAGGACTGCTGAGCTCATGTCTCAGTGCACGTTCCTGCAACAGGGCTTGTGTTTGTAGGTGCCAAGCTTGGAAAAAACAAAGCTTAGCTTGTAAAATAGAAGGCAATTCCTGATGGAAGCCTAAAAGCAAAAAAAAATTAATATCAATACTTTGTCTTAATTACTGTAATACCTAAAGAGAAAAAAAAAAAATCTATACATGTGAGTGGAAGCAAGAAGAAAATATTTGGATGTGTTTTAGAGGTCATGAGTATTAGAGCTTGTATGAATGTAATTTCTGTTGGGAATCAAGTCTAATAGCAATGTAATTTATATGAAATGTATAGCCGGAGACTGTGTCTCGGTTCCACTGCAGTTAATGGTAAAACTCCAGTGTCCTCAGCAGGGACAGGATTTGATGCCTGGAGAAATGTTTTATTATTAAGATTTTATTAACACTTCATGTGGAAGTACTATCTTCCTGCGCCCTGTTATGACTGGGTAGGTCTAAGAGGTGAAGAACTAAACAGTAGAAATAATGCACCAAACCTTCCTTCTAGCCTGAAATTCTCCACACAGTATTGTATTAAAGGACTGTATTAAAAATATTTGGCAAACAGATTAAAACACAGTTCTTTTAGACAAAGAGTCCTCAGAGCAGGGTATAGAGAAGAGCTGTAATAGATTTTTATCTCCTTGAATTTTGCAGTATAATAACTCCTACTGAATTGCAAGAAGCAACCTGCACAAACAATGAGCAATTTGACTTGTTAATTTTCCATCTTTTGCCCTTGTTCCTGTGGGATTGGCTCTTCACACATTTGATGACTCTTTCCCTTCTCTTGCTTCTGTCTGCCTGGAATTAATATCACTGTGCTATTTTTTATACGTTTTCAAAAAGACACACATTTTGAAACTTAAAAGAAATGTTTGGGCCCTACAAACGTACTTTATGACTATCTCATGCACATGGTGCCACATGACACCACATGTCATTTTTCGTTCATCCCTGTGCACTTCAATAGCATCTTTTTATGATCTTACTGTCCTATCAAAGCTCTACAGCAGTTGTGGGTCTTGCTCTGTGGCATCACTTTTGCAGATTGTTAATCTTGTAACTAATTCCCACCGTAACCTCTATTAAATGTGAGACACCTTAGCTTTGTGCTCCTGTCGAGAGGAAATGGATGGTCCCTGTTGTGGCTGAAAGTGCATCACTTGCACATGGAGCTGCCGGCTGCTACTCTAACCTTGGGCAAAGGTGCCCTGCATAGAAAGGGAACTCTTGGCACGCGGAAGTGTTCTAGTTTGCTGAGTTTCAGAGCAGTTTGGCTGGCAGACTGTGGGATTCATGGGCAGTTTACGCACATAGATGAGAGTAAATTGGAGTTACTCACTTAAAGGATTTCAGCAGCTCTCCCTGGGTGCTCTCCTGCATCTTTAGGCAGCCAAATACATTTATCAGCCTGACTGTTTGCTTTGAGAAGTGGCTGACTGCTTAAACACAGACCTGGCACATCCCTGGATATTGGGATTGAGAATGTCCACGATTTGTGATGGCTGAAGGGCTGTCCTGGTGATCCTATTCCTTGTGTTTGGGTTGGTCACATTGGGCTGCTGGTTTGTGGGATGCTGTTACCAGCCAGCACCCTGAAGACCCTCAGGACCTAAAGAGAACTTGAAAATTCCCTATACAGCTCTTCATTTATGTTAGAGGCTGTAGAGAGACAAATTTATTAGTAGTTCAGAATATTCTTCTTGTTAATATTTCATATAAGTAAGTTCTTGAAAGGCTTGAAAGGAGTTCTGAAAAATTACTGAGTATTAGTTGTTAACACAATTGGTAGTGGTGGAAAATTCCGAATACTGAGCACTTGGAAGGACCTGCCAAGATAAAAAGGCTGTGATTATAGGGATGGAAATTTTTGATATGTCTCTGGAGCAAGCCAAAGAGTTGTAAGGCTGTATGACTTGTGAGAAAGCACTTCTTATGAGCATTTGCTGAAGAAAAGCCTGCTCCTAATCAGTGTTGAAGTCTGCCTAATTCGAAAGCAGATATTATGAAATCAGATCTGAAATGACAGCTGTGTCCACAGCTGCCATGCAGCAGGTTGTAACCTTTGTTGATGTCTTGAAAAAACAGAACAGGAGTTGATTCTTAGCTGTCAGTTCTGCTTTCCTCCTCTTGGCTGCATAATGAGATTTCAATTAACTTCACTATTTTCCTTTAGAATTAGCTAGATTGGAAAATTTATTCTGCTACTTCCTAAGATTCCTTATTCTGCTTCTTCCTTCCCATTCTGCTGGTTCTTCTATTGTGTCATGTAGCTCTACTGAAATAATTTTAGTTGAAAGTCGTATTTATAAACTTGATATTGTGCAGGGTTGGGGCTGGGGAAGATCTATTTTCTTGGGCTTTGTGGACCACCCCAGGTGTGACGGTGAAGAGCAAACAGGGCTGGTTCTCAGGTGTGGTGCTACAGCTCCCAGGCCGAGCATCACTTATCACTTATCTCCAAGAAAAGCAAGTTGAAGTTGTTAAATCAGCTGCCACCTGAAAGGCACAAGCATTTAGGAAATGGGATCTGGGGAGAGAACATTTGAAGCAATAGAAAGCACTTGAGATCTGCTTCATGCATAGTTAAATGTCTGACATATTTGTGTTTGAAAAAAACAGCCACCCCAGGTAAGGCCTCTAGGCAGAGACTGTTTTCACAGCTTTGAAGTCCAATTCATATTTTCTCTTGCAATTTTTTTTTTTCTCCCTGAAGGTTCCATTGTGAAGGCCTGGAAGCAAACAAATATTATCCACTATGTTTCATTTTAATTCAAATTATTCCCAAAGCTTTCATGCTTCAATAGCTACAAACTCAGTGAGTTAATGGCATATTCAATAAATAAAAAAAAAATAAAGAGGGGAAAAATAGTGTCTAAGTCTTTAAAAAAAAACCCCACAAATCCACAACAAAAACCAAAAGCCAAATACACAAAAACCTCTAAACCCTCCCAAAAAGACCCAAACCAAACAAATCCCAAAGCCCAACAACAAAAAAAAAACCCCTCCCATGATAACTGCCTATCACTTGGAGGCTGATTCTAGGTGCTGAAGGTAGGCTGGGATCCCCAGGAACCCCTGAAAGCATTAAGAATTCCCTGCTGCCTTGAGGAAGTCTCTGAAAGGGATTTGTCCAGCTGAGATCTGTACTGTGGAAGACTGGCCACCTGAACTTACTAAGATTTTTTTGTCCCACAATTTCACTTTTATATGAGACCTATAAACGTTATAGCTTTACCCAACATTTAATGAGCTTGGCTGGAACAATACACTGTGGCTTAAGAGACACCACGAATTAAACCTGTCTTCCTATTTTGATCCTTTCCTCCCTGTGTTGCTGCTTAAGAAGGACCAATACTCAATGGCAAATAATTTGTCATATCTAGTTTGTGGGGTTTCAAGTAGCAGTAGCAGCTAGCCATTTATTAATCAAGCATTAGTTATGGTAGTTAAACATTTAGGGGTAATAAGATGCAAATGTGCTTTCAGCAAAAGTTCTGGTTCTTAAAAATAAGAAATTATTTAAGAAAAATGGTGACTGTAGGGTTATGGCTAATATTAATTGCTGGATTTATTTGCTGTAGGAGACATTTTTTATACTAAATGGTAACTTAAGAAATTGCTTTTATTAGCATACACAGCATGGCTTAAATTGTCTGATCTGCAAGGTAAAACACGATGCTTTTCCTGGAAGATTCTCATTTTAGCCTCCTTGCTAGCATAGCTGTTTTAAAAGGTGGTAGACAAGCTGACCTTGTTCCCCATCTAGAGAATATATGAGCTCAGAATAGAGTTTGCCGGGCTCTAAAGATTGCTCTGCTGTGAAGTGGGAAGTGAGACCACAAACATGGCCCTTCAGGTCAGGATTTGGTGTTTGTCTTCCAGCAGGAATGATAGGCCATCTGTTAATATGAGCGGGTTTTGTGGATGTTGGAGACGTTTCATGAAGTACTGATGGAGGTGAGCTGCTCCTCACCTGTTCGCCCATCTCTCTTCCTTGCATGCATAATGTCACGTTGGCAGGGCAAATACATCTAGTTAAAGCAAAAACATAACTATATTTTTGTAAGTAAACTTAAATAAAATCTAATTGGGAAATATTGCAAACAGAAACATCAGGCATGGTACATAATCATGAAGCGCTTCTCTGAAAAGCAGAAAATGAGCGTATGTGATCTCAGTTGGTTAGGTAGGAATAGCCATTTAGGAAGTTGGTGTCCCTTGGCAGTCCGTTTTGGAGAACATGAGATGCAGCTGCTTTTCCCCCAGATGAAAGAGATTTTTGCTAAAGGGATGCTTTATCACGAAAACTTTGCTTCTGTATCCAAGCGACTTGGAAACAGTGACGAGAGCTGTGTGTCAGGCGATGTTCAGGTTGAATATTAGTTGTTCTTTTTTTTTTCCACTGGAAGAGTGATTAGGCACTCAAATAAGTTGCCCAGGTGGTGGAGTCACAATCTTGAAGGAGTTCAACAGGAGCCTATATGTGGCCTTGGGTTATGGTTTAGGGGTGATTATGGTAGGGTTGGGTTGATGGTTGGACTAGATCTTCTTAGAGGTCTCTTCCAACCCTGGTGACTCCTTGATTGTGATCACACCCATTGCACCACAGGAGGAGTCCCCATGGTGGTACCAGGCTGGGCTGCTGGAGCCACAAAGCAGAACCGGGGTGCTGAGACTGGGACTGGCAGAGCAGCTGTGCTGGATCTGACATTTTTGGGAGATTACAGCAGAAATATGGCCACAGTCAGAAGCTAAACCTCTCCTTGTGGAGGACTTAGGAAGCAAAAAATTGCAGTGATAACATAAGGGTGGAAAGAAACCTCCAAGGCGAGGATGCTGAAAGCCCAGTGCTGCTGCCGAGCGCCTGCATCCACTGCTGGCTGGGGTTACTCTTTCACAGTGTGCCAGAGTATAGAAGACATTAAAGAGATTTTATTGGCTAATCTATACCTTTGATTGGCTTTAATGATCTTTGCAGTCTGTTATTTATATGTGGCATTATTACGCAGCGAGCTTTGTAATGCATGAGGTCATTAATGCATTGCTTTTACAGCTTGTTGGTTTTGCTGCTGAGCTAACCTGTTACGTGTGTTCCTGGAGATGTGCATTGCTTCAGGATGAGTCACCTCTGGTGATAGAGGCAAGAAAAAAGTAGTAATGATAAACCTGAAATGCCTGAGGAAGTGAAGGGGTAGTGGCTGTCTGATGAAATCTTATTTGCCCCCATCCTGGTGGAGTTGGACCTTTACTGACTTGCCCCTGGAGAGGACTGATCCCTTTGCAGTGCGTAACAGAACCAGACAAAATAATTTCTAATGATAACTTCTAATTTCCTAGATAACAAAATGTAAAATCTCTTAGATGATTTGTAGAAAGCTTTATAGCCTCTTGACGTTTTTTCTGGACTTCCACCATAGTTCTGGGAGGAAGGCAAGTAACTGTGCAACGCTGCTTTCCTTGTCCAGGCATTGCAAGGTGGACAGTCGCTTGTCAAATCCTGATGGAAGTGGTGCCTGGGGCAGGGAATCCTATAGCTGTGAGATAACAGGTATGTTTCAAAACAAGGATGAAGAGTGCAGAAGGAATACTGAGCTCTCCTTTATATCCTCTCTGTGTTGGAACAGCTTTTTACATCACTTCCATTCTCTGGCACTGTTCCCGAGAGTTTCCTTTTGCTACCTTGTACTGCTGGACTGGGATTTGTACTGTTAATGAAAGTAGAAAAATTGTCAGAATTATGCTTTATCTCTAAGTCTAATTTTTTTTTTTTTTAAGAAAGGTACATTTCAGAGACTCCTGCTTTGATTTGTGCTGCAGAAATTGTTCCCCTGCCACAAAGTATGATTTTTTTAACATAAGCGAAACAAAACCATCTGATGGGAGAGGAGACTAAAATGACTAATGCAAAAGCTCGAGCAAAAGGCATTTCAGCTACATAATGTTTTAGCAAGGCAGACAAGGCTGAGTTGGAGGATTTTAAGCCAAAGAAAAATATGTAAGTGGAAATATGTAGTATTTCTTCAAGCTGACTCATAGAACACGTGCATTAAAATATTGAGGCAAATTAACATTTGTAGAATCATAGAATATCCTGAGTTGGAAGGATCCCCAAAGGATCACCAAGCCCAACTCCTGGCTCTGCACAGGGTAAAATTGTCCAGTTTATCTTGTCCAATTTTGGACAAGAACCACAAGTGATGTCCAGATGTTGAACACCAGGACTTGGTTTCAGGGGTGCTGGAGTGCTGGGCAGCTGGTGAGTATTCAGGAAAGTGGCTGTCTCTGTGGGGCTCAGGCTGGGAGCTGTTTGTGGGGCTGGGTTTAAAGGATGGGGGGCATTTCCTTTGCCTGCCCGGGATGTTCGTGCTGAGTCCACTGCCAGTGGCTGCGAGAGAGTGCTGGGGCTCCCTCTGATGATGATGTGGGTTCAGAGTGACCTTACATCTCATCCAGTTCCTGCACCCTGCCATGGGCAGGGACACCTTCCACTGTCCCAGGCTGCTCCAAGCCCCATCCACCTGGCCTTGAACACTTCCAGGCATGGGGCAGCCACAGCTTCACTGGGCAACCTGTGCCAGTGCCTCACCACCCTCACAGGGGAGAATTTCTTCCCAATATCTAAGCCAGTCCTGCTCTCTGTCAGTGTGAAGCCATTCCCCATGTCCTGTCACTCTCTGCCCTTGTCAAAAGTCCCTCCCCAGCTCCCTTGTAGTCCCTTTAGGCACTGGAAGGATGTCAGTACCCTTGGAGTAGTTTTGAAATAGTCAAATTAACTTCTGAATGGTTCTGTTGTGTCCTGCAGGTCTGATTTCTGCACCCTCACAGGTTTTCTGCACTTATTAATGGTGTTGCTCACAGTGGAAGCAGTAGCTAATTTATAGCAGATACTTCAGGAACAAGCATTTGGCAAAGAGGGATACTTTTTGTGTCCCCTCCTGCCGTGGGGGTCTGACAATACCCTCCTGCTATAATTGCTGAACAAATTAATGTATTGAAACTGCACTGAGAACTCAAGAAGCCTCATAGATGTAGATAATTGCTCACTTGGATCCAGTTGCTATTTTTTTCTTTTCTGTCTTATGAATTAACCCAAGATGAATTTTCTGCCAAGGACTGGAACCAGTTAGAACCTCAAATTTTCTTTTGGTGGGAAATTTTGTCATTTCAAGGCAACTAGAATTGAAATGTAAAGATACAATTATGTGATGAAGGACTAATGAAAAGTATGTGAATTATTCACAGTTCTTTATTATTTCAATAAGACCATGTTATTACTTTTATATATTTCTGAAATTTTAATATGATGAAATATTTTATTTCAATTACTTGAAAACATATTATAGTATCTTAAACATATATAAGTGGAACTGAGTTAATATTTCAGCAGGATACAAAATTTGAAATTAAAACAATTGAAATAACAGGTAAAATACTGGGGTTTGTGTTTCAGAACACAGTGAGGGTCGTTCACATTTATCTTTGGCTTTTTCTGTTTGTCCAGGATGGAGGTATGGATGCATATGGTTTCAGTTTTACAGGCATGGATATTCGCCAGGAGAAGAACTCCATTAAAGTTTCAGCTTCTCAGTCTAATTTTCAGACTATGATGAGAACAAAAACTTTGATGGAAACATGAAATAATAGCAACCTGCCCTGTGTTTGCTGTCTGTCTGTCCCAACCTGGCAATGTGAGCACTGGGCTGTTAATGTCATAGAAAAGGACCAGGTTGAATTTGAAGCAGGGGCTGCTTGTTGCTTAGGCTGGACAAGTGGAGTTTAAGATCTTTCCTGAATCTTAGGATTTTATAGTCCAGAGAAGAGCTCGGTGTGTGAGGGGGTGAAATTAGAGGGCAGAAGCTGCTCTTGCTGGCTCAAAAATTTGTCCTTTCTGATAACATTGCCATTGGAATACATAAGCTTCAAAGAAACTAAAGAAGCTTTTTCCCTCTTCTCCATCTCCTTGTAGATAATGATGGTAGCTGTGATCAGCTGGGATATTTCTGACATCCTTGTCTGAATTTTCCAGATATTTCCAATATTCCTTGACTGTGAATATCTGGCAAACCCAGACAAAGCATTTTAATGGACAGCTGTTGGTGGTGCTGTCAGCTGCCTCGGAGCACCAGGTTTTATTGGAGTCCTTGGTGAATGCTTTATCCATTCCTTCAGGACTCTCCAAGCACGGAGAAAGTGGAAAATAGACAGTATATCCTTTTAAGCAAGAGTCTTCTGGACTGATAGGATTTTTCCATCTCCCCCACACTGTGCCAAGTGTGGACTATGTCATGTGGCATCTGAAGTGATGATTTGTGTGTTATCACACAGATGTCCTGATACAGTGTCTGTACCTGGTGGGGCATAACTTGTGTGATGGGCCCGTGTCAGCTGAATGTATGAAAGTCATAAATCTCATCCTGGTATTCTAAAACAAAAGTGTAAAAGCATGCAGGGATTTCATGACTTCTCCTTAGAGATCCTTCTTTGTGCCAAGCAGGTGTAACACCAATCTGGCTCAGCAGCCTGGTACCTGCAGAGGAGGAGGATGCTAGGCTCTGTCCCCACACTGTGGGCTGAGCCCATTAAGGGGTGGCTGTCACACTGGGGTGTGCTGGGGCTCTTCCTGAGTGAGCACTTTCCCAGAGGCTCCTTCTGCCTCGAGACATTGTCTATTTGCAAAGAAATCCAGAGTATTAAGGAAATGCTTGTTGTAGTTAAAGCCATCTCGGTATCAGCCATGCACTGTTCCAGCAGCCACTGAGTGTCCTTGGAGGGGACACCGTCCCCACCAGCAGTGAGAGGCTGAGAGTACCAGTGGTCACTGGAACAGCAGAGATTGGGGCGGGGGGAGCAGACACAGCTTCTCTGCTTGCGGATGGAACAAGGAAAGGAGAGAGCTGGCGTATGAGTGGCATGTAAAGCCCCAGCAAAGCCAGATGATTTAAGGATTCTTGTGGCAGGTATTTGGCTCAGCCAGCTCTGGGTGTGTTGTTCTGCACATAAGCCTCTTGCCTGAACTCCCTAATTCTTGATAGGATGGACAAATACAATATTGTGAGTGTAGTGTTGTTGAGAACCTCTGCAGTAAAAATAATGGGGTGATAGGGTCCTTAGGCTGCTGCCTCTGTGGCACAGGCGATGGGACACAAGGACAGATGTTTCTGGCTGGCAGCAGGGAGGCAGCCCAGGCTCCTGGGCACTGCAGACAGTTATTTAGATGTCAGTTGTGTACTGATAATGAAATATTGATAAGCTACATGTGGAGTTCTGCACGTCGAGGTCTTTGGTACCAGAGGCTGTGTGTCCTGGTGCTGTCTGTGCTGGGGTGGGTCAAGAGGGTCCTGGGGTGGGTTTGCTGCTGGGATCTGATGCTCTCTGCAAAGAGATGGTCTGACTCAGTGCTGGCTATGTCAGGGCCTTTGCTGGTCCTGCAGGGATGTGGGGTACATGGTGGCAGTGCAGGTGTGGCAGGAGCTGTGCACTGTCTGCACCCACACACCCTGGCTGTGCTCCGGATCCTGGCTGGAACGGGGGATGCCACATTCTCCTGTGCTACACTTCTGACTTCGACACCTTGCTACTCCTCTTTGAGGAATGGCAACCATAAACCATCTGTATAAGGAGAGATTTGTAAGGTTTACATTTATTAAAGTTTGTAAAGCACTCTTTGCTGCTGCAAACAGATGCTGGTGCTGGTACACGGGATTATTTTACTTCTGCATCACTTGGGAGAGCTGCTGTGATTTGCTGTTTTCCTGGCTCCTGGGGAATCTACAAAGACTCTTGGCTGCTTTGCAGTCCCAAATGAGATTTTTCTGCATCCTTAATGCATTGAATTTACTGTAATATAAAGAACATCATGACACCCAGGTGGTTTCATATCAGATTTCTTATGAATAGCATTATGGCCAAGCTCAACATCTAATAAGAAACTGCAACCCACTGCTCTTGCCTC
The DNA here is from genome assembly GCA_013397935.1 of Dasyornis broadbenti. NCBI lineage: Eukaryota > Metazoa > Chordata > Aves > Passeriformes > Dasyornithidae > Dasyornis > Dasyornis broadbenti. Next base: position 731,326 of record VZRN01001383.1, on the reverse strand, counting down.
TGTCATTGTTTGGGGTTTTATTGTTTTTGTAATGAAGAGAAATAGTTTGATACAAATATATATGGAACGTGATCACCAGCAGGAAAAGTTTTGCCCTCTGTTTCAAGTTTGGTTCAAGATGGAGTTTTTTGGCCTAAACATGGACAAATTCAGGTTTTCATTCCTGAACAGGATCTAAATAGGAAGGAAGAGAAGCCTGAGGTTTTACTGACTGTAGATCCAGGACAAAATGTTTGCAACTGGGCTGGAGTGGTTTATGCGACTGGAGAAGGCAAAAAATGGGCATCACTGCTGCTCGTGGTGGCTGCCAGTGCTTTGTGTACTGAGAACAGACTCAGGTCAGGATAGTCATCATCCTTAAGGATGGATTTCCACTCACTGGTTGTTTCTGGAAAATTTCCCTCAACTTTGTTATCAACAATGATCACACAGAATTTGTAAATCACTTGTTTATTCCATTTTAGAGATAGGAAAATAACATTAAATGTTGAATAGGATTGTGTCACATGTAGAGGGAATGATGTTAAAACAGAAACTACAGTGGTTTAGAAAAAGGAAAAGCAGTCATAAGCAGGACTGAGCCAGCATCTACCAAGACAAATTGAGAGAAGGCAGTGGGAGGAGAAGCCCTGATTATTAGCGTATGACTAATGCTTGGCCAAATTACTCTGAATTGCCAGGCATGATGACTGAGAGCAGATAAAGCCCAGATATAATCTGCTCAGTTTGGGCCAGACAGGTTGCAGGATGTTTTCTTCCAAAGGAAGCTTTCATCTTTGGTTTGCTTTACCCCTTTTTTTTTCCCTCAATTTTAGCACAGCAGCTTTGATGTTGGAGTGTGAGTTGAGCAGTGCTGAGCAGAGCTGCCCATGCAGGGTGGTCTGGAGACCTCTCCCCACCAGGCTGGCAAGGAGAAACTTGCTTTTTATATTTATTTAGCTTTTGCAGAATCTGCATTTTCTGTGGAAATTAGCTGAAATCCACTGAAGTAATTTTGTGCTTGGCTATTGATTAAGCCCCTCCTGCTCCTCAGCAGGCGTTTGTTGTCCAAACACTCCTTTTCTTTTTCCCTTGTTAATGATAATGGTGGAAATGTAATCTGTGCCCTTGCCAGAAAAGAGAGGTCTCTTCTTTGTCTAGGCATTGATTTCAGACACATCTCTCCTGTACAGCTGTGCCCTTCCTCCGGCAGCTGCTGGTAGGTGCCCAGGATGGACACTGCAGGAGGACGTGGAGCCTCCGTAGAAGCTGAGTGATGTTTTGGATTTTTTTTGTTGTTAATGAGAACATTTTTGTGCTGATTGAAATAGATGTTAATATTGAAAGAGATGCTGTGAGGCTGATCTAAGTGTGCAGACAGGTTGTAGAGATTTCTGCTCTGCTCTTTCAGAGAGAAGTTAGTTTTGGATGAAATTATGATTTAAAGCCCAAGTGGGGAGCATGGAAATTTTTAATATATAATTTAGAATAAAAGTTTCATCATAATAATATGCATCCCATTTTGACTTTTCCAAAACAAAGGGTTTCTCTAGCTCCAAAAGTATGGTTTGAGAGTTACCTTAATTGGTATATATATTTTTCTTTTAAATCAGAGGACTAAAAGAAACATTCTGACTGCGAACCTCATTTTTGTTTGTTCTTTGACAGAAGAGAAATCTGGCACATTATCATGATGAAAATAATTTATTATTTCTTTTTATACACTTCTGCGTTTTCCTGCCTGAGATCCTCTGTTTGCCACAGGTTTATCTGGTCCCTCTTTCCTCAGTGTTGTGGGGAAAATGCTGCTGCAAGAGAGAGGATTGGAAAGGGTAGGAAAGGAAAGGGATCACCTCTGTCTGGGATACAACAGCAGAGCGGAGAGGTCCCTGGCACTTAATAGTGCTGCTTTGAAAATATGTCAAATTAATTTTCTGCCTATTGGTACAATGACAACCTCTGGCGATGGCATTGACTTGAAAGGCAATAAACAAGGAAATTGCATATTCTATTGCCTGTGTATTAATTTCATCATTTGAAACATAAACTCATTTTCTGCCGTTGCCCTGGGTTGTCTGTGTGTGCATGTGCAGGTACCGGGCACTCGGGAAGGTCTGTTCCTTGTCCCTGCAGAGGAGGGGAGGGAGCAGAGTGATTTTCCTCTTGGTGTTTTGGTTGGTGACCCTCCTTGGCCCCTTGGCAGCTCAGGGGATGTGCAGCTCACCTCAACAAGGTCCTGTGTCCATGAGGGAATGAGGTGTCTGCAGTCACACTGCTCCTGCTTATCATATAAAACATTTATCCAAGGTTTCTGTCCTTATCCTCGCTGCTCTGTGATTTTTATTACAAGTTGTTGGTTGAAAATGTCCTTTTCAGAGAGATAACCATGCCCAGGTGCTGGGCTGTTTTTGCAGTGTTATTCCACGGAATTATCATTCATGAAAGGGACTGGAGATGGTTTTCAGGCTGAAATTTAAAAGTGCCTGAATTAGAATAGAGGTTAAAAAGTGTTTCTTGTAATACATGTTCAGTTTTGCTGGAAAGTCAATTTCCTTCAGGTTTAATCAAGGTCATTAGAACTATGACAGGGCTGAATTTATTCACAAATTTTGTGTCTGGAAGCACAAATTGCTGCAAGATTCTTCACACAGGTGTGCAGCATGTGCTGAATACCTGGGCTGACATGTCACAGAGGTTAACTGACTTAGTGCAGTATGATAAATAAATAACTTCCTGTAAGACCCTGGAAGACTGTGGCTCAGGATTGTAGCTGGGTTGTGGACAAGGTGACTGTATTTTGGTGCAAAAGAATCTATTTTTCCATGTTTCATGACTAGTTCTCTGATGCATAGGTGCTTCTGTGCTGGGGGAGGAAGGCTACCCAGATCCTGATCAAATGTCTGCTTTAAAAATAGCTATAAACCAGATTCTTGGCTGTCAGTAAGAATGAATCTCTGTTCAAGTTAACAGAGAATGGAGAGATACTGCTCATTAAGTGATAATGAAGAAACTGTAATTCCACAAGCAACTGGATAAGTCCTACACATTTAACTACCCTGATTATTTTGTCTGTTCTCAGGGAAAGACTTTTTAAATGACTGAACAATTAAGAAAGAGTGACACTGAAACGGGACGTGGAATAAAACGCTCCCTCTCTCATGGTCAAGAAGCCAGGTAACAATTTCAAGTGTTCCTGAACCCAATGCTCTTCCAAGTTACATTTAGAACTGATGATTAAGCTACCTTTAACTTTTTAATCTTGAACTGATATTGAGAAGTCTTTAAAAAGGTGTTAGAGTAAAACAACGGACTTTCTAATCAATCACACAAAATTATAATACATTGGAAACTTGTTATTAATAATGGACTATTATTCTTTAGGTATCACATCTTACTATCTAATCTATCTATATTAGTTACTTTTAAAAGGAATGGGGTGATAAATTACTCCATTAAAACAGAACGAAAAGACTTAAGCTCTTCAATGGGGAAAATTACAAAGGGGATTTCTGCAGTGACTTCATGGCTTTGCTGAGCACATCACACGCTGTTGGATTCCTGGGAGCTGAGGAGGATGTGATGCTTCCACCAAGGAATCGGCATTGATGTGTTCACTGAGTTGTGGTGCAGAGCTGGGCCTTATGAAAGCCACCTCTGCAGGGGCGGTGTGTGCATTCAGTTCTGCTTTTCAGCCGGGTGATGATGAAATGGGAGATCAAAAAGCCTTTTGGTCTGGGCTGCGTTCAGCTTCCATTGTGTCTGTGGTGCCTTCAGTGAGGCCGCGAGTCATGGAAACTTCTCCACTTGACCCCATGTAGTTGCTGATAAAAGGAAAAGAAAGCAACAGCCCTTTCCCCAAGCTCTCCTGAAGCTGTAGAGAAAACCTGTAGGGAGAATTTGAGTGAAGAACAGTGTCAGGAAATTTGCATTCCAGCTTTTGCTTTGTAATTTGCCCATCTCCATCTCATTTTCTATCACTTTGGGGCAAGTTTTACAAAACGGATGGAAACAGTCTGCTCCAGTGTGGTTTGTTGCTGTGGGCACCCTTTCCCTGACAGGTGTGGATTTATTACACTGTTTCCTTGATACACTTATTTCCTCCCCTCCAGCTTGCCGTGCGAGTCTCTCCTCATGCTCCCTTGGGTACGTGCCAGGCTCGGGGAGACAAAAGTAGAGAGATGAGCACATATGTGCTTGCATCTGTAATGGGTAGAGGAAAAGTCTGAAAAATAGCAGTTTTCTATTTTCCTGCAGGCAAATAAAGAGCAGATTTTGTGGTGCTCGGGGAGAATACTACCTCTCCGATTTCTGACCTCTCAGCTTTTTGACCTTTCAGCTTTTAAAGCAGGTTCAAACCCAGGTGGATGACCTGGACTGGGCAAACTGATGAGGACATCAGCTCTGTGGAGCTGTTTGAGTGCTCTGGGCATCTCAGGGCTGGGAGAATCATGGTGTTGGAACTGTTGTGTGCAGGTGTAAGCTCGTCCATGTTCTTCACTGCTGCAGCTTGTTGCTACTGGATTGGCGGCATGGGGCATATCCTGGTGTGTTGGGAGGTGCAGGAGAGCTGCCAGGTGCAGAGAGAGAATTTGGAAACTCAGATGAGTGAGGAGAGAAAATCAAACAAATGAGAAGAATGGGATTCATCTATTTGAATGTTTTAGCTGTGCAATGCACATAAAAGGGAAAAATCAATTTACTGACATCCTAAATAAATAACTGATAGAAGAATACATTCTTCTCAAATTGAAAACAAAAGTGGAAATGGTAAATAAATGATTGTCTGAATGGGTAAAAGTGTAAAAAGCGACAGAAGCAGAGCTGGAGGGCTAAAGGCACTACGTTTTCATATGAAACAAAATATGAAATCGGCATAAATTGTGGATAAAGGCCTACTAGTAAGAGGCCTTTGCTTACTGATGCTTTAAACAGCTCATTTTTCTCCTCATTTTGATTTAAAATAATCTAAAATGGTGGGGAGGGATTTTTCTGGGAAAGAAGCACAGTGTGCAGCCTAATCTTTCATCCCACAGACTTTACCAGCATTATCATAAAAATGCTAGAGGTTTTCTTGGTTTTGAACTCATTTTTCTGAAATTCTTGACAAATGAGCCCAAACGCATTAATAATGGAACTGGAGTGATTTTCATGTCTTTGGGGAAACAGGCAGTGTATTTGAATTTTGTGTTTTCATTGTCTTTGACAGCCGTGGTAACGCCCCAGTGGCAATAACAAAGCCTTTGCCTGGGGTTTGCTTTGGCTGGGTTGGGATTTCCCAGGGCATTGCATCATCCCTCTTCCAGCTGGTCCTGTTTTAAACTTCCAGCATTGATGGCTGTAGACTTGTGGGCAGCATGCTGGGAATAAAGGGCAGTGTGGGTGCTCTTTGTATGATCCTTTGCATGGAGATTTCCCATCCACTTCTCAAATACAGTATCCCAGGTTGATTCAGCTGTGATAGGCACAACTGGCAGTAGCAAATCCATTGATTCCGGGATGTGTTGGTGGGTTTATCTACTGCCACTGCTGAGTAAGAGTGGGATTAGAGCTGAGGATGTGACTGTATTGAGTTAAGCTGGATCTCCCCAAGGATGCTGCATCTTTGGGAGCCAGGAGTTGTTACTGTGAGTCCTGGTGCCCCCCACTGCACTTGTACTCATTTCATAAAAGAGAACTGTAGAATCATAGAATGGTTTGGGTTGGAAGGGACCTTAAAGATCACCCAGTTCCAAACCCCCTGCAATCTGTGCCAAGGTTTGTGCAATATCATAATGACATCATTGTATTTGATACCTGGGCTTGTAGATTAAAGCAGGGTTTGTTACACACTGCTGTCCTCCTGTGACAGCAGGGTGGTGGGGCTTGGGTCATACCTGGACATTGTACCAATAAAGCTGCAGTAGGGTACATGAAACTCTTAATATGGATAAAGTTAACCTGCCACAGAGGTGGTTTATTCCATTTACTGTTATCACTCACTGCAGTGTCTGAGCAAGAGATGCATTTGGAGATGTGGCAGGAAATAAACTCATTTCTCTTCTTTTGTCACCAATTAAATGTGCTGTTGTATATCTTGTGGCTAAGTTAGTTGTGGTTTCCACTGCAATGCTATTTTGTGGGGGAAAGGAAGAAAATAGTAAAAGAAAGTGAGTTTTCTAGGACAAAATTCTTGTCAAGTGGTGATTCTGAATGTTATCCTAACCTCTAATATCATAGTAATGCCAGTAATACTTGGAGAAGATTAAATGCTGCAGCTGATCTGGGTTGTGCCTGTGCAGACAACATGTAGCAGCCACCTTTCCCTACTTCTCTGAAGTGGAGGTCCCCAAATCTTCCTGGGTGTCACCTCTGACAGCAGCTCCGATTTCAGTGCTGCCAGCAGTATCTTGGTGTTTGACTGTAGGTAGTCATGGTCTAGTATTACTGATAGATACATTAAATCGACTTTATTTGCTTCATTTTTGTCTGATGCTGCTGCATCGTAAGGTCATATGTGCCCACGCCTGGTTCTGAAGGCTTCCTGAGCATGTGAGGTGTTGGAGTAAGGTGGTCCACAGGCCTTCCTCAGCAGGACAAAAAGCTTTTTGCTGTTGTTTTTACTTCTCGTCAGCACCTTCTGTCAGCATTTTTGTTCCATCAAGTTCCCCCCTATACACCTTCTGAGGGATTGTGGTGCTTTTGTGGTTCTTCACAGAAGGAAAATGCCGGCATTCACAGTTCTGCATCCATGCCAGAGTTGTCGGTGCTGTACTCTGTTCTCTGAATTGCGCTGCTGGCTCCCTTTGAGGTTGGGTGACTGGAAAGCAGACACCCTGTCACCCACGGGGTATCACTGAGATCTGTGACAAAATCCCAACACTTTCAGACTCCCCTTTCCTTCTCCCTTCTCTCCCTTCTGCTGCCAGGAACATGTATGAGTGCTTCAAGGAAAGAAACAGTTCATTACAATAAAACATCAGACACTAGGTTTTGTTTAAATGTTTTTCTAGACTTAAAACACAAAGTAATTTTTAATTTCTTGTGTCCAAGTGTTGGCAGGTGTTGGAAGGTCACACAGAAAACATGTGAGTACCTCAGGGAAGTTTTATAAATTTAGGGGGAATTGTTGCATCAGTCAATGTATTTCAAGCAAATACTTGATATTTTGGGGTTTTGTGCAAACTACCTAAAAAAGCAAATTAGTGCTGGTGTGGGTTGGAAGTATGGTTTACAGAAGAATGGTTTACAGTAACAAACTCATTCTCTCTGGGACAGAAACTAGAACCTGTAAAATATATTAATAAGTCCAAATAATATAAACAAGAGTTAGTGCACTATGACCTAGCTTGCTTTTGAACCATGTTTTGTGGTCCAATCAAGCACTTAATTAGTCACCCAATACAGAACTTATAAACCTAAAATATTTCTTTCGTGTTTTGTTCTGCAAATGAAGGGAGAGGATACGGCCACAAGCCTGGCACTTCCAAGTGGTCAGAGGTAAATAAGCTTTAATTAAATCTTCCTGATGACATAGTTTCCAGTTACACAGGACATTGTACAAGAGTCATAGACCATTTAATCCTCCATCTTTATAACTGGGCTGGTTGGCATCTCTAGGATGTGCTAGCCAGAGTCTATTCCTGGACAATGACACTGGGAATGAAGCTGTTCTGAGTAGTTGTCCAGAGGGATTGCTGGAAAATGTACTCTGAAAAACTGTGATTTTTAGGTCAGGTGAGTTCATTTCAACATTGCAGTGCTCACCTTCTCTAAACCCACATAAAGTACTATAGGGAAGCCTGCAGGTCTGCCTACTTTGCTGGGTAAAGCAGAATCTCTTTTGGGACCTTAAAGATTTAAAAATAACTGCTTGATGCAGTAGATTTTGCCCTCTAGAACAATAAATATCTTGCAGGACAGGTGAAATTTTAAGACCTTATTTTGCTGCTGCTGCATGTTTGAAACTTCTATTGAAATTAATGGCGATTGCAGTCCTGTAACCGTGTTAGGAGAGAACCCTGTGACCTTATAAATGCAGGCAATATTGTGAAGCAGCCACTGCCTTCAGGTGGGGAAGAGCAAACAAAACTGCACTTTATATTAGACATCACTCATTTGTCCTTTCTCTTCTTCTATTGCGCTCCAGGTCCTGATCCTATTAGCCACTGTGTCCTTTTGTAATTTACCAAAGTAATGCTTGGCGCTGGGATCTGGGAGGTGATTTCCTGCAGTGCCTCCATCAGCATCACTCTTGTAACAGAGCCAGAGTCTGTGAACAGTCGAGCTGGGGCAAGTTCTTTCAGTTCCAGTGCATGCCAGAGTCTGGTTTATTTGCTGGCTCAGATATAAATCTGTTTTCATTGGCCCCTCTCTCTTCCTGCAGCCCTGCTGAGCAAATGGATGATATTTGAGGAAGCAATATATGCTGAGTGTGGGCAGGGGGCAGGAAAGTGGATAAATGCCATGTAATTAATCTCTGATTCTTCCCAATTATTCTCCTCTTATCTGTTATCATGGTTAATTGAGTTTTTGCCCAAATATGACCTCTTCTTCTAATTCCCACACGAATAATTTTCAGAATAACTGCATAACTTCATTCCCTACAGTCTACAAAATGCGTTTAAGCTCAGAGGTGTTAGATCAGAATGGTGAAGATCAGTGTTTCCTGAAGGCACCCTGTTAGTGGCTGCTCATTGTGATTGTATGGTTTTCAGAAACTCAGGTGTTTCTTGACTTTTGCTGTGTTATGACTTCTTTTTCAAATGCAAGTGAGTACAAGCTTATCACAAGAGAGTGACTCAGACTCTCAAGTCACCTACCTGCACTTGAAAAGCTCTCTGAGATTGTTTTCCACATGCAGTTTTGTAGTGTGTTGACATTTCCATAAGACTTAAAAATTTGGTGTTCTGCGTTACTGTTGGCAGTGGAAAATTTTGAATCACTGTAAATTTGGAGACTGTAGATTTGGAGACTTTCTCTTCTCCTGGGCCTACCCTTCCTTCCATTAATGTCTTTGAAATGCAATTGAATATTAGGTATTTTTCCTTCTAAATGTATTTTAATCCAAATGTTAGAGCACAGTATATATCTTCTGGAAAAAAAGTAGAACTTTATAGTTTCTTTAAAAAGATTGGAGCAAAAAAAGTGCTTGAGTTCTACTTTTT
>VZRN01001383.1:629142-722116 GCA_013397935.1 Dasyornis broadbenti | reverse complement strand
CAGTAGGAGAAAAGCAGCTCTCCCTCTTCCCTTCCCACCCTACCCATACAGAAATCAAAGGCTGTGTGGGGTCAGTTGACCTTCCCCAGCCAGCACAGAAATTTGGATTTGATTCCTACAGAAGCTTCCCAGCCCTGCCTTCATCACAGGCAATATTTCTGGAAAACAGAAGAGTCAACATGTTTATAGTTTCAGTTCAAAACACCTGAAAAAAGACAACTCAGATACAAATTCTGATTTGTTTCTCTCCAGGTGTCACTTCAATCAGCACGTGTCAAAAATGATGTTGCTGGAGCAGCTCTTCCCAGCCACTGAGAAGGGATGTTGAATCTCACTGTAGCACTAATTACTGAAAATATCTTGGTGTCCTTTATTTGAATCTTTGAAGAGTGGAACTATTATTATAGCAAAATACCATATCCTATGAAATATTGCAATTGAGTGTACAAGGCCATGGATCAGGAAGATTGCCTGAATTAAGTCTACTTGGTGATGAATGAGAAGGATAATAACTTCTCAGAAGAGCCTTAGGAGGGCGGCAGCAGCTTGATTAGCAGTGATATATCATGGGTAAGGATCTAGGGAAACACAGATCCAGAAAAAAATGTCAAAATTTGACTCCTTCATGAGGCTGTGCTCTGGGGAAGGAACTGCCAGTGGAGGTAGGGGAGATGGAGCTCCATGGAAAACAAGTAGAGCATTTGCTGGATTCCAGAGTCAGAGGCACATGGCTGTATGAGTAACCTGCCTCGGGAAAAGGAAGAATTGAGGAATGGGAAGAGTTTCCTGTTGTCTGTAGATCACAGTACAATCTACATCCTGGGGATGAATTATTATGAATTAAAGGGCAGTGATAATCCCTCTGAAAAAGAATTCTTGGCTTCCCTCTATCTTACCCAAAGGCAGATCCGTGACTCCACAGAAATCAGTGGAGTTTATTTTGATTCATTGAGTTTAAATGAAAGGATTATGCCAAAGGGTCTGGAGTCTTTAAGCTGCTGTACTTTATTAAAACCAATGAGGCAGCATCACTTCATACCAGCTAAGGACATGGCCTTGATATTTTTGTTTCTGGGATGCAAATACAAAATCTCTTAATGGGAACAGATATTTCTAGATCCTTCTCCATCTCCTGCTTTAAGTTGTATTTCCCTCCTAATCTAAATAGTCCAAGAAGGAAATTCAGCTTTTGATTGCTGGCTTTGGATTTATTTATGCTAATTTATATTCATGACATGGTTTCAAACAGTTGGAGTTCGGAAGACACTGTAACATGGATTAATTTCCGTAATCTCATAGCAGTATTTGATATTAGTTGTTAATTCATTGTTTCCTTTTTCTGTGATTCTTTAAAATACAGCTTTATCTTGTTTTATTTTATTTTAAAATCTAGTAAAATCTCAAGATTGTTTGAGCTTTTTGTATTATCTTATACTGCCAGGTATGCTTGATTAAAATCCACTGAAGTTGACAGGAAGCTTTTGATAGATGTTGGATGTCTCAGTGACACATTGGCTGTCCCCCATGATGCCCAGGGGGTGCTGAGCATAGGTGTCCACTCAGGTGGACCACACTGACCCATGCTCTGGGGGGGGTCTGGGCACAACAAACTTGCCAACTACAGCCAAAACCACAACATTCTGCCTTCCTTCTCCAGTGTGCATTAATAGTCTTTTCATTTTACATTGGGATGTTTCTCCTAGAGGGTGGGAATAACCCTGGGGTGACAGGGGAGAGGGTGTGAAACTTGCAGTGTCCCTGTTCCCCAGCTGAAGGGGGTTTGTGGGGTGGCTACCCCAAGGCCCCTCTGAGTTAGGAGAAGCCTTCCAGGCTCTCTGGTCTGTGCCTATGACCTTCCTGGTCTTCCTGCCTCACCAAAAGCTGAGCACGTTCCGAAGCACTCCTAAGTGTTGTGTCCTGCAGGCGCACCGCCACTCTTTGGGGCTGATTTTTCCCCATGGTATCACTGGACTAGGAAAAAAACATATGGCTCTTTAACAGCCAAAACCTAAAAAGCAGGGGAGGGAATCAAGCAAGTCTCTTGATTAAAGTGCTTGTAAGTACAGGCAACCTGCAGGGTAAAGTCAACGGGTCCCTCCAGTGCTGAAAGCACAAGAATTTCTTGTGGCGGGGTGAGAACTCTGTTGCTTAAATGTTGCGCTGCTTCAGTGCTTCCCCCCTTGTGCATCTCCAGCAGATGCATCTTTTAGAGCTTCTGATCAGGCAGGAGGTTACAAACTCTCATTTACTGCTTTCTTTCTCTTAATGCTTTAACCAGCTCACCAACACAAGATTATCACCGAGACACAGACAATTTAGCTTTCCTCTGTGACCACAGAACTACCCCCTGCTTCTTCCTCACTTAAAATCTTGTAATATGGAAAGCCACTGTATTTTCACAATTTTTGTGAAAGTAGCCTTTCAGATTGCGTATAATGAGCTTGGGATTTGGGGTTTGTTAGGTTTTGCTTGTGAAGCACTTAGAGGACCACCTGGTATATGTAAATGCTTTTCAAGACCCCTTCAGGTCCTTGGGAATGAAGCTGCTAGAGAATAGTCTAGTCTAAAGGGACCAGCTTTGAGGAACTGTGTTGCTATAGGGTGGGGGGCTGTGGGAAGTCTTCCCAGGGGGCGGATGTGGGGAGAAGCTGGGTATGATGCACCGTGTCTCAGCACAACCCCCCAGCAAGTTCTGTCATCTCAGTGCAGAACCAGCAGAGTGATCCCTGTCATCCTCTAGAAATGCAGGCTGAAGCTCTGTGCTGAAGGGTTTAGTTTTCTGTAAGATACATTTGTGGCTAATTCCATGCCAAGGTCCCTCTAGACATGGACCTGGAGCAAATGCCTGAAGAGAACGGCCCCCAATATATTCTGTTCCCTCTACTGACTCTGCCCAAATAGATGCTGCTCTTACAATCCTTACTTATTTTAAATGCTTGAGGATATGGGCTGGATGTGCTCAATAGCAGGTTTTTCTGTTCTGCCTCTGCTTGCAGCACTAGAAGTCGACAGCAAGGTGAGCGTGTACAGTCAGTGCTCCTAGATGTCAGGTCCACGTGCAATGGAGTCACTGGAAACAGAAGAAATTTCCATGGGCATGGTGAGCTGCTGATGCTAGATGCTGTAGCAGCTATTCCAGAAGGTGCTACTGTGCTTTATCGCAATTAAGATCTGTAAGTAGCCTGTGCAATTAAAAGACAGAGCATGAAACAGCTGTCAGCAGTGCAAAGCACCAGCCTTCTGCAAGGCACTTGGAGTTAGGAAAGTAAAGAAGCATCTGGCCAGGGTTTAGCTTCCAAAATGAGATGAGCATTGGGAAGGTTATACAGGAACAAGCAGATACCTAGCTGAGTGTGTGAGAATTAAAAAAAAAGAAATAAAACTATTGCACCTCTCACTCTGAGGATTTCGGACAGCCCTAACAAAATACTGAACATTATTAATGAATGGGTTGCATTTAATAGGAGAACATTTGATTTTCTACCATGTAAAAAGCTTTTTAGATCCAAAAGATTCCTTATGGTTGAAATGCAGCCTTGCCCTGATTAAGTCTGTGTTTCTCAAGTTCTTACAAAATGCCGTGAAGTTACAAGTTCACTGTTTTTAGAGATTATAATAATGAGGTTTAGATCCTTTCCCAGTTTATAGATAAAATGCCATATTAAATGTAAGCAGTATTATGTTTCGTTATGTAATTCTGGATAGCTCTCGCTCAAAGATAAATCAAATAGACTAAAGAGGAGTATTTTTGTAATGTAGATTTATGGCAGTGCAGAATAAAGTGCTGCTTCTCAGCTGCAGGTATTTTTGGCATTCTAGTTAAAAGTGTCAAAATAAATGATTAAATTTAAATTGCCCAGTAGCAGCTCTGCTACCCCCATCCCCATATAATAAAGCAAGTACTAAAAGTGTAAGAGACAAATCCAACAGCATCCTCCTGCTGTGTCATTAACTTTCTCCCAATTGCTGAGATATTTGCAAGAGTTGCTCCACGTCTGCAAATCACAGGAGGGAAAACAAGGATGCTTTTAGTCTGAGGGCTGCAGCAGGAAAGGCCGTGGGTTGTCCTTCCAGGGGAGAAGCAGGGAAGTCACCAGGTAAGGATTTCATTCCATTGTCCCCAAACCAGACCCCCTCAGGGTCAAGGCAGAGCCCCCCATCCTGCATGCAGCTTGCTTGCTCCTTAACACAGTCTTCAGGGATTCAAAAGGAAAAGGGACCTGGAATGACTCTGGGTTATGCCTGCACTGATTTAAGATCTCTGCTGTGATTTATACACCTGATTTTTACTCCTGTATGTGAGTGGGAGCTCTGGGCAGTGGGAGGGGGTATGAGATGGCAGTGCCTGTCTCAGGGGGCAGCGAGCAGGGAGCCCATCACAGGGATGTGCTCAAAGTGCTCCTTTGTGGGCAGAACCTGCCCAGCTGGAAACAGGGCTTTGGTTTGATGTGCAGAACCCAAGTCTGAGGAGACCAGCCTGTGCTTTGTTCATATTTTAAGTCTTTTGAGGAGAGCAGAAAGAGCACCAGGTAAACTGCAGAGGAAGCAAAAGAAAAATAATTTGAATTTTAAGCCAGTAGCATCATTTTAAGGTGATAACTTGCAAATTATATTCTTTAATTTTTACTTCTCCTCCACCACACTAATCCAAAACCATTAATATTGTTTGCTTAAACCAATACCGGGCTAAAGAGAAACTAATTCTCTGGTGGCACAGCTAAACCTGCAAGGAGAATTTCCAGGCCCTTGGGCTGGCAAATAAGCAGGGAGAGCAGAGGTGAGGCTCTCCTGCCTGCCATTCTGCAGAGAAATGCATGGCTGGGGAAATCATGGGCCTCCCCTGGAGCAGGTGTGGCAGGGGTGATCTCCTCTGCATCTGGAACTTGACACTGGAGAAAAACACATTAGTCTGGGTTTCAATTACACATGTGGAATGTAGAAGTGGATGATATTCTATGAAAATCCAATAAACCTTGAGAACAGCAGCCGGGCTGATATCTGTAATTTAAAATAATGGATATAAAGAAATTGTTTCTCATTTATCTTTACTGCTGAGTTTCAGAAGCACCAAAGAGACTTCATTAGGATTTTTTTTTTTTTAAATAGCTTCATTTATCTTAATCAATGATGGGTTCTAGGGGTGGGTGACTATTATATTTAATAATACACTGGATAAAAAATTCCCGTCCTTTCACATTTTTTGACATATGTGGAAAAAATGTATGAAAGCTCTTCTCAGTGGGAGATAGAATTAGTTTGGGGTTTTTTTAAAAAAACCATTTCATTATGCAAGATAAATGTTTTTTCCTGCACAATGGGATCTGTTGGAAGAATATTTAAATCTTTGTTTTACATAGACTGAAGTTTAATTTAAAGAAATTTCTTAAACCCGAGATTCCAAAGTAAATACTGCTACCAAATGACAACTTGATTCAATCCTGATGCCACGCCTGAAAAGCCTTTTCAGAAGGCACAGCACAGCCTTGGACCTCTGGATAGAAATTTTAGGGAAATCTGAAAATTGGAAGTAGCTGGCTTAAATTCCCCCTAGGAGCACCCTGTGTTTAAGGAATATGGGTTCAGTGTTATCCCCAGACTGCATACCCTGAAATTTGGATCTGCTCAATTCCCTGCAATGCCATTCCCACTCTCCTCCCTTAGGCCTTGTGCTCTGCTCCAGAAAAACAGGTATTTCTTTGACAAGCTCAGACTTGGGTTCTGTGTTTGGGTGTCACAGAGTGGCCAAGTCTCTGCAGGTACAAACCTGCTCCGGTTTATTCTGGGCTCTTTCAGCCTCTTGTTACATCTGGACTGAATGGAAGTCGAAATGGGTTTTTCAGCCTCTGTTTTCACCCCTGTCTGAGGTTTGGCACCACTTAGGAAGTGATCCTGAGGGATTAAACTTGCATTTGTTCTTAAATGTCTTTCAAAGATTTGAACAATTGTGGAGAAGTGATTTTTCACAGGTTACCAAAGGCAGGTTGTTTGTAGCATCTGACCAAAGGAACATCATGTTGGGGACCCAGGTGAGGTACAAACCAAGAGTTCATCTAATGCAAAGGAGTAAAGAAAAATTATGACCAGGAAATGAAGAAACCCAACAGATAGTACTGCAGTGGGCTCACACCCAAAAAGCTGTTCCCTAAGCTTAGAGGAATTAAAGGGCATGAGATCTAAACAGTGAAAAAAGTGGATCTAAAGAAAAATCATGAACTTGGTGCCAAACACAGATGGCAGGATTGCAGTTCACATCTGTAACTCTCTGTGGGGATACAAAACGGACAGGTATTCTGACTTAGTCAGGTTTTCTTTCATTAAAAAAAAGTTAGGCTGCTCGTGAATTCTCTGCTCCAAAGGCCACCATACAAACAGGCTAAAATCCAAGAGTTTCTGTGAAAGGGGTTTCAAAAAGGTATTGTTCTTAAGAGTTTTTCAAAAGGAAATTTTATATGATGGATTTGAATACTGGACTCTGTCAGACATTCCTCAGTTCATGAGTATGAGGAAACCTGGTAAGCACCATTTGTGGTCTAAAGTTATTTTGTTAGGGTTTGGCAGGGAAGAAAGGCTGGGTTTGGATAGGCAGAGCCAACAGGGAATTGCTTAGTGGTATGAGCTCTGATTTGAAATAACTCAGGTGACACGATAGTGACAGGGAAATGTTTCTGTGTATAGGCACCAGATGCAAAACACGTCTCTATTTAACTTTGATAAATTGTAGGTGAAATGTAGAGGACGTGTGTAATTACAAGGAGGCAAAAAATGCATTTCTTAAGAGAACTTTTGGAATAACTTCCTATGAAGATCTGGGCTGGCAATTTCCATGCTCCAGAAGCAGGTTTTTTTTCCTTTTGTTGCAATATCTGACACTGGGACCTCAGGTTTGAAGCCCATGAACACCAGTTTGTTAACTCAAACCTCGTGGATAATTTCTATGCAATTTTCTGGTTGAGTGGCCGTATTTCCAAAGGATAAAGGATAGGGTAAAAGAATAATTTAAAAGCATAAATGGAAAGAAGACTTTTGACTTCCATTGGCATACAGGGGAATAGGGAAATTTTGTCTGTTCCTCTGTGATGCAGTTGTTTCCAGCTTTGTATCATCAGTGGAGGATGCAGTTGGGAGATATTAACCCATACCCACAGCTCAGGGTGATCTAGGTATGCCAAGGAGGTTGTAGAAGTAGGTAAGTAGGTGGAATAGGTGATTTTGTGACAGCGAGTTTGTGGCAGGTAATGCTGCTGATCCTCGGTAGAATAAATACAAGTGTGATGATGATTAAACACACCAGATCAAAAATAGGCTTTAAAGTGTTGGCCATGTGCCTTGACGCTTCCTGCTTCACATCCTTAAATATTGGCAAAACCAATTTGATGAGGGCAGAGAGGTTTAAGCTAGAGCACAAATAAGATTAAATCAGACGGGAAATGTGTAAAAATAGGAATCCTTTGGGGTTTTGCTGTATCATCTGGTGCAAATATTAAGGCTGGCAGTTTATCTTTACATTAAGAGGCTGCTGACTAAATTAGGGGCTCTGGCAAACATTATTCTGCAATACCAGAAGCAGGGAGAGAGCAGTTGATGAGATGGCTGCTAATGAGTTAACTGAAGTGCAGAATCGAGGCAGATGTGCTCCTTTGAGAGGTCCCATCAAACATTGGTTCAGTTAACATGAGAAAATTAAGTTCTCCAGATAAGAGCAATAGATTAGACTGCTAATTCGCACCAGCTCTTTACCTGAAATGGTACCTGAATAATCAGACATGATCTTGGTTTGCAAGTTACGCCTTATTGATTTAAACACAATATTTCTTCTAAGTTGTTCTATTCTTAACACAAATAAATATTAAGTCCCTGGGAATCTGTGTTAAAGGGATCTAAGCTGCAGTGTTTTCTATCAGAGTCTATTTTCTTTCAACTCACTCCCCCCCAAAAAATAGCATTGTGTTTAGTTATTTGGGTTTTTTCATCTTCTTGCTGTGGCTTGAACATGGATTTACACTGACAGTGTTTTTAGCAGGCTTTGTGGAGTGTCATGCACAACTAGAGCTCTTCTCAGCGTATGTCGTGGAATTGCCTAATTCAACTTCCTGGATTTAAAATACATCTATTATTCTTATAGTGCGTTATAAATGGACAACTGATCTTCAAGTAGGTGGTTCAAGGGACTTTTGAAACATCAGAAGGCAGGGCCAAGCTCTATTTCCAGAGGCAAAGCTTCCATTGATTCATTGAGAAGGCCAGGAAGAAATAATGTCATTAGTTTTAAAGGCAATGCATTTCTATGGACACTTAAAAATAGACTCTACATTCACGCTGGATTTCTCAGGCTTCTGGTCCTTTGAGATCCTATTCACTCTCTTTGCTGACTGCTGTTGAGAAATGTAGTTTCCAAAGGTTACAGCTACTCCTGGGATCAATAATTCTGGCACAAGGAATAAGTAAGTCTCAACTTTCCAACTAACTGGAGCGTAGGTTCCCGTGCATGAGCAGGATGTGACTGATCTCTGGGTTTACTGAAGGTTGTGTGCTCATACAAGGCTACTCTGGAGCTGGTGACTTGGGGGTTTTGCTTAATCATGAGCCCCCAGAAACAAGGGGGGACATTCTTTGCGATGTTTGTGGGAAATCAAGGTTCTCAGCTTGAATAGGGTGCTCTTGGACCCATACAGGCTGTTTGTGAGAAAGGCTGCCCTCGGGCTCTGGGTAGGCAATTCCATAGGAAAAAACGATGGAAGCAGGCTGTTTCCAACGGCTTGTTGGTCCCTGGTGGGTCCTGTAAAGCTGGAGAGATGCCCTGCAAGGGGAGAGCTCTCAAGGGCAAAGGCATGTAACCAGGCAAGGTGCAGTTATTTTCCCTCGTGTTTACGGTGGAATTATGTTTTGAGCAGTGCGTGAGCGAGAGACACTACATTAGCTACTGTCACCTCTAATAAACTGATCATTAATCATCAATCATTGTCCATTTTCAGAACATGTTCACTGTGGATTTGTACATATATCTAGCTAATGGTTCTTGTTACAGTTGTATTGGAGATCTAAGCTTGTCATTTGTTTGTAAAGTGCTTTTATGAAATTCATCTTTTCATGTTAGTGTTTTCAAGGACTGGTCTGGAATGTTCCATTAAAATATCAAGCAAAACACTTTTTTTAAACTAAACCTGCTGAACTGAATTAACCATTTGACAATGGGCCAGGCTGTCTCATCTTGTTCCTGTGTAGATGTTGTTTCAAATACTCTTCTACCCTTCTTGGTGAGGAAACTCATTCCACAGTGCCTTGTAGCTCTCCCAAAACTCTTACAATCACACAGTACCAAGTTTGGCCCATTCTGAACCACTGTCTACAGAATATTTTTTTGTTTTTTACTGTTACTATCTGCATATACATTCTGAAGACATAATCCAGGCAGTTTATTAAGACATTTTTCAGATTAGCTTAAAAAAAAAAAACAACAAAATCCCATAAAAAGATTGGGAAAGGTCCAAAATTCAGTATTTCTTTTACTTTAAATAGATGACCCATTGGTCCCTGTTACAGATGACCTTTTCCCACTCAGGGGACACTCAGGCCCTACACTTTTTCCTACACTACCTTGGGTGGCTTTTAAGCAAAGTGTTACACTGAGTTCCCCCATGCTTGAACTTGCCTAAGTCTTCCAATGAACTTATATTTTTATGGCTCATGCTACCTAATTGATATAAAAAATATTATTCCTTTTGAGTGATATTTATGATTTTGAAAACGAAATTCAGAGGACAGCAGTCACTACTCTCTAGCTCTCTACCCCAGTGCTGTGGCTCAGAAGTTTGAGGCGCAGCAACAGACAGTGTATTCCAAGGAAAGAGGGCATATTTTAAGACGTGTTGTAACTCATCTGTGGCTCTGGCAGAACACCCATCTCTGCTGAGCTTTTTTTCTCTCTATCTGCATTAGCAATGGGAGTTCGTCTAAAATAATAGGCTTGAAGGCTCTCTTATATGAATCCTGCTGGTATAAAATTTCTCCTCTTTCCTCTTAGGACTTTTGCTTGTTGGTTTTCTTTGAGATTTTTCTAATATATTTGAATTATTTTCTCCTCTTAATTTTATAAGGTTCCTCCTATGTGAATAAACTTTAACACTAAGGCTGCAACTACTCATACCAACTGTAAATCCCAAGGAAGCCCAAGAGAAAAGAGGAGCTGTTCTCTGAAGAAAGATTCCACTTCACTTAATTTTCTTCTTGTTATGTTTGTGCCATGTCCAATGGGGCTGATTTCAACTGTCTATACATCGTTGTGTAGTTAGAATAGAGGGATTTTAATGTTTCTATCACTAAGAGATTTTTCTGGCACTGATTAGTACAGAAGAAAGCTAATCTGGAGCACAGCTACTGCAGTCTGGACCTTCTTTCCACTCTTGTTGGTGTGCATTTCAGTAGGCTTTAGAGGCAAAATTTAAACTGATCTTCTTGCTGCAGAGGATTTTCTTTTGGGGATCTACTCTTGAGCAGTTCTCATGCCTGCAGGTTTAAAGGGCTGGTGGTGCATGTCCCTGTTCTGCTAATTAAACAACTATCAAAGCATGGGTTTATGGTATTGTTAAAATAACACCTGCAGGATGCTCTGAGGAAGGAAAGGTTGATCTTGCTCATAGTAAGAAGGTCTATGCACAAAGCAGTGTGCACTTCTTTCTCCCGCAAGCAGCCTGGCAGTTTCAGGAGGGAAAGTTACAATAATTCCTGTTGCTGATTTTTCTGTGGCTTTCCTGATTTGGGACACTTACCAGTGGTTCTGTATGGACAATATAATGTATTGATGGTGCAAAATTGGATAAACAGATCAGGCACCTCAGAGATGGTTAAAAATGGCCTTTCAATCAGTAAGACATCTTTGTTTTCCACAATTTGGAAAATGCTGCAACTTTCATCATCTGTTTATCAAGTATTCCCCCTTCCTGGCAGTGAGCTGCATACTTTTCAGTGGATTTAAGATAAGAGGTTTAGCTACGCTATGCGCTGTTTAGTTTTGTATCTAAAGGATAAAGGCAACAACAATTCACCAAAGGGCTTTATGACTGTTCCTAAACATTTTGTTGTGTTTGAAAGGAGACATTTACCTTTTTGAGTTATTTAAACACTTCTGAAAAGTTTCTGTTGTCCAGTCATTCAAATAACTCTGATTTGATAACCCATGAGGTTTGTTTCAAGAAATACCTTGGGTGATCCTGGCTCCCAAGGATCATGGTCTGCAGTGGGATGGAGCCACATTCAGTGACGCTAATTGAACTCTTCTAGAATTGAAAGGAAAGGAGAAGAAAAGCATGGGAAAGAGCATTAAAACATAAAAATGTTAACTTTATCAGTATAGAAGTTCCTGAAGGTACTGCTTCAATATGGGGTGGGACAGAGAAAAAAAAAGCAGATGAGGTAGAAAGCTTGTGCTACTTTCTGGAATCTGGTGGGATTAGTCACTGTCCTCCATGTATTCTCCTCCCGATGTTTGCTCAAGTTTTACTGGGCCATCAAAGAGTTATGTTTTCATATTTCACCTCAGGCTTCCTGGGAATCCACGTTTCTCCATCCCCTAAATGTCACAATCTCCACAGCTCAGTAGGGCTGATTTTGTTACACAGATTCCTGCGCCATTAACACAGTCCAGAGGTTATTTCTAATCCACAGAATTGATTTATTTAATCCTTGTAGATGCCATTTGTTGCACATTATTCTCAGCATTTATTCACGGCACAAACAGATGGTCAACGAAACCAATTAACCTTTCCCAAGCTCCCTTTCAGTCTTTGCACGTTTTCTTTGAGTCTATGGACAAATGAACAAAAAACTATCAGGAGACTTCATGCCAGAGTGTGATGAATAGGAAGGCAGACTGGCACATGTGTTGTGCTTAAATAAACCTCATCCTCCCCTAGGCTGGAGCGCTGGAGGGAGGACTGCTGCTGGCCGAACAGGTAGAAGAAATGAGTTGCCAAAAGGTGAGGTGACCCAACTCTGTCTGTCTTCTTGTTTAATGGTGTGGAGGATAGGGAGAGTCAACAGCTTAACCTCATTGCCCTTTCCTCTGTTTGTTTTCAGTTTGTTTAGTTTGGTTTTTTTAAATAAGATTTTTGAGATAGGAGGAATGTGTATTTTGAATTGAAATGACAAGTTTTGCTAAAACAGTTCTCTCAATCAAAGCCTTTCCTAAGTGCCTCGAGAAAATAAAAAAAAAAGCAAGTAAATCTGTTTTATTAGCAATAAATGTAATATATGAGTAATTAGAAATCGCATCTCTGCCCTTCACTGATAAACTGGAAGTCAGACCACATAAATTTAGAACAATATTCATTGCTAACTTTTATGGCAAAACTATAAATAAGAATTGAGGTAGATCCTATCTCAATCTGTTTAGCTGTGTAATAAAACCACAACCTCATTTGCGTTGTACAAAACATCTCTTGATTGTTTCATGGCTGATTAGTTTATTACCAGAGAATGTGGCCAGTTGGATGGACAAATCTTGATTGTCCTTTTGTCAAATCCTGAAGAAAATGGACTGAAAGGCCTTGGGCTGTTTCAGGGCTCAGAGAGGGGGTTTGGGCAGTTCATTTTGTCTTCACAGGGTTTTGTAATCCTCCCTAGTAGATATTACCTTATGTGGAGAGGGACAATATTTTTGTCCATAACAGCTCTGTCTCTCTGTGTAATGACCACAGTGTTGTTTCTTACGTGCCTTATCACAGAATCACAGAATGGTTTGGGTTGGAAGGGACCATTAAAATCATCTCATTCCCACCCTCTGCCATGGGTCCACAAGACCAGGTTTCTCCAGGCCATGTCTAACCTGTCCTTGAACACTTCCAGGGATGGGGAAGCCACAGCTTCTTTGGGCAACCTGTGCCAGGGCCTCCCCACCCTCACAGGGAAGAACTTCTTCCTAACATCCAATATAACCCTCATTTCTGTCAGTTTGAAGCCATTCCCCCATGTCCTGTTACTCCAGGCCCTTGTCCAGTGCATCTCTCTCTCTCTCGGAGCCCCTCCAGGTACTGGAAGGCTGCATCCTGAACAGATTCTGTGTATCGTAAGCAGGGCTAGGACTTACCAAACCTACCAATATACCTCACTGAGACTATGACTTTCCTGGTTGTAGTGCAAATAACATAGTCTGTCCCAGGTGGAATAACATCCCAAACCAGCCCCTCCAATAGAAGATTCCAAGGAACCTCTTGGAGATGTTTACTCAGGGTCTGAGGTGATAACTGTCAGCAATTGCAATGTGCTTGTCTATACAGAGATGTTTTTTAGGTCATGTTTTTAGGTTGTCAGGACTATTTGAAATCCAAAGGTGTTTATTTACATCAAGTGTGCCGAAGTAAGTGACTTGTACCTGACTCTGGGTATCTTCTCAAAAGAGTGCAGACTTTGCTATTGATCTGGTCCTCTGGTCTCTCAGATTGTGCCCTGGTAGCAGGTGAGGGACTGTGGGCTCTAATTACTCCTTTGGGTTAATCCTCATCTCAGGTTAGTCCTGAGCCAAGCACAGGGCCTGGGGCTGCACCTGCTCTGCATCACAGCAGGCACTGAAGTTCAACCTTCTGCAGGAGGTGGGAAGTTGTGTTTAATAATGCTAAAGATTATTTTCCCTTTGTTTCTTCCTGTGTTTAAAATTCTGGATCTGCACAGGGACAGCTGACGCAGATATTTCCTTTTCCCTCCAGCCTCTTGCTTTGATGCCTTCGTGTGTGGTGGTGCTCCATGGCTTGGGGTCTGCCTGCAGGAGGCTGGATTCCCCTCTGCTGAAATGCAAGGAACGTATAATTCAAATGAAAGCTCTGCATCTGGGGTCCCTCTCTAGTTCTGGCAGGAAAGAAGTAAAGATTGCAGCAGAAGTGACTGTACTCTGTAAATCTGACTCTGATCTCTTCTGTTGTACAGACTCCACTCTTAAGAAAAAAACAACCAAGAGATAAAAAGTAAAAAAATCCTGGATTTTCAAGTGGAATCACGACTGTCAGATTTGACCTTAGCAACACTATGTGGAAAGAATCTCTGTAACAGAAGGAAATGTTTGAGGACCTTGTGTCCTACACCACTGAACTCTGTAATGCTGAGCATGTCTCCTGGGTGGGCAGCTTCTCCCAGCAGAGCTGAATCCAGCCATGGAAGTTTTACTGTAGACCCCCACACCCCTGAGAAGGCATTTTCCTTTCCTGGATGTTTCAAAAATTGGCTATTTCTGAAGTGAGGGTTATTACAATTTTAATATCCTGCCCTGCTTATATGTTCAGACAGTCCTATAGTTTTTCACAAATACTAAAATTATTGTCTGAGAATGAATTCTTAAAATCCCATTATAATGCATAGTAAAAACGGATGAAGGAATCCTACCTAGGGGAGCGGCAGCTGATGATACCTATAAAATAAGCCATAAACTCTTGGAGCCCTTGTGACCAGAGGGGCACAGCAGGTTTGAAATCTCCATCCTCATCTTCCCAAAGCTTGGGAATGCTGTGTGAGTATATCAGGAGAGGTGTTGATCTCACCTCCATCTGCCCATTGCTCCAACTGCAGCCCCCCAGTTGCTGCATCCCCAGGACACACAGGGTTGGGCTCAGGATTGCCCCTTGCCCTTATCGCAGCAGTGACCAGAGAGCTGTAGTTATGTCACCGTAACTGGAGGGTGACTGGCTCATAAGAATGGGAAAAGTGTTGGTGGTCTAATGGGGTGGGGGTCTGAGTAGGGTGTTTCTCTGCTCTTATTATTATATCACGTCGTATCATATGAGACATGATTTTATGAGATATTATATCATATTAGTATTTGAGAGCTCATGAGCGTTTGAAGGAAAGACTTGTGAGCAGCAGAAATGCTGGTTTGAGTTGCACTTGATATTGTTAAGGTTTTGCATATAAAAGCCTCAAGTATAATGGGGTTTTACCTATTTTTAAAATTGTTATTTTATTTTTGACTATCATTGAATGGGCCTGGCAGTGTGATACCCTACTTCAAGTATTTCACATTAAATTCCCATGTTTTCTGAGGGCTAGAAGGGAGAAGACTTGCCTATGTGCCTGCTTTGTAAAACAGGAATAACGCTCCCTCTCCTTCAAATAAAGGACATTTATGACTGATAATATATTTCATTCCCCTAACCTTAAAATCAGAGGCTTAAGTGTAATTTTGAACTTGACATTCTCTGATTAAAATTTAAAATTTAATAGAGCTCTGCATGTGTCCAGCTACAGGGAAAGTAGTATCCAACTTCCAGCTGGTTGCTCCATCTGTTAAAACATCTCTGTGTGACTACAGGGCTGTTCAGGACCTGACAGGGAAACTGGTGAGATGGGGTGCTCTGGATAAGGAGGTACCAATCCCTTCCCTGTTGGGAGATTTTTTCATTCCTCTTTTGGGGAGACGCTGCTCTTTGCCTGAAACACCTCATGGGCATCGACCTCATTGGGGTCAACAATGCCACGGCCGGCTGTGCCTGCAAATAAGAGCAAGAAAAGCTCTCAGTGAGCTGCTGCTTTGACAGAAACTCTTTAGGGCAAAGTTATTTTGAATTTTCTTTTCTTTAATGCCTAGTCTTCCTCTGGTTAAGAAAAACTGAATGGCAGTAATGTTTATTTGCTGTCCCTCTGCTGGTTTTCTCCCTTGCTTTTATTGTTATTTGTATGGTAAATGCCACAGCTCAGGCAGCTGCAAAGCAACAGTCTTGTTCAAAGTGTGTGTCAAGAGTATTTTCAAGGCCTCTTTAATAAAATCAAGTAACTGGTGAATATTTATCTTTTAACTCCCATTTAAATTGTATGTCAGAGCATAATGGAAGCTGCCTAGGATGTTGTCTGGTGGAGAAGAACTTCTTGTGATGATTTATGTCTTTATTTATGACTTTTCTAAAACAGAGATTGAATTGAGTATCTAAGTTCGGTTTTAGAATATGTGTATTTTGAATTTGATAAAAAGTTAAGTTTGTGGTCCATCCATGGGTGTAAATAAGATATTCGTGATAAATAGATATTATCTGGCTTGGTGTTTCATCATGGGTAGGCAACAACTCCCAGTTTTCAGACTGGACGCTGCCTTGCATCACCTACGTGACACAGGCAAAGGCTTTGTCAGTCAGGACTTTTGGGGGAATTTGTGTAAGATACAATCTGCCTCTCATGGGCAGCTTCATTACTGAGTTAAATTTGTTAAATTTATCCTCTTTTTCTTTTAGAGGATCTTTGCAGAATAAATCCTGTAAAAGTACTTGAAAACTCCAAAGCATAAAGGCAATCTGCCTTCACCTTCCTCTGTCTCCCACAGGAAACCCCCACCCAACCGTAAAAAAGACCAAAAAACTCTACAAAATGTCCGTCTGTCCTCTGTTTCCTGCTAAGGTCTGGTTGCCTCCATCCTCAGCAGCCAGATAACCGGAGCAACACTTGCAGAGCTAGAAGATAATGATGTGCCAATACCAGAAACACTCTGGAAGAAGAAAAAAAATCTATAAGTAACCCCTAATTTAGCCTCAGACTGTAAATTTCTTAATTCCCTTCATGAATAGTTTCTTGTAGGAGTTAATTACATTTTTAAAGCAGTGATTGATTGTCCTGATGTGGTTGAAACCACTGCAATTAAATGTGAGCGCCTACAGAACAGTAAGAACAGTATTAATATGCAAAATACGCAAAGAACTACTTTTTCCAGCTCCTTCCTGAAATGTTTCCACACCTACTTGTGTTTAACTCCTTTTCTTTTACAGTTAGTAAAGTCAGTAATTACAAGTTTAACTTGACCAACACGGCCCCTGTTCATATGGTGTTGTGAAATATTTCAGCATTGACCTATTTCTGCTTGCATTTTGTGTTTTAGATTAATCTGAACAGCACAAATCAAGTATTTTAGTGGCTCTAAAGCAAATTACCCCTTCTACTATAGTTTTGCCCGTTTGGAAGTGTGGATTTGTAGCCGTTGATTGTTGGGGAAAATGTATTTCAGGAAGTAACTCCTAAAATTGAGAGTTAGGTGTCTTGGCTCTCCCTGTTTTAAAACAGGCTTTGGTAGCTTTAAAGAAAATTTTCCTGCGCATTCCTCATGATTCACAACTCAAGGAAATGTAAAATATTTTTTAAAGTTTGAAACCAGCTTATCTTTTGGCACAAGGGATCTACTCATAAGCAAACATTGGTTTTAGCATTAAAGCTGAGCTAGTATAAATTGTCCCGGTTCCACTGAGCTCCATCAGTCTATTCCAGTTGGGAATAGACCTGGCACGTCTGGCAAAATCCTGCATTAAGACTCCATTAATGCACCTGAGTGTGAGGTAAAATCCAGCAGTGTGACCACAAGCTCTTCTATATTTATCTGTTGAAAGATTTGCTAATTGTTCTGCCTAATTGGACCTTGTAGACTCTGGAAAAGTCATCTAATTTCCTGCTTCATGTGTTTTTTTTTTTTCCCTTTGCTGTCAAAAACGCCCCAAACATCCATTAGTTTCATTCTCTATATAGACAATAAATTAATTTCCTATTGTTTTCCTGTCATCATGCTTGCTGCAGATTTAATTAACAGCAAGTAATCTCTGTATATTATTGCTGCCTGTTACTTTTGCCTTTATTTATTTATTTACTATTTATGTATTCATTGTAATTAATAGCAGTATTTTTTACCATATAGTATCAAAGCCCCAAATCCTTTACAGGGTCCTCGAATGACCTTTGGTAGTGGGAGACCTTCGCCCTCTGCCTCTCTGTCCCATGGGAAAAAGCTGTAAATCCAGGATGGAGATGCTGCAGTGGAGTCAAGAGTCACTGCACCCACTGAGCTGGGACACCAAGGAGTCCCTCTGTTAGTGAACAGCTACTCCCATAACCACTACCTCACAAGGAAACTACATACCTGCCAGCATGATTTATGGGTTTTTATTGCTATGCTCCCAGGCAGATAATCTTTCAGTGTCCACTTTTCTGCAGTACTGCGTAAAATGAATGAAAATTTAGAATTCAGTTAGACCCGTCAGTTTGGGAAATGACTTGTTTTGGGAAATTAGTTCTTTTTGGGAAGTGGACAGTAATGGTGTGGAGGGGCGGCAGCCCTTGGTGAGCAGCACGTGGAGCCTCTGTGGGTGTGGACATATTCAATGAATAAATAAATCATTAATGTAAGAGCTGGTTTTGGCACAACTCAGTTTCTCCAGGCTGGCAGCTGGGGGATATTCCAGATCCCCTCCTGACTGGGTTCAGTAACTCTGAAGGTGTTTGTAGCTGCTTCTCACCCTCCTGGCTGTTACACGGTGGAATTAAACCATGTTTACAAAACCAAAAGCATCGGTTTTTGCACCTTGAAGCTGCTGTTCTGCCGTGGGTGATTGCAACAGCTCATGCCCTCAGTCTGTTGGTATGTCCAGTACACTGCAACACCTCCTGTGCAGGATTCCAGAGTGCCTGATGCCAGCAGGTAAGGAAGCAAGGGAGGATGTATTTACTAGAGAGAGACAGGTATTCATTGCTGTTGCCCTTTATTTGTGGCAGTGGTGCAGAGCACCCACCAGCACCAGGAGCCAGCTGATGGCTGCTCTGAAACAAAGCTCTGAGATTTTCCTGGTGGGAACTTCTTCGGTATGTCATGCGGTGAAACCTCATCTTATCTGTTTTTCCTCACACTGGTTTCTGAGCTTTTATTATTACAGAGCACTGACTCTTCTGAATATTTGATTAATGAAAATTGGCCTTTTGCATGGGTGCACAGTGCAATATTTCATATTTGGTATTAGGTGCTGTAGTGAGCCCAGCAATTCTGCAGAGAGAGAGATTATGCAGCACAATGATAAAGTAGAAAAGGTGATGTGAAGTTCGCAAGAGAGGAAGGAAGAATAAAAAGAAGGAAACCATAGACAAAGGTGTCTGGGTTTTACAGCTTCTTGATACAGCAGCCACATTACAATTCTGATGTACAAGTGCAGCAGAAGCTGAAACACCAGATTGAATGAGGCAACTTTGCCTTTAGGACAAACCTCCAATTTATTGACATTTGTATAAGCATGTGGTGATCTACAGATAAAACCCCCCTGGAGAGCACTCTGGCATTATTGTAACAAGAGAGCAGAAATTCCAGATCCAGGCAGTAGCAGCTGGGATGGATGGGTATCCTTTGGTTATCCTTCTCCCTCAGAAAGCAAGAAATGCCTGGCTCAGAAAAGAAGAAGTGTATAAATCACTGCAAATGTGTATAATATTTATCATGCTAATTTATAATGTTGGATTTATCTCCTGCCTGTTGAGAGAGAGCTTTTTCTGATGGCCTCAGTGGCTGCTGCTTCCCAGTTTATATCACTTGTCATTTTTTATATCACTTGAAAGGCTATGTGTGAAAGTGGACTTTGTAGCAACATGTTACAAGCTCTAACTGCTTGAGCTCTGCAATCCTGAAAGTGTGGGAAAGTGCTTCTTTCTCTCTCTCACTTGCTCTCTCTTTGCACGTTATGCCACGGAGTGCAAGGGCTGCGAGCTGCTTGTTGAAGCAGAGAGAGCATTTCTGGGCTAACTGTGCTTGGGAAAGAGCTTTCTGCTGCATTTTTGCAATGCTCTCCAAAGTGCACAGAAGCACGCTGCTGTGCCCCTTCTTTCTTCGCCTTCTGCGCTCCGGAGAGCTGCTGTGCCGGTAAGGTGCTCTTTCTGTGCGAGAGCAAAGCAGACGACTCTTCGCAGCCCGGCACAGAGAATGAAAGTGTGTGCTGCTGCCAAAGGTGAAGAACGAAGCAGCGGAGCCCCGGGCTCGCCTGTTTGTATGCGCGGCTGTGTCCAAAGGGGACGGCACATCTCTCGGGGAAGGAAGGAAGGCAGGCAGTCAGGCACGGAGCCTCAGTGTGTCGTGTGCGCTTTCAAAGCTGTGAAGGGAAGGGGGTACTTGAGGAACGCCTTTTGTTTGGATGCTTGTGCTGCAATTTTAGAACAATTGTGAGCGAGCTGTGATACTTTTTCTTCTTTTTTTTTTTTTAATAGATCTGGGACAAATTAGCATCTAAAACCTGGGTTATGTTCAGCCTTTGTTCTTTGAGATAATATTCCTGAGGCCAGCAAGACTGCACAACTACCAAGGTATCAGGTTAAACCATTTTACCTTGAACTCTAGGTATGAATTATTCAAAGCTCCCTCATTAGTATTCATCTGTGTAACTTCACTTGTCACTCATCAAAGGTTATATTTTCCATTTATGCCCAATTCTTCCTTTCCATGTCTAGACCTCCCAAACTCTTGTATTTTTAAATAAGCATTGAATTACAGGGGCACAACTGATGGTGTCTCTTCCCCTCTCTGACTTCTGCTGGTGCTGGAGCTTTTAGTTTTTATCCAGGCCTCCTAAATGCCAAATAAACAGCAGCACAATCTTTTATAGATAAGAAAACCCATGAAGAACACAGAGAAGCAGTTTGCTGGGAGGTGCTTGTTTTTTCCAAGGTTACACTCTGCAGCAGACTGAAATCAGACTGTGCAGACTGGAGTGCTGTGGTCCCATTTGGTCTGCAGAGACAAGTAGTTTGGGGCAAGCAGTGAGGGACAGGTTGGTGGCGGGTGATTGAAGCAGGAGGTGATCTGTGAAGGTAGGAACAGATGGAGTGTGCAGGTGTTCAGCTGCTGAGGGCTTGGCGGGGAGCTGGGAAACTTGAGACGGTTTCACTGAGAAATTGCAAGGATTCAAACAAAAAGGGTTTTATTAGGTTGGGTTTTTTTCCTTCATTATTTGGAAGCTGTGTTTCTATGTGTGCCTTATCAGATGCATTAGAGCCCCTTCTTGCAAAATCATCAGGTGATAAAAAGGATATTGCTGGGGTCAGTGGGTATTTCCCACAGCTCCAGCATGTCTTTTCCTGGTATTGGCAGTTGACAGTTGGATGTGGTCTGTCTGCCTTCTCTATTCTTGTTTGGGGTGTTGTATTCCTTTAAAAATCAAACAGTTTGGGGGGGGAGGGAACTTCTGCCCAACTGCGCCCCAGGGACTTACCAAGGTCCCTAATGCGGCAGGGAAGGTGGCAGGGAAGGAAGAGAGATTCAGGGAGGGGAAGGGAGGCCCAGCATGGTGCAGGGATCTGGCCAAGGAGAGCAGGAAGGAGGAGTTGGGGTTTGTGATATCCCATATCCTTGATCTTGACTCAAACAGCCACCCTAGGGACATGGTAGGGGCATAGGAATGATGCCCTAAGCAGCTGAAATGGGACTTTCAGATGACCCTCCTGGAAACCCTCATGGTCTTTGGACTCATAAAAATTCCCCAGGAAAGGGAGAACTAAGAAAACCACGTTGAGATTCCTATCTGCCCATCTGTCTCTGCTTGCCCGCTGAACCTGTTGCAAGTGCATCCTGAGAGGGAACTGGAGGGCTGAAAATTTGTCAGAAGAAACTGTGGGCTGGAAGAGGGATACCTAATGAGCACTGGAAATTCCATACATAGCAGTGCCACAGGAAAGAAGGCATTGTAAACTTTTGTTTCTCCTGGTGCGTATTTCGCCTGCTGGCACCAGGACACTTGTGCAGATGTTTTGCCCAGTGGTCATGACTTCAGCACAGCTGGGAATGTGTTCTAATGGGGGGAAGCATTGTTAAGCCAGGTTGGGACATGCTCTGGTATTGCAGAGGCACTCACAGGTGGTGGGAAGATTCTGGCAGCTGCAGGCACCGGGGGAAAACCCTTTGTTCTCATACAGCCAAAATGATAGAGCGAGAAAACCAGTGTTCATCATCCCCAAATTTCCTTCCATACTACTCAGTTGCATTCTGAATCTAGATTGAATGCAAGTAGTGCATCCAAGTTAATTATAAAATTAAAACATTTTAGGAAGTAATGAATTTACACATGATAAGTACAAATTGTTTAAAGGTCAGTGGGTAAGGACTGTTTAAAAATCTATTAAAGATCTTGCATCCACAAGATTATGTGATCAAATTGTTTGCTCATTCGGCAGCGAACTTCTCTGAGTTACTCAGATTTATTCTTGGGTAAAAGGAGGTGGAAGGGGCCTTTTCAATTACTTATTTTAACATTTCATTTCACCTTTAAGGGAATGTGGAAGCTGATGATCTAACCTCGATTGCTATTGCAGTGCTGACAATGATGATTATGAATCCATGACATCCAATGGAAAAATTCAATCTGCTCTGCCGCTGGGGTTGCTTTGTGCAATGTGGTTTTGATTCTACATGTTTGCACGTCTGTGTACTGGTCTGAAGCAGGGCAGGTCTACGAGGTGCTTCTCATGCTTTTTCTGCCAGATCTCCCTCTTCTCTCACCTGTGCCATTCCCACAGCCAGATTAATTCCAGTCTCTGCTACGTGAGTCCCATATCTGGTTGTATCCTCCATGTAGAATCAGGGACCATTATTGTGCTAAAACTGACAACAAAGCTTTCACTGGTGGAATGAAAAGCTGGTGCTGGACTGGAGCAGGGGGTTTGTCCTGTTAACTTTAGGACAGGCACCCCCGTAGCAGCGAGACAAGAGAATGAAAGGTTGGATACACGGCGTCTGAATTGCTGACTGTTGGGATTGACAGACTGCCCAGGGAAGTTGTGGAATCATCATCCCTGGGAGTGCACAAAAACCACGTAGGTGTGGTTCTAAGGGACATGGCTTAGTGCTGGACCTGGCAGTGCTGGGTCAGTGGCTGGACTCAGTGATTTTAGAAGTCTTTTCCAGCTTTAAGGATTCTGTGATTCTTTGTGGAATCTCTTAATGTTGTTAGCACAGGGCAATTTCTGATGGCAGAAATCTGTGAAGAGCTTGATATTCCCATTGCAATGGTTCTTTAGCAACAATGCCTCCTCCTGGGCCCTTCCACCCAGGCTTTCCCCTCCCTCCACAACAGTAGATAAGTGCAGAATAAGGAGACGAGGAAGCAGGGACCAGCTGAAACCTGGGAATAACTGTTCCCATTTCCAGAATTTTGAACTCACAACATCCAAGTGACTTCCAGTTCTTTCCAGAATCAGTTGCTATTATCTTTCCTTCTCTGGCTGAATGAACCAACACAATTTTATTAAATTAGCCATTTGTTATGTCCCTTGTACACCATGGAAAGCAATTTTGGAGACTAATGACTGCAAGGCCCCTCACAATAGCAGTGTGAACTCTTCCTGCTGCAGCCAGACTTGCTGAGGACAGTGTCACCAGTGCTGGCATTGAGGGAAGAGATGGCAGAGCACTGGTGACACACAGCATCTGCCCTCTTAGATAGAAAACACCTGACCCCAGGTCATGCATCAGCAGGAAGGTATCCCTTTATGTAAAATCAGATCCTGAAAGAAGACATGTTATTTTTCTCTCCATCTCACAGCCTGCTTTGACTGGGCCGTTTGTCCTTTGGGAAAGGGACTGTGGCTGTTTCAGCAGACAGATGCCTGACCCTTCCAGCCTGCCCAAACAACATCCATTGAAAAGGTAAACCAGTCTGAGTCCAGGGAGAATATTCCTCATCTCCTCCTGTTATGATACAAAGACAAAGCCCTTGAAGAAGACAAGAAACTAGAGACTGAATATAGAAAAACACGGTTTTATAAAAGCAGTAGATGGAGGGAAGGATGGCAAGTCACATGGTGAAGTCAGGAAATGTCTTTCCTTGAGGAGGAGGGAGAGAAGTGAGTGCAGCTGTGGAGGAGATGGCAGCAGATAGGCAACATTTGTGCTACTGGAGACCATTTGCTCTGCCTTGGAGCCCGTCCCTTCCATGCTGCAGCCACCCTCACTTTGTTTCTTGGCTCTTCAGAGGAAGGCTGGATGGTGCAAGAGGCAGGTGTCTGCCAGCCCCTGCACTGTTATCCTCCTCCTCCACACCAGGAGCTGTCATCCTTCTTCTGCAGCACCCGTGATTCAGCTTTTTTATTCCCAGTCTCTCCAGAGAGGGTTGCTCTAAAAATGCTGCCTTATCCTGGGTCCTGTGTCTGCAAGTAGGTGGAGTTATGAGTAGCACCCCTTCCAGAAGGTCACTGGGTTCTCCTTCTATGGAGGCGCTGGGATATTTATGGGACACCGAGCAGCATTTCTGTCAGGATCCCTTCCCCTAATAAATGTGTTAGAGATTTTGAGCTTGGTGCACAAGAAAGATTATAAAGCCTGCACAATAAATCTGCTTGCATTAATTCAATGGCTCTCTTGTGCAAAGCCTTTTTACTGCTACCAGTATCCAACAAACGCAAAGAAAAGTCAAAGCACGACGATATTTCGGAACAACTTGTGGGTGATGCATAATGCTGAGGAAGCCCTCCCAGACAACATCAGCCAAATCATGGCAGATGTTCAGCCCTGACAAGTGATTGGCTTTTCCTGTGAGCCAAGGCAGAGGATGCCAGCAGTGTTCCAGGTGGTCTGGTGAGCTGTTTCCAATAGAGGACAGTGTTGCACAGTCACACTGGCTGCTTATGAATTAGGATTCACAATTCAAAGCTGTAACATTAACCAATTTAAAAATCCTGGCCCAATTCCTTAATGGGCTGAGTTCTCCTGTTTTTAAAATTCTTTCTGTGTAGCATTTGATCCCAAATTTCCCCACGCTGTGCTGGGTTCTCTGACAGGTCTGTCTGCTGCTGTTTCTTTGCCCTTTTGGATGAGTCCCAGCAAATCTCACTGGCTCACAAGAAGTAAGAGCAAACTGAAAGAGAACAGCATCATGAGAGGTGATGCTGCCCAAACAGTGCGAGTGACTGAGCAGTTGTACCTACCTGCCCGTACCTAACCATTTGAGTACTTTGCCTAATAAACTCTTTGCTGTTGAAAAGGCTTTGAGCATCCTTCTTTTTTTTTCCTTTTCTAGAGCTTTTTGACCAGTCTCTTTTGTAACATCTTGGGAAGTGTTCTGCATCTTTGTCCAGGGAGGTGTACAGGAGAATTTCAGGGGACTTTTCCAATTCTAACACCCATTACAAGGCTATCTGTGATTGCCAATTGTTGTATTTATAAGGGAAGTGTCATCTCCAGTTCTTTCTTCCATAGAGTGGACTGAGAAGTTCATAAATTAGTACGAGATGGCTAACTTAGGAGCTAAATTATGTATTTGTGACTATGGCATGAACAGCAGCCTCTGTTCCTAGTGCTGGAATCTCACAGCTCCTTAAGAGTACGGGAGGATCCTACTGCTGGAGGGTGCTCTTGTCTCTCAGAAAACGAAGTGTTCTGAATTTTAACCACAGAGCAGTTGTTTTTCCTTCTGGGAAGAGGTTGTTGCAGTATCCGCTCACCCTTAACCTGAAGGCGTGGACGCTTGTCTGTGCCATCAGTCACTGCCAGATATCCAGGGAGAAGCTGGCAACACCTGGCATGGGATCAGATACTCCTTTCATATTGTATCCCATACCAGAGGTTTATTTGGCTATAGTATCAGAAAAATAGTGAAAATTTCTTGACAAATTGGACAAATAGATACTGCCAATAAACCCCATAAGCAACAAAACCTTCTTTATTGCACTGCGAAGCCGCATTTTATTGGTGAATTAATAGGAATAACCAAACTATTTTAGTGGCTGACTGGGAACAGTATATTAGTAGCAGTATTAATAAGTGTGGAGTGACAGGAGACTTGTAAGAGAGGGAAAATGAGATACAGTATTTATCCCTAGTGCAAAATCTCTTTTATTATTAAAGACATTGGGTTAACTAGGGATAGATTTAATACTTCAACTCTATTTTTATTGGATAATTAGTAGTGAGCAATCCCAACCCTGGGACAAGGACAGAAATCTGAATATCAAGGAAGTCGTGAAAGGAGGGAAAAGAAAAGGAAAATAGGTATTAGGTTTGAGGTTTTGTTTTCTATCTTTTTACAGAGTCAGCCGCAATATAAAACTCTGCTGGAGCAGGTGAAGGGACACATGGGGGAATGAAAGACAGCCCAACTTCCTGCCTGTCCATGAGATAAACCCTTGCAGGAAGATTTGCTCGCTTTCCATTAAACACCTCACTCCTCACGAGCTTGTGCACTACCAGGTCTGATGCAAGGAAGAATCAAAAAATGCATCAGCTGTGTAATGGTAAACGTCTGTGTTTAGTTTTTCTTCCCAGATAAAAGCAGTTAGCAAGAATAAAGAATGTAAGATGAGATTTTCAAAGAATGAGAGTAAGATCTAAATGCTGGAAGTGGAGGTTTGGAAAGACTCTGGAGATGTTAAGTGTTGAGGAAGGGCATGCAGGATGCCAGCATTTTGGGAGTTTGGAAATGTAAACCACCCTTCCTTAGGCTAATTGTGCAGAAAAAGAGCCTAGTGCTGCAGTTTTCTCTGCAAAATGGGGTGATTGTGCAGCAGCACCAGCATTTACTGACTATAGAGTGTGCTTATTTCCCCCTATTTTTATTATCAGCAAAACCTTAATTACAGCTTACCTACCACCTTCTGCCTACATTTACAATGCAATAAATTTTTGGTCTCCCTATGCAATCTGCGTCTCAAACAGTGCTGGGCTCTGGCAATGGGCATTATTGATTCTTTGAAGAAATTATAATGACACTTGTTCCAAGGAAAACGGTGATAGAGAGGTGTACATGTGCGCATGCCAAGTATTAAAATGTCCCCTCTCTCCACCAGCATTCACTTGTCTCTGCTTTATTGAGCAACACAACTCCAGGTTAGAAATCCAGTACAATTATTTTAAAGTGATTGATGGGAGCCACGGGGAGCAGGAAGAGGAATTTGGACCGAATTTCATTCCTTACTTTCCAAAACCAGCAGTTTTTGTTTGCTTATTTTTCCCTCCCTGGGTTGTAGGACTATTTAAAATGGAATGCAGGAAAAGATGGTCGTTTAATGATTTAAAAAGTAAATGAGAAATCACTTTGCAGCGTTTAACTAATTTTTTCTGTTTGAGTTTTAGGAGCAGATGTGGATGTGAACAGTAATTAAAGGTGGAATCAATGGGCTCTTGGCTGTTAGGAAGTTAAAAATAGCTAGAAATTGAGTGAATGAATTATTTGAAGGATATTGCCTGTCAGATCACTGCTACCTTGAAAATATGTGCAACACAATTCATTAAAAGAGTCTGGAAGTGAAAACTCGTTTCTTGTTTAAAGTTTATGTTAATTTGTCATTAATATTCAATGATTTAATGAAGGCCATAACTGCTGCAGCATCTGGGTGACCTCAGATGAGGCTCTGTATACTCTAGTGCACTCTACAGAGGTTTCCCAAATTTAATTTAATAAATGTTCTCATCTGATGTAAGCTAAAATGGGATCAGTGCATCCATCGTGATTAACATCCAGTCACGATTGTCAGGGATTAGAGAATGCTCAGCCCTGAGGTGTGACCCAGCAGGGGCAGGAATGCTTGTGTGAGCTTTGTGTTACTGTCCAGAGATGAAAGAGCTAAAATGCCATGAGCAGGAGGAAGACTGAGCTGTTGGGGTGATGGGTGACATGTGAAACCTGTGACTTCACTGTTCTCAGCACGGTGATGAAGAGATCAGTCAGGAGGGGGATGAGAGTTGTTCCATCACCGAGCACTGAAGGCAGAGCCGCAGTTTTCTCACAGCTCCTGCTCTCCAAGGAACGAGCAGGACCCTGCACCGGGGGTGGGAGAGGTGTAAAACCGCGCCGATGTGAGGCTACGTGCCAGGGACTGCACCACGGCTCCCAAGGGCTTGTCCTGAACAAGAAAAATGTCCCTGATCTTTTGTTGTGCCAACTATTGACTCTTGATAATGATGATTTATCTCTGGAGTTGAGAAGAAGGAATATTAAAAGGTTATCTGTGGGGGAGAACAAACCTGGTTTTAAACATGCTGCATCTTATCCCCCTCCCTAATGAGGAGAGGAAGAGAACTTCCTTAATTCTGTATCTCCTGTTTGTGTCCTGCTGTAATCTGTCCCAAAGCAACATCCTGCAACCTTATCATAGAATGATTTGGGTTGGAAAGGACCTCAAAGATAATCCACTTCCAACCTCCCTGTCGTGGGCAGGGACACCGTCCACTATCCCAGGTTGTTCCATGCCCCTGCAGCCTGAGCATTTCCAGGGATGGGGCAGCCACAGCTTCTCTGATTAACCTGTGCCAGGGCCTCACCACTCTCACAGGGAAGAGTAAAATTAAAATTAATAAATATATGTACTTTCGTATAAGACAGCTTTGGATTAATTTTTGTCCCACTCATGCAGTATCTTCTGCTTCAGTTCTGAACCTGTGGGATACTGTGAGGGTTAAATTTAAGGATCTTTTGAGGATTAAGTTTAAGAATTTTTCAGAATTCTCAGGTATTGCTGAAATAAGAAAGGCTGGCTATTTGGTTTTGCATTTGATTTTTGTTGTTGTTGCTGCTAGTACAAGATGTGATTCTTGGCTGTAGCACTAGATGGTGTTTAACCAAGCAGAAGCAGGAAGATGAACTGGAATTCCAAACAGAAAGTCAGTGGAGTTGAATAAAAAAGAATTATGGTTCAAGTGTTACCCAGGTGAATGAGCTATGCATTCTTTGCTCAAAATTTGTTTGAAAAATTCAGGTTTCAGTACCCCTTTTGTTTTGAAAATCAATAGTACTGACATGAAACCTGTACTTATAAAAAAAAAAAAAAGACAGAGTTTAGATTCTAGCTTAGCCCCATCCTCAGCACTTATATAATCAATAATAATAAAGGAATAAATCTAACAACAAATCTTATGGATTCTGAGAAAATAAAAAATATCATGCCTGGTTCTCTTGAGGAATTTCAATTCATACTAACTCTTAACCAGGAGGAAGATGTTTCTCAAAATGAATTATACTGTCCTTGTCCAAAAGGTTCCCCTCAGCATGCATGGTATATATGTGAGCGTAAACCCTGCCATAAACCAGTGCCAGGTGGAGTGCAATTCCACCAGCATGGCTCTCTGGGACAGGCTCTTACTTGTCAGGTGGGATAGAAATGGGATGCTGTGTCTTTACAGCAATAATAAGGCATGTGAGGTGTGTAGGTTTGGGAGAAAAAAACCCCAAAATAATTTCCTACCCCCCCAAAATAACAGGAAAACCTCACCACCACCCATCCCCCCCTCTCCTGCCTCTCATGTTCCCAAAGTGCTTCAGGACACTTAGGAAAATTGGGTAGAGTTACCTTAATACAGCACACTTTATGTACTCACTTGGGGTATAATCTACGAATAACTTCCACAAGGTCTTATCTAGGAAAACCATTCACAAAATTGTCACACAAAGTGTTTAGTTTGGCAAGCCAAGTCTTTTTTCCCTGTGTTGGTGCTGTTTAACACCTTGTATGCCAGTGCGAGTCCTAAGAAACTCTGGATTTAGTCAACCTCAAATTAAATTCTCAAGCTCTGATAAAACAAAAAAATGAAAAAATCAAACAAAAAATACTCACAATAATAATAATAAAAGATTAGAAACAAATGAAGGGATCCTCCTGCAGCTGGATCTTAGTTCTAAAATGCATTCAGAGTGATAGAACTGGCAGCTCTTATATTTTTATTTGGTTTTAGCACTGCTAAATGTTTTCAAACCCTGGCAAACAAGGCTGTAAGTGCAGCTGAGATTAGTCATCTCAGTACCAAGAAGTAGCACAGTTTACCCCAAATGAATGCGATGGAGAAGTGTTTACAACACGAGAGGTGTTCCATTTTCCTTGTCAAGCTGTGAAACAACAGAAAATAGCTGAAGACAGCAACATTAAAAAAAACTTAAAGCGTTGAACATCATCACCAGCAGTGAAGCTGTGGTGGCAGGGAGGGGCAGGTTGTGATGCTGGAGATGTGGGGCCACCAACCCTTTTCCTTTTTGGGACTTCTGCTCAGGATGTGCCACTGTGGCTGTGAGCAGCATCTGCTGCAACCTGATGGGTGCTGGAGCTGGAGATTTGGTCATCCCAAGCACATTTCACACAAACAGAAAAGGCTGGTGGTCATATGTGAGACACAAGTGGCCTCTAAAGCCCAGTCCAGTCAGCCAAGGTACCTTGGTGCACTCTAAGTTCAGGGCAGGCATCACTACCATCTGTAGCATTCATCTTTTCACCCTTCTGCTTGTTAAGCCTCCATTTTTTCCCTTAATAAGGTCTTTAGGAACACATTGTACCAACCCCAATCTCAGACCATTAGCTGGCAGCCTTTGATGTGGACAATGGTTTGGGACGCTGCTGCCAAATTCTAGGACCAAAATACAAAGTCATCA
This sequence comes from Dasyornis broadbenti, assembly GCA_013397935.1. Taxonomy (NCBI): domain Eukaryota; kingdom Metazoa; phylum Chordata; class Aves; order Passeriformes; family Dasyornithidae; genus Dasyornis; species Dasyornis broadbenti. Next base: position 692,015 of record VZRN01001383.1, on the reverse strand, counting down.
GAAGCGCAAGGATCCTCATGTGGCGCCAAGACCTTCTGTCTTGCCTTTTGTGGATTTTACCAACAGCCCAGCTCTCTCTGTGCTGATGCAAACCAAAGCCCAGCTTCAAAAGACCCTTTGTTTAATCAACTGATTTCTCCTTTTACTTTATTATTGGTTTACACATTTATGGATGTTGTTTTGCATTACTTTTATCAGTATTTCTTCCCCTACAGCTAGAACACTCGAGTGATGTTTCAAATTTATAATGCTCTTTGATTAATATTAAATGTGGAGAACAAATACATTTGGAAGGTCTTTATCTTCTGATAGACATGGTTGTTTGAGGTGCAAGGCTGGGTCTTGTGACAGCTCCTTGGGGACACGTAGGGTGTTTTCCTTGTTTTCTGAGCCTCATTATGATTGAGCAAATGTTCTCAAGTTTTCTCAGTATTCCTTTTTTGGTTGCATCTCTAATATTTTAGGTGTTTCTTGGCTCTTTAATATCTTACAATTATATTTCATTTTGTAGTTTCTTCTTTTAGTTTACTTTTAAACTGAAAGGGTTTATAATTTTTAAGGTTCCATCCACTGTCCTTTTCGATACCATAGGAAAAAAGCTCCCTTACGTATTGGAAGTCAAAGTTTGCTTTATGTGCAGCATTGTATTAGGCAAAATGTTTCCCCAAATAGAAAACAGGTATCTATAACAGTTCTGCTTTATTACATTTGAATTAATTTCATATTCCATTTTAAATTAATTTCATATTTTTGGGGAATGACAAACGTTAGGAGGAAAAATGTATTTTTGTGAGTGAAAGATTCTTTAAGTAAGTATGAAAATATATGTAATGCTTGTGCAAGGTTGAGAAATTTGTTATTTTCTGGCCAGAAATCACTTCCTCCTGCTTACAGATTGAGGGCAATCAGTGGTGTTACCATCAGTCATTATATGTTTCTGCTGTCTTTCTGTCTTGCACAGATTTCCTCAGTGTTTTGTGTCCAACTGTTTACTCAGTGAGATAAGAAAAGTGCTATAGCTGTGAGTAAATATTCCAGGCTTTCTGGAGATCCTGAAGAGTTGTTGCAGAATGACACAATGGGGGATTTGGGAATAGAGCACACTTCTGCCAGCATTGACTAGGGTTGGAGGTTATCAGAGATGAAGGAGAGGATGCTCAGCAGTGAGAAGTGTGAACGCTTTTGATATATTTCAGCCTCAGAGTCAGGGATGTTGGCTGTGCTGAATCAGTGGTGATTCTGAGGTGGGACTGACCTTGGACACATTTGTGTGATTTTTGGTTTATACCCTGGTCCTAGGCAGGTGGGCAGGTCCGTGTTTTGCTGGTTTATGCTTCCATTAAACTGCGTTAACAATTAAACCCAATCAAAACTAAAGATTGATGTAAAAACCTGAGTGTGTTGGAGGGACTGAGAAAGAGAAGACCTCCCTATGCTGTAGGGAAGAGCTGAAGGCAAAGACTGAAATCAGTGATGCTCCCACCCGTTTCATGAAATACGCAGTGCTGGACACAAATTGGTGGAGCTTTCAGTGGGGCTCATAATGTGAGCACTATTATCTGTTATGGCAAATCTTCTCCTGTCATTGCTCACCTCTGTACATTATCTGTAAAGGAAAGAGCTTTCTTTTTGCCTCTAATATAGTTATATAGACAAATCAGTGCTTAGCTCCTTCCTTTTGCTGTAGCCTCCTGCAATTGTCACTGTGAAGTCTTCACATTGGATGGCCTCTCTGGAGGTTTAAAATGAATCACAGAACAAAATGAAACCTGACCTTATTCGGTATGTATTTTTTATGATTAGAACTCATCTTACCAGATACCAGAAAGAAACTGGCTGATGTTTCCTAGCAGAAATGAAGAGATGTTGTTTCTTCGGGGCTTGCTGATACCATCAACCTTGCCACATGCATTTCACCCAAGCATGACCTTGTTTAAGAATAAAGCCATTTCTGAGCTCTGTTTCAGCTCTGTTCAGCCTGATGGCTGCGTGGCAGCTGAGCGTGGAGGGAAGGGGCTGAGTGTGGAGGGAAGAGCTGAGCATTGTGATGGGGCTGATGGCGCCGCTGTTGCCGCTTGGCTTTGATGGTAATCAGCTCGGGCAGATGTCTCCAACAGCTGTGGCTAATGGCCTGCCATGCTGGGCAGGGACCAGCCCTCCAAATTCTTTCTGCTCCACAGCAAATTCTCAGGTCTGCATGCATGGAAAAATAAAACTTGTTCCCCATTTAGCTTTATTATTGAATTCTGCCCTCACTACTAAGTCAACAAATTGTTGGTGCTTTACACTTGGAAGTCGGCCTTTTCTGTGTAAGGTCGGTTCTTTTCCTTTGCTGTAGTATTTTTTATGAGTGTTTTTTCTTCTATTTTATTTGTTTGAAACGGCTATTTAAATTATTGATAAGATCTTAAAACTGAGATAATTCACTTCAATTTATCCAATAGGCAAAACCATTTATAATTAACAAAGAAACAGAGGTCACTTCGGTGTGTAATAGCTGCCAAGCCAAATGAATAACAATTATGCAGTTTTTTATGCTAAGCTAAAAATTATGCAGGGACTACCTTCCGAATAGCCTTGAAATGATTAGCAAGAAGTTCAGATGGCAGACTCTGGGGAAGGACAACAAAATTCCTTGGAGGGGGGTCTCAAAAACTGTGCATTTATTTATCCGATTAGACTGGCTATGTTGGCATTCGAAGCAAAGGATCTTTTAAAATAAACTTTATCTTTAAATCATAGTGACAGCAGAAGCTATTGTGAGAACATGACCATACATAATTGAAAAGGACAAAGGGTGAGAGTTTTACATAAAAAGAATAGGATTTGAGTGGTGGCTTGCTTCATCTGTCAGTGTTTGCTGGGCAGTTCCTAGGGCTGTTGGTGTGCTTGGTTCAAGGGGACACTACTGTGATCAGACACATAACCTTTCAATTTTCTGAACATTAAGACAGGGAGAAAATGTCCCTAAAATGTCCCCACCACCTTGCTATAGGTTCCTCTGGGGCTTGCATGCTATTTGACGAATCAAGAAATGAAGGAATGGCCTTGCACATACACTGTCTGGGTAACGTGCTTTTGTTTGCACAGCATATTTATTAGTGTGAGAGAAGGAACAGTTAAAAGAAAAAGAAAATTAATGTAGGCTACAATACTGAGTTATTGCACTAAAGCTGGAACGAGCGTAAAAAGTAGCAACAATTGCATAATGGAACAATAAAAAAGCTTCCTTCCTTTTCTTGCAGGACATAATACCAGTTCACAACACAGTGTAATTAGATTGCCACATGGCCCCTTGTAAAACCAGAAAGAAAAGAAATGTAGGGGTGCATTAAAATTCCTTTCATTTTCTAATGCCTTTAGAGAGCTATTGGACATAGAGGACTCGCTCTGGCAAAAAGCTCTAGTGAGCTATTGGGTTTTTAACTATTTTATAGGGGTTTTTTTATTGTTGCCAGGCCTAGTTTTTCAGTACAATGACTTTGTCCTCTCTCCCCTTTCCATCCTGTCTCACATTTATCAATCTCACAGATAACATTCACTATAAAGATTGGTCTAGGCTCTTATGAAGCTCTGTGTCCTGCTGACATATCTGTCCCTCCTCGCCTTTTTTTTTTCAGTGAGCCTCACATGGCTTCTTTTATCTGATGATCTTCTGATACAAATTTCTTGTGTCAGCTCCAGATCCCACAGACAACAGGAACAAAACCCTGTCATGCAAGAAGTGGACGCTATCACCTCTGGGCCAGGTTTTAGTGGAACAGCGCAGAGGAGAGCAGAGACTCTTCTAGGTCAGAAGATGACCTTTGCTAAACCAGTTAATCACAAGCAAAGCCCACACATTTTTTTCCTATTAATTAATATAAATGTTTTCTCTTCATAAACACTGTAAACCAGCTTCATTTTCTCACTGAAGCTAATGAAATTTACTTATAAAAACTGCAGCTTTTGCCAAGGACAAATAGATGCAAAAATCACTACATTGCCAGAGGTTGATTAGAATTGGGTCTTTTCAAAGAAAAAACAATATTGTTTATTAGTGGAGCTGCCAAATTTTCTCCTGACTCAAATTTTTTAAAATCGGTGGAAATGTCAGAGTTGCTTTTGGCATGCATAGCTGACAGTGATAAGTTGTGTGCATCTCTGAGCAGGAGTTTTAAAATGATGCATAGGGAGTGCAGTTGAATGAAAACTTGCAAACTGATACCAGCAAGAAAAATGTTCCTGCTTAATGCAGTGGAAAAAAGGAAGTTGCAACTTCCTTGTGTTTATTGTTTTTATGGCAGTGGGAGAAGTAGGCTTAGCTGGGAGTTAAGCATTGATCATGAATGTCACCATCTATGAGCCCTTCAACGCTTCCCAGGCAGCTTGGGAGTGCAGAACCAACAGCACACTGAGCAATAGAGAGGACGCTGACCCGGTAAGAGAATGTCTCCTAACATGTCCTGGCTCACCTCTTTCACATTTTATCAGCTGTGACTGGTCTCCAGAGCAGTGTTCTTGGATCCATGGTGAACTAATTCATGTTGCAGTAGAGAGAACAGGACAAGCCTGTCTAGTTTCTTCCCCATCCATGCATCCCGAGCACTGGCCCTTGGGAGCAGAGATGAGATTTGCTTCCAAGCCACTGTGGCAACTTCTGGGACTAGGGCTGGGTTGCCACCTCTGCCAACTTCCCAGAAACGTTTCTGTGACTTTTACTTAGTCATAATAACAAAGTCCACAACGTTGTTTTGACTCTCATGAACACCTCAGCTGAGCAGTTCAGTTTATATCTGTGTTTTGAATTGAAAGGGAGACCGAGAAGGATCTGCTCTCTGCTCGCTAGGTTGAATTTCCTACATGAGCTACAGCACTTTTAGCAGGTTAAGTATGTTGAGCTGACAGAGTAAGCCTGGACCTCACAGTTTCAGAGACAAGATATTTCCAGCTGGCCTAGGCTGACATGATCTGTATATTTAATTAAATTTAATACCACAACTATCTGACAAGACAGCATGAGGCACCTCTATTAGACTTAAGCCTATGCAGGTACTACATGTGTATGAATGTACGTGCATGTATGACATATTTTTTATATATTGGTAAGTGTAATATATCTATGTCTTTCAATTACTTGTACTGTTGTTAAATTTTATTTAACCCAGTGTGTTGACTCTTGCTGCCTGCAGTGCAGCAGTTGAGCAGGGTGTTTGTAAGCATATGGGAGATAAGAATAAGAAAGATGATTAACAAGAAGTCATGTCAAACCTATTCAAGTTCTCATTTATAGCAGCAACAAACCTTGTGGGTAGTGAGCCAGTTTCACATACCATTACCATAAGCAAACACTTAGAGGATAAGTTCAAAACCAAGTGGATAATTTTATTCCAACATTAGAATCTATCCTGCAAGTGCAGCCTGTTTTGCACATAGGGGAGTGCATGAGCAGAGGGGCAAGAGGACAGATTTCGTGCACAAAAAATCTTGTTGTGAACAAAACCTGAAGAAACATGGTCATAGAATAGAGTAGAATATTTCACATGGAGGGGACCTTCCAGCTGAAAAGTCTTGACAAAGATACGACTAGAAAGGGTAAGCTTCAATTGAAATAAGGACAAACCTGTTGCAGAATGGCTCTGAGCACAGGGCCACGAATCCGTGGAGGCTCTGTGCGAGCAAAGCAAAGTGTAGGCCTCACATGTATGTGATTTAAGCTGAAGGGTAGAGAGGAATTCTTTGTTTAAAGGAAGAGGGCATGTGAACTGTTCAGCCTGCACAGGTGGGTTAGCTTAGCTTCAAGGACAGAGGGAAAGCAGCTAAGGCTGAAGAAAAACATACCAGCCAGATAAGATACTCCGGGATGGGAAACAAGAGAACATCTGCATGTGGGATGTGAGAGACGTGACAGAGCTTGGTCTGCAGTCAGGCTGTTACCGTTCGCATGATAGAAACAATGTACTCCAATTAGAAGAGTTTAGGGACGCGTGGACACTGCTAGTTAACCAATAGAAAATGTAGGGTAATTGACACTATGATATATAAGTGGTGTGCAACACGAATAAAGTGGAAGCTTGCTTATCACTCATATTGGGTTGGCGTGTCTTGCTTCCCCTCGCCCCCGGCACAAACCAGTCTGGCTAAGTAAGGAAAAAGAAAAATCAAACAATCAGCAAACCAGAAGAACCAAAAATATTGGACATCAGGGGAGGTGTGCCCAGGCAGTGGGGACTGTTGCTGGGAACAGGTTAAAGAAGACATTTGATCTTCTTCTTAGTGAAAAATAATGTCATTGCCCAATGAGGGACTGGGGTCTTGCTCCTTTTTTCTCTGCTTTTACCTCTCCCTTTCACTAGACAAGGCCATCAAGGTCCCAGAGTGACCAAAGAGTGACTGGTGAGTGGCCACCAGGGCTTGGCAGTGCGGTGGGGACTGGGAGGTGTGGGGATTGCCCCGGCTGCCTGCAGGTTCCAGCGGGAGAGAGGATGAATGCTCTGAGGTGCAACGTAAGGACTGCGTAAACGCCTGGGAATGGAGCCAGGATTTCTGTAATGGCACTTGACACAAGAGCAAACACCAGAGAAAATCCAATGAAACTTTAAAGTGAAATGTCTCTTAATTGTTCAGCGGTCACAACCTCTCTCCATCAAACCCCTGCATAACGAGTTTCCCTTCAGCCCTATTTGGCCTTGTCTTTCCAAGTTAAAAATCTGAGCTTTCACGCATGAGTGATGAAATTGCTGGTGTTGTCTAGATTTGAGCAAAAGGACATGCTTTTGCTGCATACAGCAGCTCCTATAAAGAGGGATTTACCCAAGTTTAGGTCAGTTTTTCTCTATGAAGCTATTTCAGTAGAATAGGAAAAGGTTTCAGGAAAGCAGCTTGAAGAACAGGCATCAGAATATTAATTATTACAGCCTTTCTGCACTAAATCACGTAAGTTTACCCAGACCATAAAGCCTAGTGCTACTGGGTGATCAGCTTCCAGAAACAACCAAAGATGACTTTTTTATTTATGTTTGATGTTTCTTGCTAATTTAAATGTCACAGCTCATATCTATGTCTCTGTTACCTCAAGGGTAGGCTACTCAAGTGTGAACTATAATAGTGCTGTATCTTAAATATACTTGAAAAGGTACTTCAATGTGGAATGCCTCTGTTTACATTAAAATGATGTATTATTATTTATTATTTATATAGCAGTAATATCCAGAAGCTTCAGACATCTATTAGAAAGCCTTTACGGTTAGTGCAAAGCAGACCATAAAGTAATGCCCCTATCGCTGCTAACTTTCATTTATAAGTAAATCCGGCCATGAATATATCCGCATGTTTTCACAGAAAGCGGATATATCTGTGTTGCAGTGCTAAGGTATCAGTTAGTCATACAGCTGCCAGTGGACTGAGATTTTACTACGCAACCGGCTCCATCTTCCTTCTTCTGTGCCAAAATAACCTCTGGCATTCAGGCTTGGGGCTACTCAGGTCAATGAGACAGAAGGAGAAATTGAAAGAATATTTGGCTTTTAAATTGGCCTTATTTGGTGCAAATAACAACCATTTGATAATAGGTAAGCCACCTTGCCAACATCCTATGAGACTTTGGGGATATCACTGATGGAGGAGGATCATTTGGTTCTTATCTCTCTCTCTTTGTTTCCTGGAGCTGAAAGAGTAGAAGCCCACACCACATGGAAACCTTTTAGATCTATTTACCGAGAGATTTTTTTTTTTCTGCTTCAGATGTGTACAGGCTGATTGGCTTTGACAGTGCCTCGTCTGATGAGAAAGGCCCCGTGCTAATCAGCTAATATTCTCAGTTGCACTCATAAATGATGCAGTGATCCTAACAGGCGTTTCAGCTGCTACCAAAAAGTCCCCGATCCATATGTTTGCGTGCACTCAGAAATGCTGCAGGGACAGGGAAGGTTTGCTGTTCATGTCACGGAGAAGGTATGGCTGTTAACATGTTGTCCCCTTTCTCCATTCTTCTACTCATCTTTTGCTAGATGAGCTGTGCTTGTCTTCTGTCCTGTGTCATGGAAGAAAAAAGCTAAAGCGGTGCATGTGGAAAGATTTCTGCTTTGCCTTGAACTAATGCCATACTGGCAATACTTCTGGGTCCCCGGTGGATGGAAGGCAGATTCTTTAATATCCGTGCTCACACACGAGAGGATGTAACACCCCAACTCAGGCGGTGGCAGGCAAGATGTGAGCTGGGCTGAGGTCTTGGAGACATTAGGCTGGGCCCCAAAATTGAGTCGTGTTTCTGAGTATGTAGCTCTACAATATGTCATAGAAGATATGTTGGATAGGCTTCTTTATGTGGAGAAGTCAAAATTATCATCCTTCCTTGTTAAACTTGATAAGTGCCTGGTTAGGCTGGTTACAGGAGCAGCCAGGGGTCCTTGTGTTTTGTAAATTAAGACTTCACAGAGATCTTACAGTTTATGAACTTGCCAGCATCTCAAGAAAGTTGTGTCCTCTTCAGCCTGAGTTGTGCTCTTTCTCCTCCTTTGTATCGTGTTATTGTTGTTGGTTTTCTGCTAAGAAAAAAGCGAGTTATTTAAAACCAATATCTGAACTGGCTTTATTTAACATATATCTGTTCAGTTTTCAGAGGCATGTCTTTTCCTGAAATTCTATTTGTTTTCTTTCCTTGACACAAAGACCTTTCCTTGACGGTCTTAGCAAGAGCAAGACTCTGCTCAAGCTGTAATGACCAGCCCAGACGTTCATCCTGCCCCAAGTCAAGGCTTGTGTCTCCAGCTTCCCACAAAGCTGTGCAGAAGATCAAGGAGAGCAAGAAACTCTCTGCACCCACAGACTGAACTGAAAATATGGGGAGAATGATATCCCCATGTGTATGTTCAACTTCTGTACTTAATTCACACCCGTGCTAATCATCACAGGCATACAGACATAAGCACAAAATCTGCCTTTCCTCACTTCTTTAATTTCTACTAAAATTATTATCTTCCCCTCGAGCCTTCCCTTCCTACCTTGAAAAAAACATCCCCACCTGCTAACCTGGAGCCTTCTGTTTTGTATGTTTTTCTATTGACGAAAAGCTGTATTTTTCAGGCTTAATTGTTGGCTTCCTGCACTACTCCAAGAACAGATCAAGGCATGGTTCGTTCCTCTGTTCCCTTTCTGCCACTTGAGCAAATGCCTTGTGTTTGAAAGCATTTGCCTGAACTGAACCCAGTAGATTCACTCGCAATATTTAAGAAAAGCATCAGAGGTGCCATGTTCCTTGTACTTAATTCAATAAGTATCATATATGTTCTGAAGTGCTGAGCTGAACACGAGATGCCTTTGTTTGCCTGTGGGCTTGCATCTGCCTATTTATCTTCTGTTTTTCTGACTACTCTTCAGTGGCCTGGACATCACTGTGATCTCGTCAGTGACCAAAATTCCTTTGTCACTCTGTACTCAGCAGAGTTAGGTGAAGTACCTTAATGTTACTGGAAGAAATTTGACCCATAAGATGGTAAATATTAATTTTTTCCCTCTGAATTGATAACTGGTTGTTGTATTAGCACAGTGAAAAAGAAATCTTCACATGCTTTTCTTAAAAACATCTTTGAAGTGGGAATAATGCTGTTAATAAGGATTGTTATAGTGGCGTCATGATGGGGAGACACCTTTGTGAATAATGTTAGAGGAACATCTAGATGTCACCAATGCATAGTGCAGCCTAATTATTCCTTGTTGTAATAGCTCACAGATTTCTTATCCAATAGTCCTTGAACCCACAGGAACAAGTGCTTTTCTCTACTTGCATTTGTAGATTTCTTGGAGAAAATAAACTTCAACAAAGACACATGAATAACTCAACTGAAATTAAAATTAATAATAAGGAAGGTGAAATCCCCAGCTGATATTTTCTTCAGAAAGGAAAACCTGAGTGTGTGAGCAATTGGAGTAAGTAACTCATGAGAGGGGCTTGGAGCACCTCTGTGCCAGAGGTGGAAAAACTGCCAGTGGCAACCCTGCCCTGTATGAAAAACCATTGTACACAAGGTGTGTATATACATGTGTGCTTACCTTTTCTGTGGAGATGTAGGAAACTCAAAAGGGAAGGAAGAGTGAGGTTGATTATGAGCTTAGAAATTTGCAGCCGGGTTGGTGCTATAAGGCGAAAACTTATCAGCCCTAAATGTCTAATGAGGAGAAAGATTCTGGCATGGTGTTTCATCACAGGGTGATTATGAACCACTAAAATAGTATGGCTGTATAAAAACCCAATGTACTGTAAGATTAAACAGCTGAATTATTTTCTCTGTTTATACAGAGGCATTAATGTCCGAATACAACACCGATGCCTTATAGTCAAAAGAGATGGATTCAAGTTTCAAAAAATGTAAAGCAAAGTGTGGAGAGTTTGATAATTATGCGTGAGAAAGTATCATAAAGGATGAAACTCAATGAGCCAAATCCATAGCTTATTTGGCCTGGTCAAACTAAAACCTTGAAAGTTCCTCTAGATAGAGAGCAAGAGCAAGGGAAAAACTTCTTAACCCAAAAGGTGATGTTGTGTTGGTAGCAAATGAGGACAAATGAGCTGTAAATTAATGGGAGCTGGGAGCAGCATGGTTCTGGAAAGCCCTTGCAGGACAAAAGAGAAAGGTCATTTAAGATGATATTTGTCCCAAGTGATGCAGTTATTGGCTTCTTGGGAGACAAAGTGACTGTTTGGAAGGACAGTCCTTCCAGTCTCCTGTTTCTGACTTTTTTTCCCTCTTACTCTTGAGCAAGTAGTAAGTACCTTCACTTATTATTTGGATGACTTTGTCACTGTTTGCAAAGTAATTTAATTCAGATATCTATTCACCAGCCACGAAAGTATTCATGAATCCTGATTGTTTTGTAGATTTTAGTGCCATAATCAGTCAAATAAGTTGTGCTATATCTTGGTGACTAGACAGTAAAACACTAGTTCTGTGCTCCATATAAAGTGTCAGAGATTTTAATTGCACGCTTGAAAGGTCTGAGGTTGTTTCTGAATGAATGAATGAATCTATTAGTGCCATTGTCTTTGACTATAAATGCTCCAGCTTAATGACAAGGCAAAGCTATTACCTTGCCTTGCATAGAGCACTCCCACTCCCGTGTTGTTCAAATTATTTTCAGTCAGTGGTCAACACTGCATTGAAATCGTGATCTCAAAAAGCAAAGTGGACAACTAATGTGAAGTCCCACTGACCCATTCAAAATGTAAATGATTTTCAGTTTATTAGATGGAGAAACCTTCACCTTATTCACATCTCATTCCCTGGCTGCAGAGAGTGCAACTTGCGTGGCTTTAACGTAAAGCTTTGTTTATGCTGGTGAGTTTATTGTACTAGTGGGATTGGTTAGCTTAAGGGATCAGAGCCACTTTCTCTCCCCAAAAATAAGGAATATATTTTATTTGGCTGTATCTAGTATGATATCTTTGCAAAAGGCAATCCCTAATGCCCAAAATACTAGTGGAGAAAACCACTGGGAAGAATTTTGTATCAAAACCAGGATTGTATGCTTTTTTACTGACAAAGTATTATGTTGCCTGCTGGCTGCATGGTTCTGAATCTTGCCTTAGCATCCACAGTCTTTTAAGACATTTCTCTGCTGGTACAAAACCCTGTGATACATGGAAATCTTGGCTGTAGGTGTTTCTGTGTGTGCTGGAGAGCTTTGCCAAAATAGCAGGAATAAACAAGAGTTTATGTTTGCTGCTGAAAAAGGTCAATTTCTCAACTTACAAACGAATGTTTAGTATAAAATATGTATGAATGATGCCAGCACAAAAATCACTCTGAAGGCTGAATGGATTAATTGCAGTGCTTTGACTAACACAAGTTTATTTGTGGTGGAACTGAAGTGGTTTTGCGCCTGCCGGAGTCTGTGCACTGGGTATTTTTAGGCTAAAAAGACACATTCTTTTTGTTCAGTCATGACAAGCTCCTGCTGTAGCCTTAGTTAATGTCAACCCAAGAGTGCTTTGGGCACAGTTATTATTTATATCAGTTCTGCAAACAGTCTCTTGCTGTACTGGATCTTCGGTGGGGATTTTATTGAGGCAAAATGCTGTGCTCGTATGTTATACTTGATGGGAACTGATATAGAGCCAGGAGTTAAGTGTCCCTGTATGAGTGAGGGGTCTGCAGACTGAGTGAAATTACCCCAGGTCAGGAGTTTACCGAGAAGGTGGGTCTTGGGCATTGAAGAAATGGGCAGAATTACTTCATCAAAAGTTGGTCCTGCACCAGGGCTGGATTCCTGCTGGTGAATCCAAGGTTTTCCTCCTCTTTGTGCCAGACTCCATAAAACACACCATGACATCTCTATATGGTAACAGAAAGCTCAGCAAGTGACTATCAGAGACTATAGGCAGAGTGGAAAACAATGGCAAAAAGAAGCTATATAAGGACATATAATTATTTGCATGAAAAATCCTACAGCTGAGAATAATGAGTGGGGGAAGGAGGGAGGGAGAGATTTCCATTTAATAATGATCTGTGTGGGTCAAAGGGACAGATAAATATTTGGAAATAATCCTGGGCCTCTCTGAGTAGTTGTCTGCATATTTAGGAGCCTTAAATCCATAGATCCTGCTCCCATTACTTAGATTTGTGGGTTTTCTGCTCTCATTTCTGCCTTGGTACTTATATATGCTGAGCAATAGCAAGTGTGAAGTTACATCTTTCATTTCTAACTGCACAAAACCAATAAGACTAAATGACTGAAATACAGCTTTAGGGAACAAAAGCTTCCTCCTCCCTCATCTTCTTCCTCCATGACACAAGTTAATGGCATGTCCACAGAATTATTATATAGAAGGGTATCATCTATGAAATAAAACCCGAGCATCACTTCTCTCCTTTGTGAAACAGTGAAGTGATATCTCCATGGCACAAAATCGGTGTACCTGGGAATGGAGTCAGATTTAAAATGTGTGATGATGTCTTATCTAATAGTATAAATTAACTCTTGCAAAAGAAAACGCAGTGTTATTTGTCAAGGGTGTCAATAAATTTCTACCTATGTTTCCTCTTGTGAGCAGAAAGCAGACAACAAGAGAAGTAACAAATGATCCCTCTCCTCCAATGCCTTAAACATCACTATAATGATGGGAAAACAATGGCAACTTCTATCACCATCATGAAACGAGGAATTTACTGTCGTATTTCTCATGGGACCTAATTTAAAGCAGCGTTCTTAGAGAAACTCAGGTCAAGAGTAAAGCAGAAAAAGTTGATGGAGATTTGGTTTGACAGCTGGAATATCACAGAGCATACCAGGTTAAACTCAGAGGGCTTTATGGAAGGGGACTTCTTACAGGGAACATGCCTGAATCCCAACTAACTGGAAATAAACAGCAAAGCTTTTCTGTTTCTTGGTATATAACTTCCCTTACAAATGCATGCTGGAAGTGCAGACAGTTTTGCCAGAAATGTTTTCATTGATCTGCTCCTTTTGCAGTAATCCTGGGCCGTGAGTCTTACCTTTTTTTTTAGGAAAAAGTCCAGGATTTTGCACTTGGGTCAGCAAACTGATGAGGCTGTACCTCTTTGAAGAAAATAAAACCTGAAGGCAGAGCGTCACTCCATCTGCTGCTGTTTGTCTCTCACAAGGGTTTCCTGACTCTTGCTCATTGATAGATGCTGTAACTTATATTAAATAAATCATAATCTTTCTGACCGGGTGGGTGTGGCTTTGGTCACCCAGCAATGGGTCTTTAATCCATCTTCTTGACTTAGACTTCAAAGTTTAAGAAATTGCCTAAATTGAGCAGAAATTGACATCTTCCCTTTAGGTTTCTGTGCACTGTGTAACATTCCTTCCAGATGTGTCCTAGGACTAAATTTGGCACAAGCATTTGGCTGATGAACAACAGCTAATTTTCTTTCCCTAACTTCTCAGAAAGGAAGGGAAAAGAGCATATCCTTTAGTTTTAGCCAATATTCTTAACTTCAGAGAGGCAAACAGGTATCCTTTAGCTGTCAATTCCTTGTAATTTGTTTTAAACTTTTGCAAAGGTCATGTAAGAGAAGGAGTGGGGGGTACCTGTAGGGAAATGTCTCTTTTTTACAGTAAAAGCAGGAACCCACAGCTAAGGCTATTTTTGTGGATTTTTCTAACAGAATAGGGTTTTTAAACTGCTTTTATATTCTGGATTTTTTTCTTTATAGCTAAAGGTAGCAGACCACTTTAGCAATATTATAAAAAGCCCCATAGGGCCTTTGAATTAAATGTTCCTTTTGGTTTAAATGGTTTGAGACTTTGAAATAAAGAATGGTGAGGCCTGCTATATTTGAGGGCTTTGCTGTTTGATGCATCACTTTTGTTTTACCATCCATAACGTCCTCTGGGATCCTGAGAACACTTTACAAAGCAGAAGTCCAAAAGTCACCTGCTTATGGCAAAGCTGCTCTCCAGAGGTGGGGAATAAGTGAAACTGAAGTAATTCAGCTCAAATAAAGATAAAAATAGACACAAATAATATCAAGCTTTAATAAAAGATTAAATGTTGCCAGGCTGGAGGGGGGAAGAGCAGAGGATAAGGAAGAGAATGGGGATCACAAGTAATAGGACAAGAGGAAATGGTCCCAGGTTGGGCCAGGGATGGTTTAGGTTGGATATCAGAAACAATTTCTTCATGGAAAGGGTTTTCAAGCAACAGAGCAGATTGCCCAGGGCAATGGCTGAGTCAGCATTCCCAGAGGTATTTAAAAGACGTGTAGATGTGGCACGTGGGCCCATAGTTTAGTGGTGGCCTTGGCAGTGCTGAGTTAATGGTGGGACTTGACAATCTCAGAGGGCTTTTCCAACCTAAACGATTCTGTGATTCTATGATGATTAAATAGCAGGATCTCATCCAGTGGGATGATCCTCCAATTATTGATAGTGCTCATTATACAGGCAAAAAGCGCCAGCCATTCAGGATGAGCTGCCTCCTGCTCCCATCCTCAGAGGTGCTGCCCCAAGGTGAAAATAGAGGTCAGGAACATTGGAGGCATTGCCACTCTGTAATCAGGAATGACTGACAGTAATTGACCCAAACACAGAACAATACCTCAGACAAAGCTGATAGGGATCACCTGGTCATTACAACATAAACCTCTGCCAAGCCGTTTAGCAGCAGTAATGCAAAAAGCAAACAATATCGTGTTAAAAAAAAGAGGTCAGAACAGTGCTCTAAAATAATTGGAAACTGAGCACGCTTCTTGCAAAATTTACAGTCTTCATTTTTCTAAGAGAAACTGTATAAAGGTGGTGCCAAACCTCATCTTTTCTATGAATTACATGTCATTGAGAAATATTTTTGTATGGCATATTTACTTAGAAATATCAGTTTTCATGGGTTCTAATCAACAAATTCAGGAACTAATGCATGCCGCTGAGTTTTCCCAGACCCTGGCCATATTGTGTTTTCTCTAAACAAACCTGTGCTCAAGAGCCATCACAAGCTGGTAAAGCTAAAAGCAGTGTGTCTACAACAAGACACAATTATGCTGTCTTTATTTTTGCAATTTAAGTGGAGTAGCAACAGCTGCTCTGCTTGACCCAAATTTTGTCTTGCTGAAGTGGGATGGCAGGAGATGGTTCTGCTTTACGGAGCAATAGCTCAGGGCAGGGCAGAGGGAGATGCTCTCAGCCGTTAATAAAACCAAGCCGCATCACCGCTCTTCAGGTCTTTGCTTGCAGTTCAGGCGGAGGACGTTTGCTTTGGCAGGCACATTTTAAAAATTGTTCATTTGATCCACATTGGAAGAGGGGCATCCAAACCCAGGGACACAGAGTAACCCTGCACATGTCTTCTCCTGGAGAGTCCTTTCTCAGGTCACCAGGAGTCCTTCACTTTGACCTCTTCTGTGGGCTCTGCTCTTACATCTCGTTGTATATAAAGTGCATTTTTTCACATCAAGAAACCCATGTCGTAGCATGAAAGTATATTTTTCCAAAAAGACATTTTTGGCACCCTGACAAAGGTCATCTATACATGCTGCTTCTTTTAAAACCTCAAATTCTCCAGTGCAGTAATGATGTTGAAATATGTTTTCATGCTCTAAAACTCGTTTATTGGGTGTTTTAGTTTGGCTGCTACAGAATGAAAAATATTATCTTTGGGTTGGTTTAAGGTCTTAGATAACGTCTCCTTCAATATACAGGTTTGTTAATGTGGTGAATTTTGGAATTTTCAGGATTTCAGTCTGTGAATGCGAATTTTAAAAATCCGGAGTGCTGGAGTAATACATAAATGGATTAAATAAAAACAAAAATGAAAGGAGATTTTTCTGAAGAAAGATATAATCCACAGCAATTACTCAAAGTTTATCATTAGAAGACAAAAATGATCCTATTTTGTGTTATAACTGCAATGTAAAGGAAAAGGTTACACCTAAAATGGACACTTGGCTTTGCAGTTCTGACTCAAGGCTTCTGTTGGGACACTCCCAGCAGCTGACCTTGTGCCTTACCGCCGTGCAGAACAACAGCTGGATGGAATGCATCCCAGGGAGTGCTGTACTTCCAATGTGCCAATCACCCTTTGAAAAGACAAATTAAAATGTACCAACTAATAAGACCTAATTTCATCATCCTTTAGTGCTAGAGATGAATGAACAGTGTAATTAGGCTAACACTGTCAGTGGTCTTCAGAGGAGAACTGTTTTTAAGAAAAGCTAACAGAACCTGATTATGGAAACAATTGGATTTTTGGGATTTGGGATGTAGACTGGATAACACTTTTTGGAGAAATGACTAGTGATAAACAGTGGGGTGCCATGAGGGATCAGATGCAGAAGGGCTTGAAAGAAAGCTCAGATGTTAGGAAGAAATTCTTCCCTGTGAGGATGGTGAGGCACTGGCACAGGTTGCCCAGAGAAGCTGTGGCTGCTCGTTCCATGGAAGTATCCAAACCCAGGCTGGACGGGGCTTTGAGCAACCCGGGATGGTGGAAGGTGTCCCTGCCCGCAGCAGGGGGTTGGAACTGGATGATCTTCAAGGTCCCTTCCAGCCCAAACCATTCTGTGATTCCATGAAGCTGTACAGCACTGTACATCTGCTTTATAGATGCCACAGAGATGTGACCTTACTGCTGTCTCTTCTTGAGAAGCACCTGCACCATTAGTCCAAATTTTACAGGGATTTTTCTGCGCTGATCACCTAAGGATAAATTTAAAACTAGAAATATGCAGGTCTGTTCAAGGGTCTGTTAGCTCAGGTGGCTCATGCTGACCTGGTCCTTCAGCAGCTTTTGCCACCTGCCCAGTACATGTGTGCAACAGCTCTTCCCCCCAAAAAGTTCTTTGCAAATGAACTTAATTAGCAAATGACCTACCATTAAAGTACAATGCTATTTTGCATCCAACGAATTTCACTGACAGGTCTCAAGGTACTGGAACATTTTTATCTACAAATCAATAGCCAAGCTCCCCAACACTTGTACTATCAGACGATCAAAGCAGTGATAGCACAGCAATCAGTCATGGCCACAAGAGCACAATGCTGGCTTCTAATGACACGAGTGTTATCTGAGATTTGCAGGACCTGATCAATTGAACGAGACAGTAGATGGCAATCAATAGTTTTCTATCATTATAGCAACCTCATTCATACTGCTGGAGTAAGAGGTTTGTCAGAATTTAATTTAATGCATTTTTTCCTGGGGTTTTATCCACTCAGGTGTTTGAACTCAAACTCGATTTACCAGATGTGTGCTTTGAAGCTGGCTTTGCTTACACTGAGATAGCTGAGTGATTTGTTTTGTTAATTACTTTTTATTGAAAATTGCTTTTCTGCATATCCAAACAAAGGGAAGGCTAATGAGCAATTGCCTTCATAGAATGGTTTAGATTGGAAGAGACCTTAAAGATCATCCAGTTCCAACTGCTCTGCCATGGACAGCTTTCATTAGATCAGGTTGTTCTAAGCCCTATTCAACCTGGCCTTGAACCTGGCCATAGGGGGTTGTAGAGGGGGCAATCCTGCCTGAGGGCCACAACTGCTGTTGTCACTATCAGAAAACAGGGCAAGGTGGCCCATGTTCCATAAAATTGCAAACAGCTCAGTTGCTGCTCCATCTGTCTCTTGTATCTATAGATGTCCTTAGCTCAGTGTTGGAGTTCAAAGCTTAAAACTTTGAATTTTGGCATTTATTTTATGAATAGTCCTGTGGAAGTAGAGCTTGACATGAAAGCCTTCTCAGTAAATATTTTTTAAAAATAGAAGCCAAAATCTTTCTCCTAAATCTATAGCCAGGCACTTAAATAGAATATCTAATTTTCTCAATGCTAAGCCCCAGCTTGCTGCTATTAATTTGATACTCTGCAGTCTTGAAATCAACTATTTGTGAGCTGAATGATGCATTTAAGAGCTTAACTTCTGGTTTCTTTTTCCATCAGCCCAGTTGTTGTTATGCTTGTGTTTTTAAATCTGGTGTTCTGCTCATGCTGAGTGTCTGGTTGAGGGACTCAGCCCATCTCCAGCAAGCACATGCAGCTTCACCCTGGATTTGCAGCTCTGAGGTGGTTCCAACCCTCCTCACAGATGCTGGGCTGAGCAAGGGCTGCTGTTTTGCCTCCCTCCTCAAAACAGCTTCACCGCTGCCTTGGGGTGACTTTGGTGGTGGCAGCAGCTCTGCCAGGACCAGCTTCTTCCATTAAACTTAGGGCAAGGTGATTTAGTTTAATTAAGGAGAGGTAAAACACTAACGTGCCTTGGAATTGCTCTGTGCCTTTGCTTGGTGTTAGCTTGTTAGCTGAGGTCTTTTAACACGACCACTGCCCCAAAGTAACCCAAAACTTTCATGTGGGAGAGCACCAGTGCTTGGGACTTGATGTCTGACAGAAATAATATGCCCCAGCAGAGGAGGCCCCGGGGCCAGCAGGTGCCTGCAGGGCCGGGCAGGACCCATAAGTTGCTTCAGCTCCAAAGAGGCTTTTTTGCTCAGCACACAAAGCATCAGCTGTGTTTGATGGGAGCTAAAGTTCATGGTTTGCTTACCAGACCAATGGGAAAAAGAGCTCTTATTACGGTGTCATATACTTGTCCTTGCTCGTTAAAAAAAATAACAGGGGCTTAGGATCAGGTTCCCACCTTTGCCTGGAAGCTAAAACTGCTGGCCAGGAGGAAAGCTCCGGGCACTGCTTCCATTCATTATTTCATTGGGTAAATAATTCAGTTTAATACCTTCTTGTGATCTCTTGCCATTGTTGCAGTTTGTTTATGCACACAGCCATCAATTTAATCACATGTTACAGCTGGATTTGGGTATTTGAGTTGCTGGCTGGTTATTATTTTTGGACTCACAGACAGGAGTATATCTCTTTATAAATTCCTTATCATATTTCTAGAGAAATATATTATCTCATTTGAATGTAATTAACTTAGTCACTACACAATTAGTTTATAGGATTTATTAATGCAACTATTAAAGCCAGCTAACAAGCTCTGGCAATCCCTATGTGGATTTTAGACCACAATGCAGACAACCATAATAATAAAAGGGAAACATTTTAATATTCTCCTGTGGGTGGAATCCTGGATTCCCTACATGTTTTACGCTGTCTTCAAATTAAAGTGCCTGCCAGCAGTTCCAGCTCTGAGGTTTTCACTCAGTTTTTACTCTGGCTGCTTCAGGCAAATTCCTGTTGCCCTTTTTCACTTTTCGTATTTTTTGTTTAGTTGGTTGGGGGTTTTGGCTGTTATTTTTTGTTACTGTGTTTTGGGGTTTTTTTTGTGGATATTTTCTCTGTTTATAAGGATGGAAATTGAGAAAAACATTTCTGATAGGACTTTACTGTGTTTAAGATGACATGATTAGGGAAAGATAATTATTTGTGGAATTGCATTTGACCTTGGTTGTTGCCTTAGTAGAGGTCAGTACACCTTTAAAGGAAAATTAGGACATAATTTAATAAGATAATTTAATGAGAATAGATTCAGAGCATGTAAATGTTTATAATTCCACTGTTCTGTTTGAAAGATTTGTTCTTGTTATAGGTTTATCTATTTATAACAGTTTATATATCTGCAGAACTGATTTGAAAAAAAAATTAAAAAATAATAATTTAAATAAAAACAAAACCAACCCAAACCTTAAAGGTCCAACCCAGAGAACAATCACCTATGTGCAGGGGGTCAGTGTCCACAGCTGCAGTGACCCAGCCCTGTGTTCGTTATTCTCCTGGACAGTGCAGAGCTGCAACCCATGACCGGAGCAGAGGAAAGTATTGTAATTAAATTATGGGGTGTGCAATGCCTCTGGAAACAGCAGTGCCCTGGCAATTCATGGCGTGTGCTGCTGGCCTTGGCTTGTGTATACGTTGAAAATAATGTGTCTGAACATTGAAAGGTCTTAGTGATGTTCATCTCTTGCTGCGGAATTTTTAGATGAGGAACGGTGCAGATGCAAAAAGTAGAATGAACGTTGTTTGCTACCAAGTGTGGAGTGTATTGATGGCCAGGTTGGACGGGGCTTGGAGTGATCTGGTCTAGTGGAAGCTGTCCCTGCCCATGGCAGGAGGGTTTGTAAAGATGAGTTTTGAGATCCTGTCTACCCAAATCATTCTATGATTTGGTATATCTGATTATCCACTAAAAAACCCAACAGGTTTCCTGTTTACAATGCTATGACCATGCCCTTTTTATGAGTCTGGCCACTCCAAACCTGCTGTTTCACACAGACTGAGCTTCTTTTCTTGCTTGGAGCTTACTCTGCCCTTCGACTTGAGCGAGAAATTAACCCTGGAGCCCATGGATGTCTGCAAGAGGCCCAGGTTTTCCCTGAGAGCAGAGGATATCTGTAGGGGTTATGGAGTTTATGGAGCTGTGCACCTGCTTTGAGGTCAGGAGCTGTGATTTCCCTGGTTCAGACATGTGTTTGCTCTCCTTCAAAGCCTCTTATGCACATTTGTCATGTGAGAACGGGTGCTCCCAGCAGTGTTGGCGTTGCTTTGCCATATGTCATGATTTGAGATTTCTGACTTTACTCCAGCTGAAGTGTCAAATTGATTTAAATTTTCTGTTGAAAAATGGAAGTTCTTTTCAGAATAAATTTTTTCTGTTTTCTTTTTCCTGGATAGTTATTTTCACAGAAAAGATAGAAGAGAAAGTGTTACTGGAAAAAAGAGTTCAATCTTTGAATAGGAAAATGATATATGTTTACATAAATAAACATAGAATGTAAGTAGGCCATTATTTAGAAATTTCAGCTTTTGAATGAACATACATTGAAGAAATGGCTAAAGTTATGAGCATTAAACCTAAATAACAATAATTCAATTTTCGTAAACCCAGGTTATTCTGTGTTTCAAAGCTCCAGGTTTAGCTGTAAAGGCTGGAATTCTGGCTGTACTGAACTTAAAGGCAGCTTTGTCATTACTTCCATGTGGCCAGAATTTCATTCTGAGAGAAGCTAATACAAGAGCATAAGATGATTTTCTGTGGTGAATTCAGATTTTCCTCTCGTTAGAATATTCATTTCAGCGTAGAGTAATAAATGAGGATTTCAGCTATTTGAATGCCTGAAAAGTGGTGAGAATGGTTTCCCTTCTCCCTTCCAGACCTGCCACCTGGAAGGAAAGTCTCAGCTGTACAAGGGGCATAAAGAAAAATTGAGGAGTAAATTCTGAGTTGGAAATGTTCATGTAGAGCAAGAATCATATACATGTGACAAAACATCTGAGATATACACAGTACAAGAGAGGCTGATTTCTAATGGACAATAGAATTTAAATATTTATTATTATAGGGTTATATTTTTCCCAGGTTTATCAAGCTCAGGTTTGATTCAATGCCAGTGCCATTAAAACTGCTCATATTGCTTCTTCATTTTCTCCTTATACTGAACAATGATATCCGCTCTTTGATGGAAACTTGTGTTTTGTATCACTCATTGCTCCCTTCAAAAATATTTTCCTTGAAAGTGAGTTAAGCTTAATAAAATAGACTGACTTAATTCTGAAAGAAACTGTCTCTTTAGGGTTGTAATGCTGTTAGTTTACCTTTACCCATTCTTATGCTGTCTTATAGTCAACTCAGAGGATCTTTCTTGAGGAGCTCAATCTGGTTTGACTGATTATGAAGAGAGAAGTTGCACTTAGCCAGGTTCACGGAAGGTGGGTTGTTTTTTTTTTTCCCCTATCATTTTAAAGGGGATAAAAAGGTTATATGGAGAGCATAACAAGCTTTGCCCCAATGTGGGCTGCCAGGATCAGGCAGGCATGTTCACTGCTGCCTCTTGAGCTCTGGCCTCCTACCTTCAGTCACGCTTGTGATGGCTGTGACACACATCTGCACGTGGATCAGTGATGGACACAGACCTGGAGAGAACAAGGTGTTCTTAGACAAGCTACCTAGGTGTGAAATTAATTGCTGGAGTAATCTGGATGGAGACAAATTCTATTATGATATGCCCATCTGTGAGGTGAGGAGACTCTTACACAAGTGAAGAGGTGCAAAAGGGAAAAAACAACAACAAAAAAGTTAATACCTACGCCAGAGTGAAGTGTGGTGTTACCAAACCACTTTGCAGGTTTGGCATCACAGACCTGGATTACTGGGACGTGCCTGGGGATTGGGCTGATCTTCCTTTTAACTGAATGGTCATTGAGCAGTAAGCAAAGTCACTTGCCCAAAATGTAAGTAAAGACACAAATTCACCAAATAGCATTTTTGTTGAAGTTGTACACAGGGGCAGAGTTAAAGAGTGGGGTAGCACTTCAGCTCACTGGAAACCCAGTGCTTTGCTATGTTTTATTGTTTAGTGATGTATCCTAAAGTTTCAGATGATTATTACATTCTTCTCATTTTCTGGGTGATTTGATAGGATCTGTAATTCTAAAAAGAAGCCATTTCTTGAAAGGTAGAAGCGCCTTTGTGTCATAAGTGTGGTCTACCTGAGAGCATCTGTACGATCCTCAGTGCATTCCCAGCCAGGACACCTCTGTGACCTTAGCACAGAACCACAGAATGGTTTGGGTTTGGGGGAACTTTAAAGCTCATTTTGTTCCCAGCCCCTGCCATGGGCAGGGACACCTTCCACTATCCCAGGTTGCTCAGGGCTCTGTCCCACCTGGCCTTGGACACTTCCAGGGATGGAGCATCTACAGTTTCTCTGGGCAACCTGTGCCAGTGCCTCACAAATCTCTAAGTCAAGAATTGCTTCCTAATATCTAAACTAAATTAGAGCTTGTCCTGAACTCCCCACTCACAGCTGCATCATTCCCCTTTCTGTGGCTGTTTGGCTTTACCTGCTCTATGCATTTCGAAAACTGCCTGTAACAAAGCCAAATCTCTAAAGAAAGCAATTGTTTCTCTAGACAGAGAGCTGTCATCACATCCCTTAAACTACATTTGCACCTGGGTTGTGTTGACATGGCCAATTTATCATTATTCTGTTTACTGGGAAAACATTGAACTGTCTTTCGTGTGTATTGTCTTTGGTCTTAAGTGATCCTATCAAATTTTAAATGATCTGCATCTATTACAGTTTTGGCAGCATCTTTTTACATTGTCTGTGGTGAGCCTATTAACCCTCTCTAAATGTAGCTATCTTCTCTCTTAATTTCCTTAGTCAAACATCATTATGAAATCACAGATCTGTATGAAGGTAAAGGCCAGAAAAATCAGTATTTTTTCCCACATCAAACGATATTAGCAGAGATTTATATTGTATTTGCACTGACATTTACCTATACACTTCCGCATCAGTGCGTTGTGATAGTTTGCTTTTTTTTTAATATTGAAACAAAAATTGCTGCAGGCAAATGCCGTGAAAAAACCTGATTCCTTGACTTCTCCTCTGCTTATCTGACTTCTTTTCTAAACTAAAATCTTCTAATGTAGACTCTAAATCCTGTCCTGAAAATAGTCTTTACTACTCCCAAATTCAGTTTAATATGAAAAAGTGAGCAGTTTTGTAAATGCACATGAAAGAGATGAGCTGAAACCCCTTTGGAAAACATTGTGCTCTAAGACAGAGAAGATTAAGGTTAGATTTCCATGTTGTTTTCCTCACGTCCATCTTCAGGATGTTGGAATCCATTTCCTTAAACATACAGACAATAACCTGCTCTAGTGGGAGGTGTTCCTGCGCACGGCAGATGGTTGGAACTAGGTGGTCTTTAAGGTCCCTCCCAACCCAAACCATTCTGTGACTCTATGATTTTTCAGGCTCTGTGTTTCAATGGAGATTTTCCAGGCACAAACAGACAGCAGCTCCAGCTGGCCTCAGTGGGGACATTGCTGATAGCCCGGCACTGTCTGTGGTACAATAGAATTCCAATTATAATATTTGACATTGCGTATCTTTAGCCAATACCTTCTTTCACCTGTCTGCTGCTCAGAAAATGGGCCTCCTGCTGTACAAGTGGGTGGTACAGCACAAGTTCACACTGGCATCCAGGTGACATAGGCAGTGTTGGGAGAAGAAAATTTTTATTGAGTCCATTTTAGAGCAGAAGAGCTGAGGCACAGAGTGAACTGATGCCTTACCTGAAAATAGAGTGGAAGACTACAGTAGGGCTGAAAGGGGGCCTTGGCAATTTAAAAGCAGTACATAAGTCCTAACTCCACATCTGTCTTTTCTCCTGCTGCTCTTGGGATGTCGGAGGTGCTTTCTGTGGTTTCACCATCAGTATTTGCAAAGCCATCCTTAAGTGCCCAGTTTGGTGCAGTGCAGTTTAACTTTTCTCTTTGGTTTTACACTGAGCATCTCACACAGAGGTCCCTTAACATCTGGGCTTCCAGCTGTAAGACTTTCACCTTGCTCCCCCTCGCCCACACCGGCTGCTGAACCTGCGGTGTTTTATGACAAGATGATGACAGCCATGCCCGTTAACAGCTAATTTGTTCTGACTACCAAGACTGCACAGACTAAAGGTTTAGGTTTCCCACGCTGGAAATATCCCTTGGTATCTTTTAAAATGTGCACTAGTGTTCGATTTCCTTCTAGTTCACTTCCTACTTAGAGCACAAGTGTAGGATTTCTTTTCAACACCACATTTAGCGTGTAACTCCCCTTTGTGTGTCCTTGTGTTAAAAATCTCCTTGGCTAGTTACTAGATTAAGGAATATGAATTTATTTTCCTTCTACTCTTCCTCCTTTACTTGAACTTTTGCTTCAGTCACATTCTTAATGTTTTCCCAGTCTTTTAAATGTAGGGGTAAGAACAGATTCCTGGATATTCCTTATTTGTCTTTGATTCAAAGATGAATAAAGAATAATATTTTATATCCTGAACATAAGGGAAATCTGATAGAGCTTGAAAATTAAACCATCAAATTGAAATAAAATTTCAGACTTTAATTAATTTGATAAACAGGAAACAACTGAGTTGATGAATTGGAGCCAGATTGCTGGATGACATCAAGGTGCCCAACTGCTGAGCTCCTGCAGTTCTGGGCTTGAGTTTGGTTGAAGGACCCCTGTCCCCAACAATGCTGCCTTTGTGAGGTGAAACACCGCCCTGCTAATGCAAGTGTGAGTGGCTGCTTGGTAGAATTTGAGGTCTAAAATCTGCTAAATGCTCTTTGTCTTTTCTCCTGTACAAGAAGAGCCATGGCTGCTGTGTCACTCACCAGGTGGTGAGTGCTTCACATGTTCTCCCCCCTGAGGGCAGCTAAAAAAAAATCAAGGAGCCTTTCAGGATCAAACACGGAGATTTAAGTAGTTGCCAATACCAGCCAGTGCTGCAGAGCACATCCGAATTCTCAAAGCAGAGGTTTCCTTTGGAATTTCATTGGCAAATGAAATCCATGGGTTTTTTTGGTAACTTTTGTTACCCCAAAATCTGTTTCCACTGTTGCAGGTATGTTGGTGAGGTGTTGAGCACCTGTGTGTGTTATCCAGTGCCCTTTGTATGGCCTCTGTAAATTCTGTGTGGCTCTTGCATTTCTCCCAGGTCAGTCATGGTGGGATTATTCTAGCTCACACGCTCTCCAAAGAACATGATTTCCGTGTGGGAACCCAGCAGGAGCTTTCTGTGTCAGGCTTTCTCCTGCACCCCAGCACAGAAGAGGCTATTCCAAAGTGGGAAGCTGGGCAATAACACAGACTTAGCCCCCTGAGGATGTGGCACTGATTTCTGACCTTTAGGACAGCCTTTGGACAAAAAGGATTTCCGATGGGAAAGCCAAAACCGCTGCTGATATACGAGTGCATAACTCTCTCCATTTTGAGATTTGCACACACAGAAACTACTGTCAAAAAATGGAGCTGTCGTCTAAATTCAGACTTGGTAATCTCAGATCTCAGATTTCTCCACAGAGAGAAGGTTCTCTGCCCAGATGTTCACGACTGCTTTCAGAATGATTGCTCTTCCTGATGCCCAACGTGCAGTCCCCTTTGTGTGCTCAGTCGCTGAGCTGATCCCTGGAGTCTGGTTTTCCTCCACGTGCACAGCTACAAATACCTGCTCCTGCTTTGCACACAGTCACTGCTGTCCTGTTTCCCACACTGACTGGAAACCCTTGGCTGTTCCACACAGGGAGCGCTCTTTTGACCAAGCTCCTCCCACTGCCTTCACGTGTTCACCATCTCCCCACCCAGATTCATCCTTAAGGTTTCAAATAACTCTATCCATCAGATCCAGGAAGAAATAAGGTAGGATAAGATGGCATTTTGTTGGATTATTATTCAGTATCTTGAGTGACTTGAGTGCTTTTCAGTAGCATTAGGTGAAAGAAAGTGGAAAGGAATAGGATGGCTGCATTTCTGTGGAAAAACACATGGTCCATTTTCTTTACATTATCTGCTCTGAGGTCATGAAAGGATGATGAAATAGGCCCCATGGGATGTGTTTGAAGTAATTATGTTCCCAGGTTATTTAGTGAGTAGGGTTTCCTTTTACTTACAACGCTGCTATTTGTAATTAAATAAATAATTTGCTTTGATATTAGTCTCCAATCATTGCATGAATTGTTCTTGTGCATATTGAGAAAATTGCACTGTGCAATTTTAATGTATGTTAGTGTATTCATCATTGGACTGGTTTATGTTTAAAGAAGTGATTATCTAAAAACATGTTTAAATGATGTTTGAAATCTTTTTCTGATGGCTTAGCACCTAAAACAGGACTCCAATCCCCTTTTCTCTCTGATAAGTAGAGAAGGCCAGTGGTGGTTTGAGGGTGAGGAGGATGGTGCTGGTTTTGCTTGGCTACTCTTTATCTGTTCAGTTTAACCCTGTGTGTTTCAGTATGGCTCAGTTCATGATGATGAAGTGGAAGCATAGGGAATAGTTTATAAAAACATGTTTTAGTAGTAACGCCACGTGTGGAGAGAGGTTAAGGCAGCAGCTGGGCATGTGAGCAGGGAAACAGGAGAGACTGAGCTGATTTCATGGGTGCAGCCCTGAGTGCAGTTCTGGAACTGGTATTGGAGATGGTGAGAGAAGGAAGGAAGGTTGAGAATAATAAAAGGGAAAAAAAAGAGGGAAGAAATCCATGAGGCAATGGAGAATGCTGTAAGCAGCTGCATGTGGTGAAGGATTGATCTGAGAATACCAGCCTAGAAATAGGAATTCATGTCACTTTAGAATAGCCACATTCGTGTCCTCGGGCTGGTGATCATTCACAGAATATGATGGTGATAGGACAAGTTTCCTTGGGAGCTCTGGCTGCAGTTTTGTGCCACAGCTGGGGAGGCAGTGTTTCCCCAGCCTTGTGGGGCTGCTGGGTTGGCCCAGGCTCCACACCTCTGTGCCCCCACCAGCGCAGGGTTCTGTGCATGGGATCAGCTCCCAGCACAGAACGCTTGCATCAGCCCCTAGCCACAACATTGAGGCAAACCTTAAAGAAGGAATATCCTAATAATTAATATCTTCCTCTGTTCAGAAGGAAAGTTAATCCGTTCTTTCTCCTCCAACCCCAGCACATTCCTGACAAAAGTGAGGCTTATATAGGTCTCAACCTCCAGAACTGTGAAACTAGAAAAAGCCAAAAGTATTAAGGAATGAACCTTTTCCACAATGTGAAGTTTTGCCCCCATCACTGAGCACATGCTTCCAGGCAAGGAGAGATCCATCTCACTGCTGCCTGCACTTGTGCCAACAGTGGAGCATCTCCTTGGATCGTTTCACATAAAAGCTCTAAAAAAAATCAAATTTTCTCTTTATTGAACTGGTTCTTAGCCTGGACCATTCTAATGTAGGATAACGTGAACTGCTTTTCTAGGCTTAACGGTGAGGGGTTTACATCTCCTGTCTTTCTCCTCCTCCTCCTATCACAGCTGTATAGGCAGAAGTGCTGCAGTCTAACTCACATCCTGGGTAAGTTTTATTTCCAAAATGGAAGAAAGCTTTAAGGTTTAATCTCCATGGGAAAGAAATCAGAAGATATAAATCTAATAGAGAATGATCATTTAGTTTTAAAAAAATCTCCCATCTCTTGAGCATCTGGGTAAATGCAGAAATTGCCTTATTAGTCTAATGGAATTGCCTTTTGATGTCTGAAAAGGTTTGAATCAGTGGGCCTATGGCAATCCAATAGGGCATCACAGAAATTTCTTTTAAGCCCTCACTGAACTCTGTGGAGAAGTTGATCTGCTCACAAAGGTGGGGGCTTTGCCCATCCCATCTGATTCGGACACACAAGAATACAATTTTCTGTTCAACTCTGCATTACAGGCCAAAAGATGCCATTTTCTATCCACAGAACTGCTCTTTAAAAGCTGTGCCAGAGGTTAATAATTGTACCTCTGGGGATCTAAGGTTAAAAATGTGATTTTTCTGTCAGTGTAATAGAGTCTGCTTAAATTCATGGATTCAGCTCCACATTGGGATCAGCAGAGAATATACCCAATGAACAAAACCTGTCAATAGAAATCAATACAATTTTCAACTTCTGAAAGACAACTCTTTTGCCTTCATGTGCTTTGTAAGTCTGTCAGTCCTTCCTATGCACAGTGAATTTAGATTTTTTACTTTACTTTTTATAAGATAGCAAAACAATGTAAAGCCTTGGTTATTTAACCATGGATAGTCCAGTGAGAGCACTTCCTACTCTGAAATAGTGAACACTGTGCAAAAAACAAGTGTGTCTAAGCCTCTGTGTATGCCTGCCATGCATCTGTATCTGTGCCAAACTGAATGAAGAGGAAGGGGTTGTCATTTTCCAGGATATGCTTAGATTCAGTGTTTTCCTCTTATAAAATGACTGGATGGTTCAGTGACCCTGCCAGGGATTTTTCCCCATCTAAGGTGATTTAAGGTCACCTGCTGCAAGCTGAGACCTGACACCCCACAGTGCTCATCACATCTGACACATCCCAGGGCCAGTAGGGTGGATGTGTCAGGCAGGGACAGAGGTTTCCCCATCACCCAGGATTCCTGTGTTCGTCAAAGCCTCTGTTTACTTTCCTCAGACTGTGTCTACCTGGAGTTGCATGTTTGCCTGTACATGAAGACAAAACCAGTATTAATTTAATTTTCTTGCCCTTAGAACGTTCCTGATTTTTTGCATTTGTGACATCTCTGAGCATTGATGATCTGGGGCTGTGCTGACTGTGCAGAGTGAAGTGCTGTAGGGTATCTGGGGAGGTCTGGGTGTTCAGAAGGGCTGGGAAAAGAGCTATAAGAGGGACAAGGAGGTCAAAGGCATTCCTGGCAAGGAGAGAGTGAACTATTAAGACCAGGATTAATTGCTAGGACTAACAGAGGGCTATTAAAGGGGGCTGGGTACTATCTGCCTGTGAGTGTATCTGTGGTCTGGCTTCAAATGTGCTTCCTGGTATCCATGGACCTAGGGAAACTGAGAGACAACAGAGAAGAATTTCCTTGGGTGTGCTAAGAACATGGAAGTGTGCCACTGTCCTACCTCACAGGCCTCTGAGCTGTCATGGCCTGGAGCAGGAGGAAAAAGATGCCTGTCTCCATCACAACAGCAAGGAGCCAAAGCAAGGGCCCTGTACGCTATAGCGTGACCTGACTCATTGAACATTTCTATTCATATCTCCTGCTTGGGACTGAGGCCACAAACTGAATGTGTCCTACTGGTACAAGGGCTTTCAGCTTGCGACTGGAAAAATGACTTTTTGGATCCAGGGCTTGGATGTGAAGAATTGTTTGTTGGTCCAGTGTTACCAGAATTTTCAGTGCTGCAGGATGTAGGATGCTATGAATATAATTCTGCACTGAAAGGAAATAAGAAAAAAAGAGAAGCAGAACAGCAAACCTTCCAGAAAAATACAGTTATCAATCTTACCAGTAGAATGTGTATGTATACCGTGTTCTTATTTATTAGAACAATCTAAAGTTTAACATTTCTCTTCTGTAGAAGATTGACATGTCAAAGTTCATTGAAAAATTATAAATTGCAAATATATTTCCAAGCAAAAATGTTTCCAAGCAACTAAAACACCTTTTTTTGTCAATGAAGTTAAAATATTTCATTTTGATTTTGCTGTATTAGTATTCCATATTTTTGTTGTACCTGGATTTTCAAGTTGTTACTCTGAGAGACACGCTTTAAGTAGTCTACTTGGAGTTGGTAACCTAATAACAACTTGTTGCATGATTTTAAACTGAGATTCTAGTTAACTGCTTTTGTCGTTAGAAATTTAATTGGATCAGCAATTGGTTTCCATGTGTGATTGGTATTCAAAATGTTCTTTTAAACTGTTACTGAATCCTCTGAGGATGGAAGACTGAGACCCTGGTTTTGGGGTTTGCTCCTTTTTAGATGCTGAGTTTAACAAGTGGAGAGAGTAGAAACAAAGTCTCAGGCTCTCTTTTAAAAATTTATTTTAACTTTCTTCTTTTCTACTCTAAATTTGTTCATGCAGAATGGTATTAGAAGAGGGACTATACTTAAATGACACTTAGAAAACAGTCACCTCTCTCAAAAACTTGCACAGGTTGCACAGGTTCATTCACTTTTTAAAATTCAGATTAAGTCATTACAACAAAATATATTTCACCTCCACTCCCCCCCCCCAATAATACTTAAATGACCACTTGAATTCATTGCTGTTATTTTTTCTCCTTTTTTATTCACAAAATTATAAAATACCAGGAGGGTCTTGGTCCTTTGAGTAAGAAGGACCCTTACTGAAATACTTTGTGCTGTGCTTGGTTTCAAGCCTTTGTAAGAAAATGGAACAGGACCTGTCTGTGAACCTGAATTCAAGCAGACGTTTCCCTCTCGAGGGACACAGGCTGTCCTGATGCGGAAGTGTGCTGTTTTAACCTTTCATACAAGTTTTTGCTTCACTGGTAGACATTCAGCTTTGAGTGGAACATGAGGGAGATTCCCTCCTTCTGGACGATGTCTGGCAGAGGCTGGGTGCAATGCACAGTCCTGGATGGTCTCATTTGGGCAAAAATACCTTTGAGGAGGAGACTTCTGAGATGGTCCCTGAGGATGGCAGATGCTGGTGGAGCTGGAGAAGGTGCTGTGGTAGTGTGGGGCCAAAAACCTTTACCAAAGGCAACTTGCAGCCCTTTTTCTGTTCATTTTGATTAACGTAATGAACTTGAAAAATGCAATTTAGAAAGAACACATCAGTCAAATAGCATTTTCTTCCCTCTTTCTGCAGCAGCTATTGCTGGATTCCAACTGAGTGGATGGAGACGACAGACAAATTCTTATGTTGATGTTGCAGGGGAAGATTTTGGTCAGGATTACACCTGTGTGTAACACCATTAGTGCTCTGTGTATGCAGCGAGGGTGGGAATTCAGCTGCAGCATCTTTCCAATTGGGAATGAGTGGAATGCCAAGAATAACTGAGCTGGATTTTTGAGTTCCAGGGTGAGATTGAATGTTTTTCATAAGGGCTTGCCATGAAACTCCAGTTTATCCTTAGACCAAAGCCTCAGACTTGCGCTACCCTTTCTGAGACAAAGTTTCACGTCTTCCTTTTTCTCACGCTGGAGTCAAAGATTTGTAAACTTTCCCAACTGTGAGAAATCAAATGCATAAAAATGTGCGCTTTCATGAATTTTTATGGATCTGTGTAAAACCAGTCACAGATGAAAATGTTATTTACTGTTCTGCAGAGCAGCCCTACGTGATGGAGCCAGGCGCTTCCGTGACCATTAGCAGTCCATGGAGTGAATGTTCAGAGTTGCTAAGCAACTCCCAGGGATGCATCCATATCTTGGCACATAAGGCCATCCCACTGCATTTTTCATGTGTACCCAAGCAGTTCAATTAGATTCCACCACTCTATCCAGGCAGTGTCAGATGCCAACACATGTGCAGGAGCGGGGCCTTACCCTCTGAAAGAACCAGTGCTTTAGGGCTGGGTGGGGGGTGTTGCAGCCCATGTCGCCTGTGGGGCTGCCCAGGTGTCCCCGTGGTGCTCCGAAGGTGCAGTTTTCCTCATCTTCCCTAAAATCCTTTCAGCAATGAATGCAGCTAAGTGGCTCATTGGTTTCTAGTGTCCTCAGCTTGATGGCAAAACAAGCAGTGCACATGTGGAGGGAACCCAATTCCATTTCCCTAATAGGTTCAGAGGTTCCCAGCATAATCTGTTTGTACTCTGTGATCTTTGGCTGAAAATTACTGACTAAATGTCAGTCTGTATCAGCCTCTGCAGGTCTTTGCAAATGCATAAATGTTACTGTTTAATATGTCGCTTATTCTGAAATCTACTGTAAGTTTCTATTTTTAAGGCTATTGAAATCAAACTTGATTAGCTAAAATTTAGACTACTGAGACAAGTAAAAGAACATTTTATTATCAGTTATTACTGTAGCACTGAGATTTAAGATTCAATTATTGTTTTACTTTGCTGCTGACAGCTCCTACATCCTTCACCCATTCTGATTCAGCTACTCACTGGTCCCTTTTGGTTTTCCTTTTCTGCCATGTACAGTGCAATAACTACTGAAGAAAAAAGCTTTCATCAGGTACACAATAAGTGGAAGGAAACCCTCGGGAATTGATCAAGTTAAAACCACAGAAATGTAAGGTAATTATTAACGTTTTGATTACGTAATAGGAAGGATACACATTGGCACATCAAAAATTTGTTAATTAATTCAGGCGAAGAATATAGGTTGGAAAGGACTTCTCTCAAAATCCTGAGCTTGATTTGCTGTGTGTTCTACCAGCTGCATGTCTGTGTCTGCAGGACACGCCCCTGGCACACCTGCCTGGTATCATTGACTTGTGTGGGCCTTCCTGACCTTCCCTGAAGCTCTGCACTGTGAAGGATAAAAAACTGAGTGAATTTAAAACAACTGAAAGAAAGGAAATTCATGATACAGTTTGTTCCATATTCTTCCTGCTTTGTTGGGCAATAATCTGGGTTAAAAAAAAATTTTATTCCAACTATTCTAATAATCAAACTTTTATGTAAATAAAGAACAAAGAGATCAAGGTCCAGAGAGCATTCAAATCTTCTTGGCCTCATCCTTTAACTGTCCCAGGATTCATGCTGGAATGCAGCAAGTACAAGGAAAGGAACCATGGCTGATGATAACCATCACAGAAAATTCTCCAGGAGCCAATTCATCATAATGGGTGAGTTTTGCCCCAGTGACGAGTGTCACTGCAAACCCTATTCATCATTTATGTCTCAAAACACTACTTTTGGAGGAGGCAAGTGGTGTGTAGGCATTTTTCTGGCTTGTTTCTCAGAATGAATTTTGACCTACCAGCTCAGAGTTACTCTAAGAAAGAAGAGTAGGGCGTGTATCCAGCCCTGAGAAAGAAGCTCTCCTTGTCCTGATAAGAGCTTCTGAGGTGACAGTTCACAGTGATAAACGGTGCAAACTGCAAACAACCAAAGATTAATTAAAAAGAGAGAATTAACATTCTGCCCTATTTCATAAAGCTGACATTCTCCTTGAAATATATACTACATCTGCATGCTGCATTTTAGCCAGGCAACCAGACATCAATAAATACCTGCTTTGAAAAATATAGCTTCTTGGTAAATACTGCATTAAAGAAGATGATGCTGGTGTCTGCTCAGTATCTGTTGGGTAGCCTGGCAAATATTGAAATGATGGGCTGTGCTCTCTGCATGTGTTGCATCAATTAAGGCTCAGTCCATGTCCTACCGAAGTCACTGCTTTGTTATTACTGCGGCTGAAGCACCTTTAGTTTTCACCATCTCCCTCTGTGTGATTTCGATGGTGAAAGGAGCCCAGAACAGCCTTCTAGAGAAGAACACTTTCTTGCCAATTCTGCAAGTGTTCTTTCAATCAATATTAAATTAATTACAACTTCGGTGATCAATATTCTAGCCTATGTATTAGTTTCTCTTATCTATTTAAACGTGTTCTTGCTCTGTCTTTTTCTTTTGCCCAACAGTTCTTAATTAAAGATTAACAGATCAGTTGGAATCAAATAAGGACAACTGAAACAAAGTGAAAATATGAACATGCAAAAGCTTAATGCAAGCTTGGAAAAATTATTTGAGGTTGGCTTTTTTTCCTTTTAAAGACAACTTATAAACAGCCCTTCATCTCATCTCTGTGGTGCCCTGCAGCACAGGGAGAAGCAGCTCATCAGTGCTGAGAGAGGCTATTCCTGTGTGTTTCTTCTAATGCAAATAATGGCATTGAGACTGCTGTGGCTACCTGCATTTGTACAGGAAAATACTTCCCTGTTTATTTCAGTGAAGTGGATCTCTGAGTGTAAGAAGTGATTTGTTTTGATTTAACAAGGCTGTCACAAATTCAAGCGTATCCATAGTGCCTGTCAGTACCACAAAGAGATGGGAAAAAGAACCACAAACACCGAGACAAGCGTGGGAAGGGGAGCAGAGATGGGGAGATTGTGAGAGGAGAGCTGTGGGTATAGAGAGAGGTGTGCCATATCAAGGGACTGCTAAATTATCCTTAGCATTAATTAGTGAGTGGGAAACATCAATGTTTGTTTCTGCTAAGGTTTCTTAGCATGACTTAGCAATGAATTGCTGTGATTACTCTCCCTGAATACTCCCAAGGGATCTTGAAAACTGAAAAAACCCTCTTTGTATCTGTTGGAAAAGCCCAAGGCAAAGGCCAGTGCTTCAAAGCTGCCAACCAATAAAAGGTATTTGGGAGGTGAACCTAATTCCCAATTTTTCCCACAAACCTTGGTGGTGTCTCATGTTGCACAGACACAAGAGGTTTAACCTGTAATGAGCATAAGAGGAGTTTTGATGAGGCTGGGAGCTGTTCTCTCTGAGCTATGCAAGATTTGGTGGCTTCCCAAGCCATGATGTAGACCTTGAGTGTACAGAGATCTCTGCCCTGCAGAACAGCCACTACCTTTGTATTTGGTGGTGCAGATGTTTCCAGCTGGAGACAGCACAGGTGGGAGATGGACCAAACCTGCATCTGGGTTTTACCCCAGCATGAAGAGCTGATCCATGCAAATGCTCCTATTTTATTTATCTCTTTATTTGAAGAATTAGATCACTTGGCAGTTGACAGTGTTTCCTCTCCAGCTACACAGATACAGTGCCTACAGTGAAGTTTCTCCTCCTTATGTTCCTTTTATAACTTTTTTTTTTTTTTTACTTTGACTGAAAGCAGCAAACAGATAAATGTGTTGACAAGCAGTAGCTCAGCAGAGAACAAAAGTGGGAAAGAACAGCTTGAAAGAGGTAATCTTCTGCGTGAGAAGCAAATGCACATGGGAGTGAGAGATGAGCAGGTAATAACGGGACTTTTGCCTTTAATGCATCCAGCTCCTGGTAAGCAAGCAGAAATGAAATGAGAGAGAAGCTGTTTCTTACCCGGACAGAACAAATGTCTGACAGCATGGGCTGCACCCATGCAGTGCTGCTAGGTGTGCCACAGGCTTTCTCACTATCAAACCCATTCTGAGTTAGCAACAACATGAGATAGATGGAAGCCTTGGGGTTTGGGTCTTTGTGTTTTGTTGTTTTTTTTTTTTTTCCTTCTTTTTAGCAGGTGTACACTGCTGTGAAAATTTGCAATAAAACTTGTGGCAATAAAGTAGAGAAAAGGTACAGGTGCTTGATGGAGCATCTTGATAAGGAAATAATGGGAGGGATCACATCACCAAGTGGGATTTTACACACACAGTCTCTGTTTTGTTTTTGTCATAATCGGAGTTTTTTGTTCCCTGAAATGGACCTTTGGGATTTACAGGCTGTATTCATGCACCACCGCCATCCATAATTTCACTGCTATCTGCTCCTTTTCTTTCAGCCTCCTTCCCTCTCCACTTCTCTTTCACCCTTAGGGAAAGGGGGATAGAAATTGTGACTTATGGGGATTTCCTCTCGAGTTTGTGCTGAACTTGTGTCCTGCTTAAATCAGAAAGTGGTTGCAGTATGCTCGTGAAAGGAAGCAGAGGGGCAACACCAATCTCTTCACTTGTGACCAGTGACAGGACTCCAGAAAATGGCTGGAGCTGAGTCAGGGGAGGTTTAGGTTGGAAATCAGGAGTAGGTTTTTCACCCAGAGGGTGGTTCAGCACTGGCGTGGGCTCCCTAGGGAAGTGGTCACAGCACCAAGCCTGACAGAGCTCAAGAAGTGCTCAGACAACATTCTTAGATCCATGGTGGGATTCTTGTGGAGTCCTGTGCAGGGTCAGGAGTTGGACTTGATCCTGATGGGTCTCTTCCAACTCAGCATATTTGGTAATTCTGTAATTCTGTGCTTGTGGATACAAGTAAGAATGAATACTAGTAGTAAAGCAGACCCAAAACCTCTGGGAGAAATACCAGCTGGAATATCAACATTTAAAGAAAAATTCATGTTAGATGTCTCTGTCCAGTGCGGCTTGTACCAATACACAAGCCGAGTGTGTTTGGAAGTGACAATGTCTAGGTCTAGCCCTGTGTACCTCTGAGTTGTCTCTAAGCCCAGTTGCTTTTCTAACCCATCCTTGCCTTTTTTCAACCAGACCTGCTTCTCTTGTTGCACCCGCTTTCCCTCCATACCTGTCCTGCAGTTTTCTGAGCTGGAAGGCAAGAAAACCATTCTCACACATTACTTTTCTCCTCCTCCATTTCATTTGGTTTCTAAAGAGACTAAATTTCGTGCCCCGTATTTCCAATTTCCACTGGAAATATCTCCCTCAAACTACCCATAAACGTAAATAACAATGTACAGGGACTGGAAATATATATGGAAACTCTAAGATGTACATGTAAAAAACTGTAACAAAAGGGATTTTTTAAAAAAAACCATAAAACATTATATGATCTCGCTGTTGATTTAGGATTATGGGCTTTCTCCAAAGCCCACCAGGCAAAGTTAGCATGTACAAATCTAATAAATGTTCATGAAAATAAGTAATTGCCCATAGAGTTACCTGTTTTGTGCCTGCTACCTCCTTTCCACAGCACGAATGTGGCAGGTAGGTGTGGTGAGTGCTCTCCTGTTGGCATTGAGCTGTTGTGAAAAAGATGTATACCAAGACTTTGCTGTTAGTAACGTTCAATATATAGTGGCTTAGAACTATCACTCAGATTTGGATAAACAGTTTGTTATGGGTAAATACAACATCTCCAAGCAGTTTCAGCTATCTATCTGAAAAGCTGAGTAGAAGTCTGAAGGGCGGCCAGGAATGAGGAAAGCTGAGTCTCAGCTGGTAGCAAGGGGCAGCGGTGGCAGCTCTGGAGAGGTCAGCAGTATCTGTACAAGATGAAAGCTGGGATTTTCCTGTTTTCAAAAGCACTGAAAACATGATGCAGTTCTGTGGGGGCAGGTCTTGAAGCTCTCCTAATCCCAGCAGGGATGGACACCTGGGTTGTTTTTATTTGCACTTCCTTCTGGTCTTCATTATTTTGCAGGCTTCCAGTGCCTCAAGGGGCTACAGGAGAGCAGGAGAGGGACTTCAGACACAGGTCTGGAGTGACAGGACAAGAGAGAATGGCTTCACATAGCCAGAGAGCAGGGTTATATTGGATATTAAGAAGAAATCCTTCCCTGTGAGGGTGTTAAGGCCCTGGCGCAGGTTGCCCAGAGAAGCTGGGAATGACCCATGCCTGGAAGTGTTCAAGACCAGGCTGGACAGGGCTTGGAGCACCCTGGGGTAGTGGAAGGTGTCCCTGCCCATGGCAGGGGATTGGAAAAAGATGGTCTGTGGGGTCATCTATAGAATTATAGATTCGTAGAATCATCATAGAATCGATGATTCTATGGCAATCTCTTGAAGATTTCTGCAGCACAGGACAGCCCAGGCTACAACCAGTGCATACATGAGAGCTGCAAAAGGAATTGTTAACGAGCCCTGATTTTGCAGGTAGTTCAGACATATGAAAGCTTTCTGGAGGTTTAGGTATCTCTTACCTATGCACCAAATGGAAGTGTGACCTCGGAGGTCAGAAGGATGAAGTCATTCACTCAGCTTGTCCTACTGTGATTTTCTAACTCATGCCATTTTGGAAAAAGCCTGTGCAGTGCCTTGTTCAGAAGACCCTTGCACAGCTTATGTGCCCTTTAAGCCTTTAAAATAGGGCATGAGTAGAACTTACATAGTTCATGGACATTGGCCCAAGGGGGAATGTCACACCACCGACATTCAAATCTCTCTCTCCTTGGCTGGGCCTTTAGATTTTTATTCTGCTTAATAGCATTGGTGAAAAGCCAAGGAAATAATAAAAAAATCTACCTGGGTACAGAATCAGCAAAAACTCACAGTAATGGATATAAGGCTTTTTCCCCCCCCTCTAGACCTTGCATGTGAAAGGAACATCAGCAGTTTGTCTGTGCTGAGGACCTGAGTCAAGCAGTGTGACCAAAGATCCGTTATTTCTTTACACTGCACGTGTTGTGTACTGCGAATTATTTATTTAAGCAGATTGAAATGAAAAAATATATCATAAACAGATTTAATCTTTTTTTTATGTTTGATAGGATGGTGGACTTAAGCCTTTAGTAATTTTCAGGGTCTTAAATCTTTTTACAACTGCCCAGGAAAGCAAAGCTCTTGGCTCTGAATAAAATTTGACAGGTGCTCTCGAGCCTGAGCACACTGATAGCAGGTCTGTGTGTGTTACAGGCAACTTCCTGGTTAAGAACCAATACAAATCTTAAACTGATAGGGAGAGGTAAAACCAGCAAGTTTTGTCAAAAGGATTTAACAAAGATCTTGAATGAAATTTGGAAATAATAATAAAAAGTATTTATAAGCTTAAACAGGATCCTGTGAAAAGGTGATAAGTATTGTGTGGTTTCTGCTAGATTGAGGGATGGTTTTGTGCTGGCTTAGAAAGAGATACTATTCATCTTTATTTGTGCTACAGCTTTGATAGAATGGGCTTAAAAGGTAAGATATATACGAGCTGTGCTCAGTCTCCAGTAGCAATGACAGTTTGATTTTATCACTGCCAAATGCAATATGCAGTCTCGTGCTCAGTAACCCTCCAGAAATGGAGATGCATTTTAAACGTAGGTGTAAAACATTCTTTTTTTCCCTTTTTTTTCCGTAACAAGCAGAAAAGCACCTAGTAAATGCTGTGTCTTTTACAGGACTTGGTCATTACTTGTTGGAGCAGCTGCAGGTGGGATTTGTGTTTCTCTGTAGAGATGACTTTGGGAATTGCAGAACTATGGTCTCTAGTCCATGGGCTATGGGAGCTAAAATCTAACTTGGCAGAGCTTGTATCCTTGGATTACTGTTGTACAGCTTTTGGTTGTATCAAAGCAGCTGTTGTGCAGATAATAGTCACTGTCATGGCTCTGAATGCGTTATTGAATCGGTGCAAGCTCCTGTAAATTGGAGTGAGCACGGCTTTT
This sequence comes from Dasyornis broadbenti, assembly GCA_013397935.1. Taxonomy (NCBI): domain Eukaryota; kingdom Metazoa; phylum Chordata; class Aves; order Passeriformes; family Dasyornithidae; genus Dasyornis; species Dasyornis broadbenti. Next base: position 652,389 of record VZRN01001383.1, on the reverse strand, counting down.
CAGAGAGCTGAAGAGGGAAGGGAATAGCAGGGCTGAGTCTTCCTGCTGTCAGAGCACGTGCACATACCTGTGGGGAGGAAAGAAATATGTTCCCATCCAGTTCCCTTAAAACTGAAACCTTCCCCTTGCTGGCTTTGAAATAGGTAAAGGCGCCATGTGCTCCTGAGAGAGAGACATTAGGAATTGCCAAGAGAACTGTTCTGAGATAAAACATGGGCCTCTTTCAAAATCTAACATTGCAAATGAAGCAATTTGGATTCTATTCTTGACTCTGGCCCAAACATTCAATTATAGAAAAGTTATTGGAAACCCAGTAAAATTTCCTTTATTTCCGTTTCATGATATACAAAATGGGAATAAGTGCACAGGTTCTTTGATACTGTGTTAAATATTAAGTGACAACGTTATTATAGTCAGTCACTGATATGTGAGGCATGTGAAAATCTTTGAATATATAACTGTGTTTTTGCCAGGTGCTAGGTAATGTTGATGTAGTAAAGCATAAGTAAATGCAGAAATAAAAAAAGGGAAATAACAACTTTGTAAGTTGCTGTTGCTGATATTTGGTTTCCATGATTATTTTAGGTAATACAGCTCAGAGGCTGGATTTCTGGGAGTAAATATGGCCTAACTCTGCACTGCCTGATTCGTGCAGGTATTTTTGGGAAACAAACAAGATTTGGGGTATAGCCTGATAAAAATGAAATCTGCAGTATCACAAACATCTCCAGCAAGGCAGCCACCATATGTACATGCAAATATACAGAACCTTGCAAAAGGAAATATTGTTCAACCATCTGTTGGTTTAATGGCTTATACCCTGACAAGTGGTGTAATATTTTGCAAGTTGCAGTAGCATCAGAAAATTACATTTCACAACATTTCCTACCAGGAAAATATATTACATGCTTAAGTGAATGAGAGCTTTCTTTTAGGGAAGGGCAGGTATGAGGTAGATAATACATGCTGGAGTGTCTCTTGGACTATCATTATCTGCCTTTAGAGCAAAGTATGGTTTGGACAGAGAAGTTTGTTTAGTGTCAAGGCCAAGAAAATCCTGTTTGAGTTGGGTATGGTTAAATACCGTTGAAATGGGTAGAAAGAACTTGAATTGTAGGAGCCCAGAGAGATCACTTGCTGACAGTTTTAGAGAGAAACACTTTTTCACATTCTAGTTAAACAGAGTTCAAAACATTGAGTTTGTTAGTGTGATTGCTCTTGGTGAATCTTCAGCCTCGAAGGTTAGACGTGATGGTCTTGGAGGTCTTTTCCAACCTTAAAGACTCTGTGATTCAAAAAATTGCAACCTTTTCTCACAGCTTTTGGGCCTTTTCATTCCCTTATGTCTTGGAGCAATACTGATGGTGAAGCTGGGGAGTTTGCCTTTTTCCCTCTCCCTTCTGGGTAGCTATGTATAATGAGCATAGGGTCACAATTTGTGTAGCTGATTCCACGCCTCCTTCCTCTGCCCTCCGCCATCTCACATCTAGATTTCTCTCTTTTTTGGGAATCTCATTTACAAAAATATGCTTTTCTTATGAAACATTATTTGCAGGCCTGCTATTAAAATCTCACTGCATTTATATTTTTGACAGCGTGAACCAAATTGCTCATAATTCCATTATGCTCCGTATATCACTGGGCTGGGAGAGTAATTCTGGCATATGCTAATGCCCCTTGGTTTACACACATAAAATGCTATTCTGGTAACAAAGTAGTGAATATGTTTTATAATGGGATATATATCATTATAAATGGAACACTGGTTTTACAAAATATTTTAAGAGGAAGGTAAATTAGATCGTGAAAAGTGCATAAGGGCTATAAATTATGCAGTAGCCTAAAGAATTATTATAAAGAGATTTGGTTGTGGCCAGATCCCATGAAACCTTTAACTGTGGCCGTTAAAATAAACCATATCAACTGCTCACAGTCACAGAAGATTTATTACATCCCATGGAATGGTCACCTGAAACTTCAAAATTGCATACAGCATGAAAATTCCCCCTTAATTCTTGATGCAGCTGTTTTTAATGAGTGATATTAAAAGGGAAATGGTGGCAGTTTCAACTGGAGTTTTTATAGTTCTCTCTCTTCACATTCAAAATGTTTTTTCCCTGAAGAGGTGCCTAGCATTTTTAGAGGGAAAAAGCTTTAATGTCTGATTTGGCTTGTGAAAGAGGCTTGGGGGTGACAGACTGAAGTGCTCACCATGGAGCAATGTATTCTGAACCATCCTTGGGTGTCGTGAAAAAGCCTTCGGTTTCCCTCCTATCTAAATCAGACATCTCTTCATCTTTCTCTCTACTTGTTTTCCTTCTTCCTAATTTACCTTCTACTTCTTTACATCACATTGTTTGTCTTTATGCCTTCTTCAGGCTTATGCAGACAAAGCCTTTTCTCAGAAGGTCTTGGAGGTCTGTCAAATCATGCACCTCCCTGAAAACATCTTGGTTAGGTGGCACATCACAGCAGTGGGGCAAGAATAGTCTTTAAATGGAATTCCTGGAGAATTAGCAGCACTTTCTTGCTCTTCTCACTGCTGAAATGAGGCAGAAGGTCAATGTCCCAATCCCACCAAGACATCTGACTCTCCAGAACTGAGCTGGGACCATGAAGGAGATACTAGGCTGAAATTTGGAGTCAATTCTCTAGATAGCACAACGAGGAAACACTGCTCAGAAAAATCAGGGGAAAGGATAAAATTAAGTTGAAAGAAATAAATAAAATGGAAAGAAATTAAGTTAAATAATGATTAGGCATTAACCAGGTCATTAATTTCTGGGCTATTTTAGGGAAGGAGAAGCCTTGCAGAAATGAGTGGAGGAGTTGCACTTAGCAGTCCAGATCTCTCAGAGATTCCTAAGTTCTCTTGTCCCTATTCTCAACCTGGGATTGGCAGTCACTATCTTTCTGAGTGGTCCAAGCTTCCCTTGTGTCTCTGTGTGTCTGAGAAGTTGAATCATTAAGATCCTGTAAGTTTCCATCAGTCAGCAAAAATTGGCACTTTTGTAACTCCACCATGTGGCTTTTTGTCAATGTAGAGAGGTTTTAATGCTGCTTGTTGATCATCATGCCAGCAGTAGATAACGTTATTATTTTTAAAGATGTGTGTAATTTCAGTGTAGCTGATTTAGTTTAGAAACAGATCACAAATGAGCAGGCTTTGCAAGGCAGGGATTCAGCAGCTTGCTGGGCTCATCAGGGGCGTGTTCTCACAAGCATCCGGAGAGGGTCAACCATTTGGACATCCTATTGAGACTGAGTATGTCCAAGGACTCTGAGTACCCCAAATGACACTCAGTGACTCCAGAATGTGTCTGCAGCCCCTGTCCCCAAGGAGTCTAATTCTCACATAGATGAGTTATGTTGGGTACCACCATGTGAGCTACAGGGGACTATAAATATGGCCTTTGGAGGCAGCTACCCACCAGTGTGTCTGCACCATGGTTCTGTGCCATTTTAGACACAACAGCATGAATTCTCTGTCATTTCCAGGAGGGAAACACTTCTGTTAATTTCTGTTACCATATTTCACTTTTTAATTTCTTTTTCTCCTAATTACATGTAGTAAAATCTCATAATTTCAACTATTTTGTTCATAGTGCTACAAAAAGGAATGTGGGAAGATCTGGCTTTGTGGAGCCACTGCACTTATTCTCCTTCCTTGGACCTTCAGAGATCTATGGGGGGAATAATGAAAAATTAACGCTAATACCCATCTGCTGCTGTTCTTGGTGCAATAGTATCAACAAGAAATCCGTCCTGTGTGCTTATAAAAAACATGTTTTCTGCATGTTGCATATACAGTGACAGTCTGCAGAAACTTTCATTTGAATGCATTTGGTTGTTTGTGCTATGTGACAGCATTGCCAGCTTCACGGATTTTAACATTAGTCTCCTGGCAGGACTGGGGGCTTGTTTTTGTTGGTTTTGTTTATAAATTTCTTCTGAGAACAGTACTACAAGGCTTTTGTCAGGTTAGTCTTGTTTGATGGTAGTTGACAATAATTAGACTAGTAATTAATCATACTTTTGTAGGAAGGCTGTAATTTCTCTGTAGTTACAGCGGGAACAACAGAAATACTTCTCTATTTTTAAATGAAAGTAAAATTCTAACCTTCATAGTGCCAGGGAAAAGAGCTTGGAAACGTTATTTTCAAAAGATTAAAAGCTGGAGGGCTAAAATTAAGCCTTCAATTACATTAAAACCTAATCTTGTGATACAAAATCCCTTTTTATGTTTTGGGGCTCTGACCTGTGATTTCTGTGTGTCTGGGGCTGACAGTATCAATTACATTACAGCAGCCCATTAAGCCAGTGACCTTTGGGCATTGACTTTTTAATCTATAATGGTAGAGGGATTTATGCAGACTGAGTGTGAGATGAGTGTGATTGTTTGCTTTCTCATTTTTCACAGGCTGGCACTGGCATAAATAGTTGCTAGTAATGTCTAGTACTTTTTGGGTGTTTTGCCTCGTGCTGGCGGCACACCGTGGGTCCTGCAAGCTCTTCTCTAACGTTCCTTTGCTGCTTGGCAATGGCACCGTGCAGCAACTTGAGTCTGTATTTCAAACTTAGTAGGGGTAAGGCTTTGTAGGATCAGAGTGCTTTGTCCTCATAATTTGCCAGCTCTGGCGGGCAGGGTGAAGGGAGTGTTTTTGCATAGCTCTGGTCATGACTTAACCTTTGGTTTGGTAAACCTGTAAAGTGTCTAAATTCTGTAAAGTCTAAATCCTGTGGAAGCTGCTGGATAACCATGAATAGTGTTAGTGTGAGGCAACAAAAGAGGCTTTCAGCGATTTTTTATTTTTATAAATTATATGAAAACATCTGACCAAAATAAGGAAAAAATCCTTTTTTATTTTTTATTTTTAAAAAAATTATTATTATTTTATTAATATATTTGTTATACTCTTGTACTCTCATAATCCAGATTTTTTTTCTGGAAGTTTTTAGGCTTTACCCTTAGGTAGATTTAACTCTTTGCTTCAATCAGTGAGTCCTCATGTGTTTTGTGATTGTTATTTGGTACTTACTCGTTCTGAGTAGGAAAACATGTTCCTTTTGTGGGTAATTTGTTTTAGCCAATCCCAATGACTAGAAAATGAGCTCAAATGCCTCAGAGGAACCAATTTTTCCTAATGTATGTACTGGATGTCATGTATTTCTCCATTACTCTTTGGAAATTTACCATCCAGTCTTATTCAGGACAATACCATAAGTAGAAAAATGCTTATAAATATACCATTAAGCAGAACAAAAGCCTCCAGCTAGACTTAGTGGGAATTTAATTAATTATGAGCTGCACAAATTCTATGTGCATTTAGTCATTCTTCCTCCATAGCAATTATGTGTGTTAGGAGCCTTTTTTCCTACTTTCTGCATAGGGATAGACAAATATCTGCTGAATTTAACATTAATTACGTATGTATGAACCCTTAGTATATTCTTAGGTACAGATCACCTAATTACACTTGTAGACTGAGTCCAGATGTTCCTTGCTCCCCCTCTCAGAATTGCCCTTTGCTCATGTGTCCCACTCGACAGCGATGGGAAGATTGAAAGTGGTCCAGCTTCCAGCTTCCCATTCCCCAGAAAGGAGCCCCATTACCATCAGGTTTTCAGGAGCCTGCCTTTCCTTCGTCCCTGTGTCTGCCTTGCCATGTCCTCTGAACACACTGGTACTCATCTCTTTGAAGGCCTGGCGATCTGGGGATGTGTGATCTGGCCATGCATGACTAAATTGTGTATTCATGGGGGGTTTTATTATTTGTCGCCCCCCATGTGGTGAATATACCTTTGTTCAGAAGCTCAAGGGACAGAGATGTGATGGTACGGTTAACTGGTAGCCAAGTTAATTCTAGCTCAGCCCATCCAACATGCAAGCCCACACAGATGCTGAGACCCTACATCTAAGCCCAACCTAGAAATTCCTGTAGATCTCAGAAAAAAACCCATGAAACTTGTAATTTCCCTAATGCAACCAGTGCAGAGACACTGGCTGGCCCCTGATCTAGCTTTAGGAGTTGGGTAAGTAGTCTGGGACCAAGCAGTCTGCAAAATATCTTTCCAAACTTACCTGTCTGGCAATTCCAGTGGAGTCACCGTTGCTCTTTCAAGTGCTGGAGCTGAGGATACAGCATGAGCCGCTCCTGATGCTTGCTAAATGTAATTTTCTCCAGCTGGTCATCCAGTACCCATGGAGTAAGTCACATATCTGTAGGGAGAATGAATTGCCTGGTTTTTGAGCTCTGAGGGAGGGAGCAGCTTAACCATGAGATCAACATTGCTTTTCAGCCACCTTTAAAAAATCATGTAGGAAAAGGCCTGAGGTAAAATATCAGAGTAGAGAGGTAGCCTGGCACATCTGAAGGAGAAGACCTGGTTGTATCCTGGAAGGTGTAACTTAACCTTCCTTGATCTCCTCTACATGGGAGGGGGAGCAGCTCTGATTGCAAAGGGTGGACAGGTGAAGGTCACCTACATCTACAAGAGTTTGGCAGCTCTTGAATTGCCATTGCCAGGGTCAGAGTTTTAGAAAGCCCGGGGCACAAAACCAGAGTCTGTGATAGAAGGATGAGGGGAGCCCTTTGCAGCTGTGGTGAGGGGACAGGAGCTCTGCAGATGTTCTCAGGGTGCCTGTTGAGCTGTCACTTATGTGACCATGTCACCAAGTGACCATGTTGCACACTTTTTATGGCAAGCACCCACGGGTGTTTTAGATACACAGCCAGCCCAGATCTTGCTGACCCACATTCCCTAGACAAGAACCAGCTCCAGACTGTCAAATGTCTTCGGGAAACTTCGTAAATGGATTGAAGCTTTGGGTGTTTCATTCGCCTACACATAAACTGAACACGAGCAAAACTTGGAGTGAATTTGAGAACTTTAACAAACTTCTCAGGTTTGGCCCTCGTGCTGGTGTCTGCCTCAGACTGAGCAATCAAAGAAAATCAGGCTTCCATGCGAGATGGGACTGCGCTTGGGCACCTTCCAGCCCTGAGACTGTAAAGTCAAGTAGGAGCTCTCAAAAGCAACTTGTTTGAAAGGATTTGGGACAGGAATTTGCCTCTGTCCCATAATTTCCAGAAGACTGTCTTTTAGGCTTTCCCCTTTTAATAACTATTTCTAAATTCTTAAAGACTACTTTGAAAAGAAAATCATTGAGGAAAGGGGTAATTGAAATTTCCCAGAGGGAATGCTTTAAAGTGGCAACAACTCAATGGTTGGCCAACACTGCTACGAGGCTTCCGATCCTGCTGTCAAAGCTGGTTAACTGAAAGGCTTTCTCCCATCACGGACTGTCAGGCTGAATTTGTCATGTAGCATGAGAGTGAATCAATGAACTGATTAGCAGTGGTTGAGGGGGATAGTTTAGGAATTAGCACTGGTATGATTTCTGTGGCTTGCTTTGTGTTTTTGAATGTAAAGGATTGTGACCAGGCCAAGTATAAATAGGAATAATTCCTGTAGTTTGAATTCCTGGATTTGTCCCAGGGAAAGTTTTGGCAGTAGAGGAGACAGCAGAGGAGAAGGTGTTGATCAACTACCCTTCCTTCCTGTATTCCTTTCACTTCTCTGTTATAATATTATCGATGAAGAGGCCAAAATGGTGTCTGGGCATATGTGAGAAATCAATGAAAGAATAAATCTTAAAAAATAATAAAATCAATTGCCTACAGTGTAAATCAAAATGTGACCTGGTTTTGCTGATCTGTGTATATGCTGCACAAGTACCTAGCTGTCGAGAGATATATTTTGCTTTATTTCTTTCAACTGGATTTTTGTAGAAGCTAATTTCTTAAGAGAGGAAGAGGCTGTTAATTTTAGTTTTTCCAGCAAAGGTTCTAAATCCAAGCTCCCTCTTTCAGAACTCTTCTGAACTTTTGAGTTCTCTGAGGACTTCAAAGAGCTTCTTAATTGCTTTCCGTTAGGTAACAGTTTAAGCAGCTTTATTTAGATTTTCTTGCTGTCTGTTCTTCCTAAGCTTGGTTCTCATTTTTGATTGCATCTTTCAGACCACTTTACGTTATCTTTTACTTTATGAGATAAACTTTTTTCCACTCAATATTTCAGTATGAATGGACATAGACACGTCTTATTATCTATATGTCCTATTACCTGTCCATTAATGGACAGGTTGACCCCTGCCACATGAACCCTCCCTCTGATTGCTGCCCAGGCTTTATTCTTCTCACATCTGTCTCCTCTGCCCACGCATGGCTGACAGCATTGCCCGTCTTTTCCTACCTTGCACTTCAGCTGCTATTTCTACACTTTCTGACTCTTGGTTCTGAGCTCAGGTCATGAGGATTTACACAAACCACAAAGGAGAAGTTTCATATAAAATACAACAAAATTGAGAAGATCGGCTGTGACTCCCACTGCTGTTGGAATTGCATCAGGGACGTCTCAGAGCCCACATGGAAATGTGTATTTTCTATATTTATTATTAATGTATACATGTGCACAGCAGCACAATTGTAAATCCCTGGTTAGGCAGCACTACTCAAAGAGTGTGTTCTTCACATGAGGGACTTCGATGGATATGTATGGCGTTGATCAAACCTTCATGTTTTAGGATGCACCAAGGGGTGCAAAGCAAGTCCCAAGTGATGGAAGGGAAGGGCCAACAATGCCTGAAAGGCTGTTTCAAGTGCACAGGGACTGTGGTCTCCACTTGTGCAAAATAGGCTCTGTGCATGTGGAGAGGAGCTGCTTCAGCCTGGTGACTCCACTAAAAGTGGGATATATTGCATTTTACAAAATAGCAAGTACACATCACAAGAGATTCTGATGCCTGCCCCTTGCAAGCATGGGACAGGTACTTGTCATTATTCCTCCTTTGCCCACTCTTCCTGACAGACAAGACAAAGCACAGAAGCAACTTGTCCAGAGTTACACAGTGCCAGGAGCCAAAGTCAGGCCTTCTGAGTGCAAGGGCAGTATTCTGTTCACCAGTCCCACTCTCTATAGGGATATGAAAGTGTAGTTTAGCTACACTGTAATTTATTGTGCCCTGCTACGTGTTTTACATTACAGCAAGGCTGACCAAGTTTGTAATTTTAGTGTATACGATCAACATGCAGCTCATTTTTCCATTATCAGGGAAGTCTATAATTCATCTTCCTCATTTGTGTCTCTTACTGGAGCATTTCATTTCCATGGCTGTGAATTATCAGCATCCAATCCTTGAAGGTATGATTGGAGATAATAGCCTAAAATTTCCCAGGTGAATGATTACTTCAGTTGTCCAGTTTGTGACACCTTTGAAGGCCTCGCTTTCCTCTGCAGAGGAAAGTGTTCAGCATTTTCTGAAGACCGTGACCTTCTACAAATCTGTTTTGTTTGAACTCTTATTTGTGTAAAGACTGTTATTATGTGTCCTCAGTTTAGTTCTTGCACTCAGCCTCCAAAATTTTAATAAATGTATGGCAGAAAAATGAGTAGGGTTTTTGCTACCAGCCTTTTATTTTTTATATAACAGGTTGCTGCCTGTAATACGTATTTTGAAATAAGGTTTTGCAAAACCACCCAAATTACTCTGGAGCATAAGCTGAAGTTAAATTTCTTGGGATCTGAGCTTCTTCATTGGGATTTGTTTAAAAGTCCTGGTTTTGTTACCTGGCAATCACTATTTACAACAGTAAGCACAAAACTATCAGTTTGGTGTTTTGCAGGTATTAAGGCAATTAACTTCTCATTTCGCGCTCAGAAGGATCAGACACTGTTAATTAAATCCCATTTCCATCTTAAAAACTCTCCTCTGGCACAGAGACATGGTATTTGGTGCAAATATCTGTCCCAATTCTACTGTATTTATAGGGCAATGCCCTACCTGAGGCAACCTGTGCATGAATCCAGCCTCTCCAGGACTTTTGACACAGCAGCATCCCCTAAATAAGTGGTTACTCTGGATATCCTTGTCACAAATGTGATTTACCCTGGGTGCAGAGCCTCAGGTGATGCCTGCAGGACTTGGTGATGTGCTGAAATACAGTGAACGTTGTTCTTGCATCCATTGGTTGTCACCCCAGCTGTTCTTGGTCCGCCATACACAAAATTGGAATTTGGTCCAGAGAAACAGAACACCAGGCTAATTTCTACCACGCAGATGTTGTTAAGGGCTTGTTTGATCTTCTCAGCCTGTGTGAGGTTCAAAGGAAGTAGTTGTGAGTTTTAGGGGTCCTCTAAAAGAGCTCTGTCAGGTGTTGATGAAGAGCACGTTGAAATGTTGAACACATGCAGAGTGTCTCTTCTTCTGATACACTTGCATGTGGTTACTGTGTTTTCAGAGACTTCAGCCCTCACATATGCAAGCCATGAGCTGTTCTACCGGCTGCTGATGTGGACAGTTTCCAGGTAGATGTTCTTTTCTATGCACAACTCCATGCCTACTGTTAAAAAGCTCTGCAAAATTTTAATACATCAATAAACACGATGATCTGTACTGAGCCATCCACAAGCTCTTCCTCCTGTTGGTACAGATAGCAGCAAGCTCAGTATTTCCCTGGATGGACAATTTGCATGGTCTGTCATCTGTGAAAGTGAGAAGATTTAAAATGCTCCATTGTAAATTATTGGAAAACTCAGGCATTGATACTGTGGGACTGCTGGGACTTGTGCAGGATGTAGCTGATCTCTCTACCACTTCACTTATCTTCCCAGGTACATCTGCTCAAAATTCATTTCTTCTGACTGTGCATATTTGTTCCATGACTTTTCAGATTCACTCATGTTGATCACTTCCATTAATGTCAAGACAACATCTATTGACACAACTGGACAGACACGTCACTGCAATTGGTGAAACCATCTCAGAAACGTAGGCATTTTTCTAAAAGTGTTCCAATGATAAAATATTTTTCAGGTTTGCTTCAGGAAAGGAGAAACAAGAAAACCATTTGCTTTGATCTTACAGAGATTTTGACTAAGGGATATTGTAAGGGTTAAGAAAATGAGTTAATTACAAAGATTTATCACTGTAGCATTTCAGTACTTAAAAAGAGGGGTTATAAAAAAGAGAGTGACTTTTTACACAGGAAGATAGTGATAGGACGATGGGTAAGACTTTAAAAATTACAAGAGGAAAGATTTAGATTAGATGTTAAGAGGAATCTTGACTGTGAGGGTGGTGGGGCCCTGGTACAGGTTGTCCAGAGAAGCTGTGGCTGCCCCATCCCTGGAAGTGTTTAAGGCCAGGTTGGATGGGGTTTGGAGAAACCTGGGATGGTGAAGGATGTCCCTGCCTATGGCAGGGGGCTGGGACTACGTGGTCTTTAATGTCCCTTCCTACCCAAACAATTTTGTGATATACTTTAATAGAAGATGTTAGGGATTTTAGTTTTATATTTTTTTTAATACTTCAGGTTTTATTGGTTTTCTGTGAAGTTCTTTATTTGTGAGATACTTATACTTCTGGGATATTCTAAAACTTGAAAAAATGCACTCGCTTTGTCATGGCTAAATGCTTTTATTGCTATTCAAAACAACATGGATGTTTTACTGATTATAGTTCATGCTTTAGGAAGCAGGGAGCAGCTCTGACCCCACCGAGTGTCATGGTTTGGGTGAAAGGGTGATGCTGGGTCTTAAGTACAGCTACAGGTGCACTGTGAGAATCCTTTCCTGTTGGGGACATAACCATGGGAAGCTGGATAGACCCTATAAACTCCTCTTAATGCTCTGCAAGTAGTCATCACTTGTAATGGTTTTTTATTACACACCTACAGACTAAAATTTTCAAAAGCAAGTCAGATTCTTGAACCTGTGCTCTGTTGGGTCACTTGGATATAGTCTTCATAATTCTTTAGGGTCACTGTTTTAGAGGTGTGAAGTCAGTGGAAATCTGGCACATAAATGTTTGTAAAGCTCTGCCCTAACACCAATTTTGAAAACACTCGAGTGCTGGAGTGAATTATACTGATACACTGACAGGCAACCCAGCTCTGCCTCCCCTCCCCACCCACACAATAAAGAGAGCTGTTAATTTTCATGTGCCAATTTGTGAATTGTGGTCTCCTGGGAGCTGCTACACACTCATTTCACGGGAGTAGAAAGCCATGGAGCGGGTAGGGTGGAGAATGAGCAGCAGGAGTTGGCTCAGCCCTTGCAATAAAATCATCCACCAGACCTAAACCCACATCAGAGCATTGCTTAGCCTGTGCTGTGGACTGCAAATAAATGCATGTGAGCTCTCCTATTGCGTCCCAAAGCACTCCTTTTCTTGGCTACTTTTAGTTCTTGATGTTTTAGTTATATTTTTGGAGGTTCCTTCTGTCCCAAATAGCCACAGCATCATCATTGCGATAAATGGAAACAAGCATGCCCAAAGCTGTATGCTTTTTAATTCATATTTGGAGTCACTTCTACTTGCAAAAACGCAGTTTTTTGTCAAGAGATAAGCCAGCAATCCATGATTATAATGGAAAGACTAACTATAATAATTGGGCATTGTATCACATTGTATGGCTTTCATTTACAAAAAACAAGCAGCAATTTGGTGATATAGATGCTGGAGCTGCTTTGAAACACTTTCATACCTGAAGGATAAGTAAATATCTTAAAAGAATTGTGGATTATTTCACTTGCAATACCTACAGCAAAACAGAGAGCAGAAATGACTGAGGTTCAAAAAAGTCTGGTACTTGGTCAGGGAAGGCATCCTGCACCAGCTGGCAGAGTTGTGGTGTGATGCAGAAGGGACAGACTGTGGCAATATCCCAGCAGAGCTCACGCTGTTGCACATGCTATATTCTTCTGTAACCAGCCTTTGAGAAAACGCATTTCTAAAAATTTCTGTGGAAAAGTGTTGTGAGCAGCACAACTGTTACCTCCCTAGCAAACCTGAGTCTCGAGTTGGCATCCAGTGTGGGCATGGGTATTAAGGCCACTTTGTGCAGGCTTTATGTCATGGGTTGCACCGTGTTCGTGGATTACGTTGAAAGGGACCTTGAAGATTGATTCGTTCCAAGCCCCCTGCCACGGGCAGGGACACCTCCCACTAGACCAGGTTGTTTCAAGCTCTATGCAACCTGGACTTGAACACCTCCTGGAGTGGAATGTGATCATCTCCTTCAGCCCTGTAAGAGAATGGAATAGTATGAAATTTAAGGCAGCTTTTTTTACCTCGGGGAGATGAATTGTTGAGACCTACAGTGCAGCTGTTATGGCCCAGCACGTTATTTTTTTCTACTGGAATGTTCTTTCTTCTCAGTGTTAAGACCCATAATATTTGGTGAAGGGATAAGGTTAAAAACTGGCACATTTTCTAATAGTTGCTACATGCAAAAGAGCAGAGTGAGAGGGAAAAATAAAGGGTTGGCTTTACTGAAGTGTTTAAGGGACTTGATATCAGTGGGGGGGGGGGTTCAGAGATGAAAATGGAAACTGAAGTCTGAGAAGGTCCAGCTTAGCCAGCAGGTTTGCAGAAACTTTTCTCACAAATGTGGCTCAGCCCTGGCTGTGCCGTGCAGCCACATCACTGTCACTGCCCGTTTCTGCATCACTGCCCTCACCCCACATCCGTCATCCCCATGTGCCCAAGGGCAGCAAATTCCCTCCACCACTGCTTCCTCCATGGGCTGAAGTGAGGAGGAAAGTCTGTGAAGCTCCAAGGGATGCATTGCATGAACAAAGCTCGATACAATTAAATTAACCTCCATGTTACTTAAATTAATGATGCTCTTGATGGGGACAAGCCAAGGTAAACTGGGAAGGTTCACCTTTCCTGAAGAGGAGCTCACATCATGCTTTTTAGGTCTGTGAACTGGAAAATTAATGTGAGGTTTTACAATCAACTGTTGTACTTGGGCTGTGATAATGCTTCTCAGAAATACATATTTTTAAAATTATACTTTGAAAATATTGATTTCTTCAAAAGAGCTCTTTATGTCATATTAATGATTTTTGCTATACACTTTATGTAAATGTGTAAATAATGTTTACAGAATGATAGGATCTTTTATAATGTCATATATAGGCCAGTACTCCCCAAAAACACCTTCAGACTACTGTGAAAATTGTTATTACTATATGAGCTCTTCACTTGTACATATAAATCTACCTTCCAGGAGGATTTTTCATACCCTGATGGGCTGCTGCTGCATTTAATTTCTTTCTCAGTCTCTATGTACCTTAATTTTAATTGGGAATAGTAAATTATCATGGTAATTTGTGTTATTCTCAGGTCCAGATCTACAAATAGCAGGAGGTGATCAAAATTGTTTGTTACTCACTGCTGGAAAGGGACCTGGGATGATGATGGTGTGAGGAAACTTGAAGAAAAGGAAATTATATGCTGCATGTGAATTAGAGATGTGAAAGCCAGGAAAAAAAGCTTATAAAAGCATCTGCCTTTTCCAAGGAAGGTAAATGCAACACAGACACACAAAGCAGAGAGGAAAATGACAAGCAGAAGCTTGTCTGTGTCCTCCACTACTTACCAGTGCTTTCTCTAATGTCTTCCTGTATGCTTTTGTTCTTCCACTAGCAAATATTTCAGTGACTATCAGGCCTAAATCTAAAGGCATTTTTATGTCTTAAGCGGGGGGAAAAAAATGTGAATCTTTGCCCCAGTTGTTTCTGATCTGTGCTTCCCTCTGGATTTCTAATATTATTAATAATTTTTATCCTGCAAAAATAGCCACAGTTTATGGACTTGGTATGAAAAAGAAAGGCCCAATAGCCCATTGTTAATGACACCAAGTCTGGGGTTACACTGTCTACCTAAACTGTTTATATCTCCACCTGTTCTCCCATTCTACCTTTTATTTCTGCTGCTACTGGACTAGAAGGGGAGGTAAACCTTTCATCATTCTCCATTGACTTTTGAATAACAGTTATGTTGGGTTTGTTTGCCATTCTTACGATTGTGCACATTCTGTACTGTTTTCATGGAAATTTTTTTCCACTTCTTTTCACTCCTCTGTTTTATCACCCAGCATTCACTGTCCACTTGCTTCTTGTATGCAGAAAATGAGAAGTCTGCCTTGATGTCTCTTAGACTGTGGGTTGTCAGTTTTCTTCTTCCAGTAATTTTCTAAAGAACAGGGATGAAGGTGCTGGAAGAGCTTTGCTTTACTGCATTTGCTGTCTCTTAGACCAGTCAGGATCTCCATAAAGGTTTGCTATTCTCACTATCTCCTGAGATAATCCACATTTAGCCTTTATCTTCTGGAGGCAATTTTGTTGAGACTATCAACAGCTTTTTCAAAGTCGATAAAGTTAATGATGATGGGTGCACGATTCTCCTCTGAAACCTTCTTGTTTTCCTTTTAGCTGTTTGTGTGTCTCTGATTTCACCTGTGATAAAATTATCTTCTAACCAAGTTTTGTCTGATGCTGACAGTAAGTCTATGCTGCACTGATGGGTACAATCTGTCAGATTACAGTAATTTGGCCGTTTGGCAATTAAAGCCATTTTCCAGTTGTTTGTTGCTTTCTTGCCTCTCCCGGTTTACTTGCGCTGGCTTAACAGTCCCACAGTTGTTTTCCTGCATCCTCTTTTTAAGTGCTATTTTACCAGCCCCTAAATGGTTTCTGCTGCAGCTTCTGCCTTCCTGACTGTGTAGAAACTCTTAAAAATACTCTCCCTTCTTTGCTAGTCCCTTATCCCAAATGATGGCATATACCACAGAAAATCCTTCACTGGCAGTTTCCTCCATCCACAATACTTTTTTATTCTCTCTATTAATTTTTTGAAGGTTCTTCTGAGGTGGTTTTTTTGTTTGGTTGTTTTTTTGTTTTTTGGTTTTGGTTTTTTTTTTGGTTGGTTTTGTGTGTGTGTTTTCCCCTTAGTTTCTTATTTATTATACTCAGTTTATTTTACTGACAGCTCACGGAGATCTCCCTCATCTCAGTGTTCCTGTGAGCTGCTTTTTCAGCCTGGCATGGGAGAACATCAGTCCCAACGGGATGCCCACTGCTGTGGCATCTTCCTCAACAAAACAGACTTCATTCTGCCGAACTAAAGGAGACTAGACAATAATCAAGGAGGGCAAGGTAAGGAAGGAAATCACAGAGTTTTATATTGGTTTGGGTTGGAAGGAAGCTTAAAGATTACCCAGTTCCAACCCCCTGCCAGGGGAAGGGACACCTTCCACTAGGACCACTGCTCCAGGTCCCTCTGGCCTGGAACACTTCCAGGGATGAGACATCCACAGCTTCTCTAAGCAACTTGTGCCAGGGCCTCATCACCTTAAATTTCCTGCTTTTTGCATCAGCTGTTATTTGATTAACACAGAAAGAGACAGAAATAGGGGAAAGGTTTCCTGAGTACAGGGCGAAATTCTCTTAGCGCAGTATTTTTGTCCTACATCAAAAAGCACAAGAAAATATTTTTGCCTTCTTGTCACTGGGTGTTTTGCTTACTTAACATTTGTTTCACCCCTGGAATCCATACAATGATGTGCTTTACTCCTATTATGTGGGAAAACCTTGTCCCTCCTAAATAAAAACCACATTTCTCAGGAGGCTGCTGAGAGCTGAGGCTTTCTCCTCCTGCCTCTGCTCCCTGGCCACAGTTGTGACTCTCTCCTCTGGGTATCTATGCTGCAGCACCAGAGACTTTCCCATTAATCTGAGATTTAGGCAAGTGCGTATAGTCTTTCTGTCCAGGGCCAATGGCATGGATTTGTTCTGTGTGGTTTTTTTGTTGATGTAAATAAGTAATGTGGGTCCTTGTAAGTAGGACGCACATTTATGTATTCATTGACTATAAAACTGAGGACTGATCTTACCTCATTTTGTGAATTTAGCTCATGCCTAATACTTCAAGTGGTCAAAAACCACGCATAAAAATCAAGTTGGAATTTCCTTCCTATTTTAAACTTGTACTATTGTTTCTATAATTTCTGTTCTAGGGATCTGTGATTGCAAATGGCCAGTTAGATACTTTGGTGCTTATTAACACATGCTGGTCTACTAATGTCATGCAAATTGTTAAATCTGCATGGGTAGATTAGACAAATAGTAGTAGATGTATTTTTATATGCAGTGTTATGTGCTTGATTTTCTGAAAAACAAATATCCCTAGTGGGAGAACTGCAATATTTGAAATTCCTGTTCTTTCTATTCTTTTCTGAATACTTGAAAAAGAATGCTGTGGTACATCACTCAGGGTAACTATACCAGGGATGACTTAGCATCACTGTTAGACAGGAATATGTGCTGGTTTGAAAGCAGAAACTCCACTGGATCTGATTCTAAAATATGACCAGATTATATTTATTCTAGGATGAACAGTGAGAAAGAAAGAAATGTATCTATAAAACACTTTGCATGTTAAAAAGAGCCATTTGGAAATAGTAATAATGGGAATTACTTAGAAATCTGTGCAGAAGAGTTTAAATAATAGAAGGAGTGGTGGCAGGACTGTGTGGAGTATCTAGGTCATGTGGAAACCATTGTCACTTATTATTTTGTTAATTTTTAAAACATGTTGTTTTCCATGTCATATTTTGATCTTGTACTAGTAAGGTGACTAAGCTCCTGAGGAATTTAAAAACTAATTGTAAACTTTGGTTTCAAAGCTATAGGTATAGACACACAGGCACAAACCCATATAAACATCACTTTTCCAACAGCTAAGGCACATATACAGAGAGAATTTGAGTAGCTTCATAAAAATCCTGGTAGCAATTGTTCAAAGCAAGCAAAAATATATTTTTTCTTATGAAAAAACATGTATCATGCTGGTGTCTAGACATATACCTCTTTTGTTTAAAAATCAGATTTAAAAGTAAGTAAGGCTTCTAAGGGTGATAAGTCCTGGCTTGTGGCAGCTGATCTGTGAGCAGGGAAGGGAGCTGCGTACTTGTCCTTTGACTCAAGGGCTTTCTGCTGCAAGTGACGAGCGCTAAAATGTGACTGAGGATGAGATTTTGTCCAAAGTAGGTCAAGGGAAGAAAATCTTTCCTGCTTGCCCACAGCCCTTCTCATTCCTGGAAGAGGAGGGACCAACGAGAACCACCAGCTTGTGGCCCAGCAAACACAATTATTGTGCACTGTGTCTTCATTTGGATGCCACGCTCAGTTAATAACCAGATCTCCACCATACTTCTTTATTGCTTAGGCTGAAGGAGAAAGTAATTAAACTTAATAGGCATTGCCCTTGCTTTAAGGCCACTATACATTTTAAGCTGCCAGCAAAAGTAATTAATACTAATAGAAGTCATGAGTCCTAAACAAAAACATTTGTATGCCAAGTAATCTACAACATGTACTTTTGGGAATAAATTATTTTTATTCTTATGCATCCTTATGACCATAAACTTGTCGCTTCATGGGGTTCATTCTTTATTTCTCCAATTTTTAGTGAATTTTCTTTTTTTGCGTGTGTCTTCAAATGTCACTTCTCCCCCAGGGTTTCTTACAAAAACCTGTAAGTTTGCCATAAGCTTTTAAAAAAAATATTGACAACTTTTACTTTGAATGCAAGCAGGAATTTAAAATACATATTTTGTATTGCAAGTTCTAATAATGCTGGGTAAGCATTGGGCATAGCTAATTGACCATATGGCTCTTTGATATCCACGTGGGGGAAGATTTGTATTATCATCTGAAATGTGATGATGTCAACATCTTAATGCAGCTCAGCAAAGAGGTAGGTACAGCCATCTGAACTCCTCAAGAAAGCTCTCAGCACGTGTTTAGATGTGGCTATATGATCTTTGACTCATGATAGACAAGGTTTTGCTTAGAATTAGTGTCATATTTTCCCATCATGAATCATTTTACACTTACCTGCAAGCCAGACTTTGCTTGGTTGGCTGCTGCATGGGAACAGATCAATTTCTGCATAGGAGGAGGACAGAAATTGCTTCTAATTGTTTTCTGGGGGAGTCATTAGATCATCCAAGTGAAACCTTGGTGTATTTCCATGAATAACTCGTTTCAATACTTTAATGACCCAATTATTTCAGTTCTTGAAAAAATGAACAGGTAACTTCAACTCTTGCCAGCTTCCAAGGACAAAAAGCCAAGCACCACATGTATTCTCTGTTCTGTCAGAATGATGCCAAAATACCAGTCTGCTGGGTGCAGAACTCGCTGCAGAGCTTTGCTTGCTCGTGCTGAGCCAGAAGAGAATCAGCACAGCATCGAGCTGTGCAGTGAGAGGAGAGGTAAACTCTTCTCTGAAGCTCTGGAGTTTAAAAACTCGAAGTGGCAAAAAGTGAAACACCTTCCTTGGGTTATAAAGTTTAATCAGTGCCAGGGAGCTGTAGGTTTTCTTTTGAGGTTGAGATTGTCCAATTTCCAACACTAAATTGCCATTTTACCGTTTCCTTAGTGTCAAGTGTTCCCTAATACCAAACATCCCTGGGTGTGTTTGCTACTATAAGCTGCCCTTAGGCCAACTCAAGCTCAGCTCTACGGGCTTTACACAGAAATAAAGGTCTGCTTTATTTTTCTGCCACTGGGTACATTCTGAGTCCTTCTTGTACTCTCTGGATGCTTCTTGTAGTCTCATCCCAAGGCCAGGTTGGACAGGACTTGGAGCAACCTGGTCTAGTGGAAGGTGTCCCTGCTCGCGGCAGGGGTTTGGAACAAGATGAGCTTTAAGGTCCCTTCCAACCCAATCCATTTTGTGATTCATTGGTCTGTGAATGCTTCCATGTCCATTTTGAAGTGTGAACTCAGAAATCGAACACACTTCACTGTAGTTTTGCTAATGTTGCTTTAGGAGGCAATATTACCAGTATTTGATGCATCCTGCCTATTGAGATTTTTGGGGAACTGGGAAAGGACAGTCAGCCCCTACTGGAAAAAAACTTAGTGACATATGCCTTTAATGCTGTTTTAGGTAATATGTTCTTTCTGTACAGATATTGACCAAAAGGCCATTAAAAATTACTACGCATCAAGAAGGTTACTGAAGGAAAGCAAAGATCTATTGATTTCTTACTTTACAAATACACCATTTATCCTATTTAGCAGCTGCAGCTTTGCAGCAATGTCTCTTGTAAGGGCAATTATCAAACTTGTGAAAATAGTTATGTGGCCAGGAAAATCCTATGGAGATGTGTATGAGAGGGAAGTGAGGCAGGGGTCAGTCCTGTGACTGTTGAGGAATGTCTCTTCCTTCTGGCTGTGTGGAAGTGATTTCTCTCTGGTGGTGGTGCTGGGCTCCATTGTCTCCCTTTGATGTCTGAGCACGGCATTCAGAGCTGTTACTGTGAAAGCCCCAGCTCAAAGGTGTGCAACAGAGTGCCCTCCTTTCCCATGCACTTGTAAATGGGTGTGTGTATACACACATGTACCCTCAGTCTCCATGAAAACAACAAATAGGACTTTAAAGAAGACCCTTCCAAGCAGGACAAGATGTCATCTTTGTTTTGTTCTTTTCACTTAAGAGCATCACAGTGGAGCCTGTTGTTGTTTTTGTCTTCCATCTCTGCTCCCACAGACTAACAATGAAGCTCAGTTTAGGATTGTCTTTGCAGTACACTTTGTTTTCTTTCTCTTTCTTTTCTCTTTCTGATCTCCTATACCATTATTTTTGCCTTTTGAACACGGAAATAGTCATGATAAAGATTTAATATGACTTCTTACTTCTCACTTTTGTTTGTACTGAGCAAGCAGATGGAATCAGACCACCCTCTCTAACATAATTCAATGAAATATGTAAAGGAAACTCCCAGAGGCTGCTCTAAGCACAGTCCCATGGAAAGCTCTCCAGGTCTGTTTCCAGAGATTTCATAGCAATGTAGATGGAAAGAATCAAGAACTAGTGGCTACCAGGCTGCTGGGATATACATGAGCCTAAAATCAGTGGAAGGTCTTGGACATGATTTTATTTGTTCAGGAGGTAAAAGTTCCCAAGAGAAAGTGCCTGGAACATGAAGCTTGTTCTGCTGTGAGGATCTCACTGGCTCTGCCATCTGCCCCTGTGCCTGCTAACCCTCTCTCCAACTCGGGGACAATCCACCTCTCCACTTCTCTTTTACAATTTGTTTTCTCCTTGGGTGACCAATGTCTCTCAAGTTCCTTCATAATGTAGCCTAGGTTTTTCATTTTTAAAGACTTGTCTCTTTATTAAGTTGTTAATTAGATTTAATAATTCAGACCTTTGTTCTGTCTCTGCTCTTGATGTCTGACAGGTTGTTTCATTGCCTCTTCTCCACTTTCATGCTCTTCTGGGGTCTTCATCTCTCAGCCCTCTCTCCTTGACTTTTCCTCATAGCTTGAAAAATTTGACCCTGCTTTTAATATCTCTGCTGGCATTTCACTTAATGATCCTATTACACATTCTTGAAGCCCTTTTCACTCAAGATTCTCAGGGCTCTACCAGTATCAATTAATTTCCAAACACCTTCATTTTATCATGCAGATTTTACACATGGGTAAACTGGGGCATGGAAAAGTCAGACAGTGCTCAGCATCACAGCCAGAAGTAGCACAGCTTGAAAAGGGGTGTGGTCTTCAGCGCTGCTGAGCATCTCTGACTGCTGCAGGCTTCTTTGTGGCTCTAGGTGGTAAAATTCAAGCCAGGGTAGATTTAGTACTCATGCAGTCACCCATTTCCTATGTGTTGACGGGAAGGAAGGATCTCTGTTGGTCTATGCATTTATAAAACACATGGCTGAGGTTAGCATGCTATTAAACTGAGCTCAAAGATGAGCTGAAGAGAGCAGCTCCTCAGATAAATATCAGTGTCCCAGGCATCCAGTCACATAAACATTTAAACATCAGGAAGGCCACTCTTACTATATAATTTTGGTCTCATGTGCTTTATCTTATTCTAACACATTTATCACAAACATATTTATCATGACAGAACTGAAATTTGCCACCTCAGTACCAAATTCTTTCATGGCTATTTCATGTGACCAGCACTGCAAAGGTCTTGTTTTGATGTATGACAAGAAAGACATATAAACATAAATGCCTTGATCCTGACTCTTACTTATCCTTTTAAATTGAATTAATGAGTTTTCATGTCAATACAAATTAGATAAATAGCTGGAAGAACTTGTAAGCCTGTTTCTGGTGGTTTGGATTTTTTAGTTTACTAGACTCAATTAGGCATTTGTTGACAAAGGCAAGGGAAAGAAAAAATCCATCACAATTATGCACATTTTGCTGCAAGGCTTGAAAGGGCAATTTGGAAATCAGATGATAAAGTAGTTAAACAGATACATTTAAAAATGGCAAGGAAACAAAATTCCTGCATTTAAATTGTCAGGCAAATGTTTATGCACTTTCTCTATGTATGTCATCAGACTAAACAGCAAAAAATCTTCATCTCTTAAAATGTCCAGCTGATATCTGGAGATAACATGAGACATCCTCCTCCAAGCTGTGCTGGACCAAGCGTGATGGAATATTGTGGGCTGGTAATGGGAAGAGGCTTGAGTGGGGTTCCGAGCTATTCCCTCTCTCCCTCCCTCCCTCCCTCCCTCCCTCCCTGCTCGAAGTCAATGCCAAAGCTCGTGGTGGTCAATTGTGGCAGGTCAGGGACACTAAGAAGACCCACATTGGAGTGATGCTGCAGAGCAAGAGACAAGCAGGGAACAGGCACACTCTTGGTGATTCTGGATGCTGTGGAGAAGGGAAAAAGAGCCACAGTTTTTCCTTCTCGGTTAAAAGTAGGAAAATATGGCCAGCCAACTTTATTCTCACACTTTGAGATAACTACTTATTTGCAAATAGTCAACAACTGCCTATTGAAAACTAATATGCAGTAAATCTGGTCCCAGTGTGGCATCTGGATAATGAGCTCATTCACCAGAGGTTTTGTGTGTGGTCAGGGAAAATGCTCCTCAATTAGGACTTTCCTGCAGGAAATGAAGGAAGTTCATGAAAATTAATTTGTCTCTCTGATCGTTACCTTTTCTGACCGTGTACAGTGCATGACACTCTCCTACTGATGGCAGGTTTTCCTCGTGACCTTTCTCCAGCTCCTTCTGTGGAGCTTCTCCCTGTATTTCAAAGCTTGTTTTCAAGGTCTAACGAGGAGGGTGGCAGGATCTGAGCCAAACCCTGTGCTTGGAATCACTCAATGGAAAAGACATGTGCCCATTCATGCATATTTGATACATCACTTCTAAAAATAAAAGGACTTCTTTTAATCAAAGAACAACAGATTTTCCATTTTAAGTCAGAAATAAATCAGATGGCACTGCTATGCTGTGCTACAGTCATACACCTTTGTCTGCAGGGTTTGATTCCTGAACAACACCTATAGAAAAGGAGGGTAAATGTTGATTTTTAGCTTGTTGTGGGGGTTTTTCTTTTTTTTTT
>VZRN01001383.1:563506-613556 GCA_013397935.1 Dasyornis broadbenti | reverse complement strand
GCCCATCCAGGCCTCAACACCACTTGCGCATGAGTGAGCTGTTCCACAATTTGCATGTGGCCATCACCTGGAGCCGCCACCTGCAGTGGAGTGTGTGGGCTGGTACCAGTTCAGGATCTCTCCCTCTACTGGTTTTGGGAGCATTTGGCTTTCAGATTTGAAGTGCCTGCCTTGAATCCTGCTTTGTGAGACAAGCCTTTGGCATGGAGTCATTCTGGGGTGTGGGTGGCATTTCTCTTTGTGTTAAGCTATAGTGGAAGGGAGACAAGCTAATGCAGACAAAATTGGCTTTCTCTGCCCCTGGCCACTTCAGATCAATGAGAAGATCTATGGAAGCCCTCAGCCTGGAGAAAATAAAGAAAAAACAAAGGGAAAAAAGAAAACCTTTCTTCTGAGTGATCGTTTAAATCCCTCTGACAGCTCTGGAAATGGAATTTCACTTTCTCCTCCACAATTCCAGCCCCGATTGTTTACTCTTATCCGCGAGCTTGTCTTCACTAGTTTTTCACCTTCAGTTAATTGATTGATTGCCACAAGATTGTTAGTTACCACAATTGCAAATCTGCCTGGATGCTCCCCAAACATTTGTGGCAGTGCTGTTACCCTGAGCTATGTCCCCACATTAACACTGGAAGAGTATTTGAATAGAAGAACCTGCAGCATCTTTCTACCTGTTGGTCTGTGTCTGCATAATATCCACAAACGATGTCTAGATGTAACAGATTTTGGAGCCAAATTTGTGGAGGAGGAAGTAAAGGTGACCTTTCCTAATAATTAAGGTCCTTGTAATTTTAGTAGCTGAGGTAAACCTTAGCAGGACTCAAGTTACACGTTAAAATACTGATTCCCACAAGTGGAGATTGTTTGAATGTATACTGAGAACAGCACAGGCAGCAGACTGTGGAGGAGCATCTTTAAATTAAAACTATAAGTTTAACTATGTCTTAGCAGAAAGCAATTACCCAGGCTGAAATTTGACCCAGCCATCAGAATTAATACACCATCATTCTTGAAGAAAAGGCCTTTGGATATTTAGATTTCATAACCAGATAGAGGACTGGGTTTATATCTCAGGAGAAAAAGACAAATAGTAAATAGGAGTAGCTCTTGCAGCTGGCTTATTACAGAAAACTATTAAGATGTCATCCTTTGTATGGCTAGTGCCAGGGTTCCCATCACCTCTGTGGCACTTTACTGCCTGATTGCAGATGTGGTTAACACCTTCGCTGGTACATCTGTGATGTTTGCATGCATAATATAACATCTTGCCCATAAAACCTTTTTTCTCTTATATAGTTTGTTGTGTCTGCATACTGATATATATTTTTATTCAATCTTTTACATATAAATGAGTTTTATTGAATAAATGTTGCCATTGTCCGTTCTCCACACCATATTTTAGCTCTGTAACTTTAGTGAGTTTATGATTTGTCTTCGATTCTATTGCAGTAACAAGTTTGTTTATTGCTTTTTAAACCTCCGGCACTGACCCTTTGTAAAATTAAGGACGTGGTTAAATTCTTTATAGTTTCATAGTGTTTTTAAAATTCCACATTTCCATAAAATTGGATGACCAGTGTCACAAATCAAACCCAAGACATCATGGTTAGATGGGTCAGAGCTCATTGCAAGCTGGTGCACAGTTTTAGTGAGAGGATTAAAATACTGTATAGGCATTTTCATCTACTTTTATTATTTTTCCTTTTGTTTTACAAGTCTGTGTAAATCCAAGCTGGGAATCAGTGGAGGTGTGTGGCTGGCCATATTTGAAGATTTTCTGAGTAAACCAACTTCTGTTCCTCTTGGAAGGCAGAGGATGTTTGTGTGTGTATGAAACATTAATGCCAAGGCAGCGCGGATTTGAACAGGCTTGTCAGTTCCTATTATGGACAGAAACTAATTACATAGCCCAGTCTCAGGGCTAATACATGCACAAATAATGTAACTATAACAAGAGAGGTCTGCAAACATTCAAAATAAAATGAAAAACCACAGGTCCTAATCCTCCTCTTCCTTAAATCAACAGGAGCTTTGCTTTTGGTGTGACGGGTTATAGTGCTATCCATTAACCAGCACCAGCTCGAAAAACAATGGGAATTACTCTGTTCTTGTAGAGCTCAGGATGGGACTGGAACAAACTAGGGTGGAATGGCGCTGGGCAGAACCCTCGTATGCTCTTGGGGTCAATCCAGTATCATACTGGGGGCAAGGTCACATCTTCAGAGTAGGGTGCTACTTTCAAGTGTCTTATGCTGGAGGCTACTAGGATTCGTAGACCACTTCCAGGATCTTTGCATCATCAAGGTTTAATATAAAGTTAATTAAAAATGTGATTTATCACAGATTTCCTAACGTAGAAAGGTTTGGGGGTTTTTTTAACAGTGCCATAGTGACTAAAATTTTACTTGTATGTGCAAGCATACAAGTATTTGTGTTCTTTTTCTACCTCAGGTTTTAATGGGGAGACTTGTAATAGTCAAAATGTTAATTATTACAAGAAAATCAGAGACTAAGGCAAATGGAAGACTTTCAAACAGCCTTTTCAATAATGTAATGTACACACATTTTTCCTTTTTAATTTTTGGTGTAGTAAATGGGGGATATGTCCATCCCTTTGACTGAAGCACTGGGGATACTTTTCAGCTTATAAAAAGGTCCTTGTGGCTATTTGGCTCCATTTCATTTATGCTCTCCTCCAAGCACAGAAGTGCTCTTCCCTGCTAAAGGTGGTTTTTGAACTCCTCTTGTACTCTATAGCCTTGCCTACGAAGTTTTACATTACGGGGTCAAGAGAGAGGACGTCAGATGAAAAATTAATCACAGCCCCTACATTCCCAGGTAATTCAGTGCATTAAGGAAATAGAGGAATTTCCATGGGAGTGAAACGGCAAGTAAATACCCAGTGAAACTAATGGCAGGACTCCCACTGCCTCAAACGGTGCGAGAGCCTGACTGTAACTCAAGCACTGCTAAATTACCGCTGCTGTTCCAGGGAAGGTTAGTGAGGTTAGTTATTGCCAGCACAGTAATAGGGAGGAATTTGGGGGCAAGGGACATATTCCAGGGTGAGGTGTTCAGGAAATAGCAGAATGAGTGAGTTCTTCTCCCCCAGACTGGGAGTGCACGAGCAATGAAAGGGCTGGAACCTGATTCCCGACTGCTGCAATCTGAGGGAGATGGGAAAACAAATTAACTCCAGCAACAAGGTGGGGGTGAGTTTCTTCTTCTGCCTCCCCGGAGCATGGGGGAACCAGGAGTCAAATTGCAGCAAGGCTGGGTTGTGTCTGCTCCCTGTGTGAATATCAATTTTGTCGAAGCAATATTGGGAGTTTTTGGGTGCTGAACTTGGTTTTGTTTTTTATGTGCCTTAGTTTCAAAAACAAGGAGACTACATTGAGAACATATAGATTGGATTCAGGTCTTTAAAATGAAGCAAAGTGAATTTAAAAGCTTTGTTTTAAATATATATATATACACACATATAAAAACATGCTTGTTTACTCTACTTTTATATCACTCCTCTTTCTGCACTATCTGCATTTCTTCCAGTTGCACTTTAAGTGTTGTAGCTAACATCTGTCATGTGTTTCATTCTTCCTACCATGCAGTATTTCAAAACCAACAGTAAATTCTTTGCATAACTTATGGGCTGCTTTCCTTGGAGGAAAATTGTGCTATGCTTCAGGGACCAGGCTCTGCCTGCGCTCAGCAATACAGCCCTACATGCAAACCCGAGGTGCTGCTTCCCGGTGAAGTGTTTCACGTCTGTAAATGTGGGGATGTTTTATGAGGTCCACACTCAGCCTATGATCTCCTTTGCTCCCCAGCTGCTTCTTTTGGTGTCTTTCCTAGAGATAAAGGTGTATCTGAAGCCCTTGCAGGTGGATCCCAGTGAGCTGAGAGGTTGCTCAACTTGGCTAGCAGCAACTGCAGGGAGTTCAGGGAAGTCTTTACCAAAAATTCTTTCCCAGGAAATCTGCTGGGAATATAATTAGGTGGCGAGTCCAGGGTGAGTTGCATGCTACTACAGTCAGCCTAGTTTAACTAAATAGTTTATCTTAAGTGAGTGTAACCCCAGCTTTAGCGCTGAGGTAGGAATGCAGTGAGAGGGCAGTCGGGGTGTGGGCCTGCAGCAGCATCCCAAGGATTCCTGCACTTGGCTGAATTGTAAGAGGAGGATGACATTGAAATTACTCATGCAGAAATGACAGCTGCTGGGAGGATGCTTCTTTGCAGTGTGGATGTAACCATGTTTTGGAGCTGGCAAATGATGTTAGGTCAAATACTCCAGGGGTCAGGCCTGATTAAGATGTTGGTATCGGAGCCTGAACTAATTATGCAGGGAAAGTGAGCTCTGTATCGTTATGTGCGAGGTGTTGCATACCAAGGTAACGCACATGGGTTCGTGGAAAGGAGGGAGACGTGATCCATAGCACAGGTGCTGTGCTGGAGTCAGAGCAGCCATCCAGCCTGAGCCCAGCAGCAAAGGGGACCTGGCATCCCACTCACTCAGAGCTGCAAAAGCCAATTGAACAGTGACTTATTTTTGAGGAAACAGTGGTGGGCCAGAGGATATTCCACAATCTGTTGGCTGCCTTGCTCACTGTAAATAATTCACTCTGTGAATTGTATCTGTACGCTGAGGGCACCCTGCAGACACCCTGAATCCCACACAGTGACCAGCACCAGCACCAAAACCACCACAGATTATTGAAACACCTGCTAGGAATCCTTCTTCCAGCTTACAGCAGCTGCTTACATTGTGGTGATGCTACTCCTGTTGTATAATTCCACCAAATATTCTCTGTTGAGCCACAACCCAGCTTTCTGAGAAGCAGCATTTATTATTTGTTCTTCGTCCCACAGGCACCTGTGACCAGTTCCACTGAACTCATGAGTAAGTCTCAACTGGCATTGCTTAAACCAAGGGGCAGACAGCTGGGATAGAAATCGTAAGTGTCTCCAAGGATGTAAAAGGCTGCTACAGAAATGGTGGGTATAATCTCTTTACCCTTGTGTCAAGAGGAAACAGGCTCATACTGAAGGAGAGCCAGGTTGGACATTAGGGAACAGCTTTTCTAATGCTGAAGATAGGAAAAGGTGGTACCAGTGCTAAAACAAGACATCACCCTCTCCATGCAGTACATTATAAAAGGCTTCAAAACTAGGTTAGACAAACATCTGGGACTATAACCCTGTGACAGCCATGGAAACAGTCTTCCTATTGCAGCTCTTCCTCCTGTTCTGTGGCTTTCCGTGCTGCAGTCTCACAAGCCCCACATTCTCACATAAATTTCTCATAGCTGATCTTTGTAAATAACTAACAAGGGTTAAGAAGGGCAGTTGTGTAAGGGTCTTGCCTACAGGCTTGTGGTACAGAATGAGAATTTGTGAAACTGCCATTGTACAAGGGACTGCTCGAATCCTAATGACATCTCATTTAAGCCAACAAATTTCTCCTCAGGCCAGTCAAATTTTGGAGTTACCGAATAACTTATTTGAATGCTCTGTACTTCAGAGTTTCCTGGAAGACAGCTATGTACAAATGGAGAGCAGGACACCGTGTCCTGGTTTCACAGAGGCAGCCCATGTCACTGAGTGTGCTGTCCCTGTTGGTTTTCATCAGGGCATTAGAATGACCCAATTTTCTCCTGCTTTGCTATTATCCTCCCTTGCTTATAGGAATTGGTGATATTTAAAGTCATCCTCCTTTGAAGAATGTCAACTGCTAAGATATCATGACAGGTAGTGGAAATTGCTGATAGAGAAAAGCATCCAAAACCCATGGTTTCTGGACCAAGTCGTGCAGGTTTCTCTAGATAGGCTGCTTGGCTCATGTCCATGATGTGATGCACAGGGCTCACTGCTTTCCGGTAGAAACAGTGTGTGAACAGGCAAAGAGTTTGGGGAGGTGGCAGCCAAAACAAAGATGTGTGTAACAACAGAGGTTGCCACCATTACATGTTTAGACATCAACTAATACAACAAAAACCCCCTGATACTAACACTGCATAATAAATGCAATCTAATCAGATGCTATTATAATCTAGGTCTACTTGAAATTCAAATGTTTTGGACTGAAGTTCATTTTATATACGCCTATAAATAAAGTTAATTTGTTCCCTGCTTCCCCCTCCCCCTTGCTCTATACCATATCTTAATGAATAACAGGCTTAATCACTCGAGTATCAAGATAGCCTTTTTACAGTCATGCAAATGTTCTTTGGTGTATAATTTGTACATGCTTCACTCATCTATTATCATTGTTCCTTCTAAATGAGAAAATGCAAATGTTACACCAAGGGCCCCATCTTCACAGCTTACCCAATGTAATTCCTGACAGCAACATGAAGTTGTTTAGCATAATTTTCCTGTTAATAAACTGCCAATTACTGCAATTTAGTTCTTAGTTTCCAAAGACCAGAAGGTATATGAGGATTTCCAGTGCCATCCCAAATAATGTGTCCGTTTATTATTTTGATATGCCTGAGAAAACAGAAACGTGGGGAAGACTCAGTTGTTTAAAGATAATACCAAAACAATTTCCTTTCAAAGATTCAGAATTTTTCTTATCTGAGAAGCAAAATGTGATTTTGTGTTTATGCACTCCCCCTTGCACATGCACATTTATACGAATAAAACAACTAAAACCAATATCAGAGATATCTGTATTATACATGAATATGAGTCAGCTTGAAAAACTACCAAATTAAACTTTGTAAAAGCTCTAAGGAACACCTGCCAGCACTGAAAAACTTTTTTCTTCTCCCAGTAACTTCTGTTTGCTGTTCAAATGCTTCCCAAACTCAGATGGTTGCACAGCACTTTATTACAGTCAGAGGGAAATACAGCAAGGGGTGGGGGGAAAGAATATTTAAGGAAATGTTTATAGTTGCTGGGAAAGATTGAGAAGTATTATGTTTAGAAGCAATTATGTTTTAAGCAGCTCTTCACATACACTGTTTTCTGTTCAGATCTCAACTTTTCTTATGAAAAGTTCTGCATGAAAACAGAATCCTTGTTTCTTAAAGTGTTTGTCTGCACTTCCTGATTATTTCCCATCTGGTCCTGACATCATCATTCTCCATGATAAAATGAGCAATTTCTGAGGCAAGCCAGGCTGACTTCTAATTGAGGAGTAAGCAATATAGAGTATCTTGGGAATTAAAAGGTCCTACTTTCAATTCAAGTATCTCAGTGAGTAAATGTGGGAAACAAATGGGTTTGGTTTGGGGAGAAGTTGAAAGAAATAACTGAGGTGGATGGAGCCTTTCAGTTATCTTGCTTTGGATACTGACTTTTCCCTGTTCTATTTGGAAGCAGCTCGAGAACTTGCCCTGTGTTTTCTGATCTATTATTTCTTTAAAGAATACATTCACAGGCTCTGTGAACAAATTTCGCAAATTTTGTAAATTTTTTCTTGGGTACTTGCAGCTCAGTTTTAAAAAACCCACCAAAACTCCCCCCAAAAATCAAAATCTTTAAACCCCAACAAACAAAAAAGGCAAGAGAGATTTCACCCTTCCCACACTGTGGGATTTGCAATTTTAAGAACCTGGGCTGAGCCTCCTGTTGCCTGGAGGAGGACAGAGGCAGGCAACAAGTGATTAGACCCTGACTGTAATATTTATTAGACAGTCAGGAGTCAGGTTTGGCAGAGAAATCTCCACTATCTGTATAAATACTTGCACTAAAGTCTGTTCTGACTTCTCCAAACACCTGGGGCTGGCTGTTTCAGAGGACTCAGTGTTGCTGTCGCTGGTCTCTGTAATGAAAATGAATTGACTCCTGTGGAGGCACAGTCAGGTCAAAGCTAAGCTGTTTCTGAAATTCCACCTTCCTGCTAGCTGTGTTCAGAGCACAAAAGCACGCATATTGCCATCACCATGTGTCATCTGCCCTTTCCCCTCTCAGTGCTGGTGAATGCATCACCCAGGACCTTCAGCACCTGAACCCAAGCAGCCTCTGTGCCTGAAGAGCTGACCCTGCCCTCTTGTTTTGGTAGCCAGCACAACAGTTTGCTGGTCCAGCTGGCTCAGTGCAAGATCAACATAAGTGAGGGGTGTCCTTCATCCAGAGGTGGTGGCTGGATCCAGGGTCCTGCAGCACCTGCATAAGCTCTGTCAGCTGGGGCTGCTCAGCCTGGAGAAGGGAAAGCTTCGGAGTGACCTTGGAGACCCTTCCAGTACCTGAAGGGGCTACAGGAGAGCAGGAGAGGGATTTAGGCAAGGGCCTGGACTGACAGGACAAGAGCTAACGGCTTCTTATTGTCAGAGGGCATGGTTTTATTAGATCTTAGGAAGAAAACCTTCCCTGCGAGGGTGGCGAGGCACTAGCATAGGTTGCCCAGAGAAGCTGTGGAGTCCCCATCCCTGGAAATGTTCAAGGTCAAGTTAGATGTGATCTGGAGCAAGCTGGTCTAGTGGAAGGTGTCCCTGCCCACGGCAGGGGTGGGAAGGAGATGAGCTTTAAGGCCCCTTCCAAACTCAACTAAAATTTGATGATTAACACCAGGACAATCTGACACAAGCCAGTATCTGAAGCAAGGTGTGCTCTTTGGAGAGAAATTGCATTTTTTCCCTTTGAGGAAAAAAATCCTAGTGAACTTTGGGAAATTTATTCAAACATGGAACACATCGCTAAGCTGATTGCACATCTTTGATGTTGATGCTCGGTCAACTCCTCCCAAGTGCAAAGCCTCAGGCAAGGGCTCCAACAAGAGAAGTTCTTCCAGTGCTCTGAAAGCTAAATTGAAGCTAAGTTATTGAAGTTATTAAACTTTAAGAAGGTGCAAGTGTATGTGCTGGCTAGGTACTTTTTGATAAGTATATACTATTAATAGCACTTTAAAAATCCCAACTCAAGATCTGCACTATAGGTATCTTTCAGGATACTTGTGACTATTATGAGATTAATGGGTATGGGTCAGTTTGAAACTGGTACATTAATTTTAATCACTTTTCTCCGTTTGTATTAATGAGAGAGAAATGGGTAAATCCAACAGAAAGACATGAGAATTTATACCTTATATACCTTAAAGGCATATGTGGTGATTAAGCATTTTGTGTTCAAAAACTCTTGCTAAGCACAGGAAATAACTGGCAATGGAATTTATCAGATAGACACAGCAACACGCTGGGCAGGGCAGTGGTATCTGTAACCGTGGCAGCGCCACTTCTCTATTAGATTAAGCAAATTCTGAAATAAATGTGAAGACTGAAATAATTGTATTTCTTCCCACTGAAGACCTTCCTATGTGGACGCTGGGAGAGTGCTGGGGTGTGTTTGCCTGTGCTTTTACTGTGAGTGTAGTTTTATGAGCATGTTAATGGGTTTTTTTTCACACACTTGAGTGTTTGGTTGGTGCTGAATGGCTCAGATCAATCATATCACTTTTCAAGTGCCTTTGGTATAAATTTTTTTTTCCTAATTTATAGACTTGAGACTTAGGGCTCTGTGCTATTTCCTTCCTGGCCTTGAAGCTAGCAGATGCTCTTCTTTTCTAGCCTGACTTCTCTCCCCTGCTCTCGCTGTAAGCTCATTGCCAAAGCCCACGGCTGGAAAAGCCTGACAAGGGGCTCCCCTGGAACTGGTGTCAGGATATTAAATGGAGCAAGAAAAGAACTTCGTATGGGAGTGACATCCATGTGAATCTGACCAGGGGCACCACCTCTGTGTCCACCCACGTTAGGCCTGTGCTTTATCTGCCTGAGGAGCAGAACCCTGCGTTAGTCACTGCTAATGATGCACCGAGTGCAGGGCAGGCTGAGGGCTGCTGCCATCCTGCTGGCTTTGTGCTTCCTCATCAGGCAGCCCCGAGGTGATTTAACATGATGGGATGGGATGAGCTCTCACCACCAGGAAGCCTACAAATGTTTGTAGTTATAATTAGGAAATGTTCTAACGCTCCTATTAACCTGATTGATGTGAAGTCTTGCTTAAGCAGAAAACTGATTTTTTCCCCAAGTGACTGCAATAGAAGATCCATTTAGTTTGAAATGGAACTTAAAAGGAGTGCAAATTACTGATGATCCTTGTAACCAATAAACAAACGATTAGGTACATCTTCAAGGCTTTGTAGTGATGGGAGAAACCCCCAAATGAGGGTGTGTGTTATGGGAGGGTGACACTTTTTTATCCCATAGGTAGGACCACTGCAGTGTCTGGATGGGCACTGCGCTCATCCCACACCAGGCTGTGGCACTGGTCCAAAGCAAAGCTTGCTCATACTGCCCCATCCGTACTCACTGTCAAATTTAGGGCATGTCTGTCCTAAAAGGACAACATCATTCTAAAATTATGAGTAGAAGAACCACCTAAAAAGCTAGGCTGGCATTACCAGTGCAGTGACACAGATGTGTAATTCAGGACCAGGCTGGTGTTTATGTAGTATAGAGTTGCCCTTGCCACCTTGGGTCAATGCTATTTCCGGCGCCTCTGTACCACCTTCCATGGCACCATGAAGATGTGCCCTTGTTGACCTAACAGAGGGATAAAGAAATCTCTCTTTTTAATATAATTCTGGGAGAAAATGGCTGCTTTTCAGAAATTAAATGGTTTCTGTTCAAGACTTACCCAGTACAAATGCACCAGTGATGCGGCTGAAGCTGTGCTCTGCGGCTCTGCACAATGCAAAGTTTCTGACCTAAAGAGGAGCCCAAAAGCTTTTTTGTTCTTCATGTGTATTCAGCGGTTTAATAAAAGCTCATAGCTCTCCATGCAAACCTTGCTGTCTAAGCCATGAATTAAACTCCTGTGTTCAAAAGGACTTGATATTGACCTTAAAACCCTTGAAAACCTGTTAACTTTAAGCAGACTGAAGAAGATATATAGAACCAGGCTGGACCATGCTTCACTTGTACACAGGCAAACAAAATTCTGTGGTATAATCAAAGGACAAAAATGAGCTTTAAGTAGAGGCAATAGAGCCACAATGACAGTTATTGGACACTACTTTGTCCCATGATTATTTATGTATTAGTTGAAGCCACAATAATGTTAAAGTCACCCTCACTAAATATACAACACTTTGTATTTTGACAGCACTTCATAAACATTAATGGATTAAGCTGAAGTAAACACTTCTCTAATATCAATCTTTCCTGAACAGATCTGCAAAGGCAGATTAAAGGCAATGGGGATCACACTGCAGTTCAAGCACATAAAATCCCTCATCACCTGTTCAAAACTTGAGGGGAATAAAATTTGGACCTTCTGTATGCTGTAGACCCATTAATGAAGTGTCAGAAGTGACTTTTATGTGCCTTGTAATTTGAACATTACACTAATGTGGGGTAGGAAGGCTCAGGATAAAAATACGGTTCAAAAGGACCTTGCAGGACTTCATAATTTTGGATTTACAGGGATAGAGAAAATCTGTGCTTATGTGTTTGGGGAAAAAAAATGGAAATTTTACCCCAAGTGAATCTTCTATCTCACTGGTTAGTTGTCAAAATCCAGGTGACGCCACCTCCAGGGTATATATTCATGTAAAAATAACCCAAGGTGTGAACCAGTGCAGCACAGCTGCAACTGATGTGAGTGGTGTGGCAATGGTCAGCAAAGGCAGAGTGTCCCAAATCAGGGTTTTTTGATTTCTGTAAGGGAAATATAAAGAACTGCTTACTGGCCATGTGTGTTCTGGCAGCAGCTGCTTTTGGGGTGACCCCTGTGCTCAGCAGGAGGAATGTGTTCTTTGCCTGAAGCCCTGGCCCCTGTCTGTGCTCTGGGGCTGCTCCCCACCATGGACAGAGCCAGGGAGCACCAGGCTAACTGTAGGAGGGGCAAAGTACTCACAGGCCATCTTTTTAAAGATCCTTCACACTAATGTGCAACTTCTCTGAGTTTTGGCCGAGCAAAATTCAAATATCGGAAAGTTTTTCTGCTGAACATGCAGGAACTCCTGAAAGCAGACTTAATTCCCAAAAAAATACAGACAAAAAACTTTCTTAGCATCTTAATGATCCCTTTGGGAAAGCTGGCCAAGTCAGACCGTAACATTCAGTAAATCCTTGTTATCTGTGCTTGCTTTACTAATGAGCCTGAGTATCATATTTAAATCCCTGTAGCTGTGTCTCATATATTGTCCGCTGTGAAAATAAAATATTTCCATTCAGCATTTGGTGTATATCACAGGCAGCTCAGCTGTGCTCCCGAAATGCCTTTGCTGTTATTAGTGTGTTGTGGGCCTTTGAATGGTCACTGTGATGGACAGGGTGGTGGAGGTCATCAGAGGGCAACATTTCAAAGCCAAAATGCTACAGCTGTTGAAGGGTAATTGAGATATTGTGTATCTACATAGGTCTGCCCCAGAAACATTCCTTTAGCAAAAGCTACATTTAATTAAGGGCTTTCTTCCTCAGATCAGGGCAAAGGAAAATTCAAAGAGCAGGAGGAAAGAAAGAGAAAGTGAAGCTGGAAAAATAAGATGGGACGTTTCCAGTATAGTCCAGCTAATGACTGGGCATATTGTTTGGAAGCAGATGGATGAGACTCCCTTTTGGAGGGAGGATTTTTGAGTGATATGACCCATTTTAATTTGATTAAATTGATCAAGCAACATTTTGGGTAAGACTCTTCTTCCTTGGTGTGTTTTGCTGCTTTTTCTAGCTGAATTATTAATTGTGGGTTTATGTAGGTCTATGTCCTCTAAGGCCATTAGTGAAATTAACAGGCTCAAAGCTGTGCCGAGGTTGTGTTTGGGAAGCTGTGCTTGGTCCTTCTATCCTAAACAGGGACTAGGACTGCAGTGAGGAAGGCAAGAGGATTTTAGAGTGAAAACACCCAGCCAGCCTAGTAGATAATTGCACTTTTCAATTCCAGCCTCTGGGAATACTCCTAAATAAGATGGACGAAACAGCATGGGTGGTTATGAAGAGACTTGCAGGGAAGGTGTGCTTCTAAGTGAATTGTTATTTCTGAGAGCACAGGCTCTCTTTGTGTGCAGGAGTTTTTATGTCCTGCTGCCTCATTATCTCAGTAACTTATTATAGTTTTATGTCTGTGTTGTGCTGCAAATGGACTGCCCATAATTCCCCTTTCATAGACTTAACCTGGTGGGTGATAAATGCCTATGGATTTAGCACAGCATCCTCCTCTTGGTGGTGGGGGCACAGAGTGAGCAATTCCTGGGCAAGCTGAAAACACCCCCCTGTCTGTGTTTTAAAATCCGCTCTCTTCCAATCTGACTTTAAATAGGTGTTGGTGCTGACATTTCTGTGTGAAATACAGCAGTGTGTTTACTTCTGGAAAGATCACCGCCAGCTGTCCTAGCTGCAGTATTCTGTATGCACACCACGACAATCTAATTAACATCCCCTCTGGAACCTGGAAGTTAACGTTGGACAAGACTCTAAAGCTGTGTTTTGAAGATTTTGGTAGCTTAGGTACTTGCTGAGACAGGCTGGATGAATTCTAGAAACTGCCTTCTCAAACATTCAGTGAAATAACTATTACGATTGCACATCACCTGTACACGCAAGCCAAGTTAACTTGTTTCTGGTGAACATTTGTACAGGTGAATTATTCACCCATCTGCAATATTTATCTTTAAAATGACTAGACAATTCAGCTCTGTGTGGAGCTGTGCCTCCATATGAATTCATAAATCCACAATCACTGGCAGGACATTTTCTGCAGCAGCTGATGATGTATTTATTCTCCCTTTTCCTCTCTCCAAGGGTTAGCCCAGGCCCTCCTGCTTTGACATGAACTGCAAGCAAACAGCTTGTGTAATATTTAATACTTCCTAGTTTGAATATAAAGCTCCAGCAATGCTCCCCACCACTGCAGCTTGTCAGGTGAGCAGCTCTCAGATTATTATAAAGCAGCAATTTTGTGCTAATTTTTTTCCTCTCACACTGCAGATGTAAGGAGCAGAAGGGATTATGTGATGAGTTGAAATTACTGAGTTAAGTGAGGATATCTGAAGAGAGTCTGGGCTTTAAAGTGCGGTGAGGATCTTTTTAAAATGCCTTTTCAGTGTGGTCATTAGTAAAGGCATTCTTTGCCAAAGATGATGAGCTTGAGGGACTCCATCATATGAGCCTGGAGATTTGGGGCTTGATCTCTGCTTGTACGAACTAGAGCAGTTCCAGGCAACTAAGCAGTAATTTCCATAACCTTAGGAAGGAGGCCTGAATATCCATGGTTTTGAAGAGCAAATTTGCCGAAGCGTTTACTTAAGACACCCATTCTGTGGCTGTACAAACTCTTACTGCAGTGCTGAGGACTGAGTAGAGCACTGAACTGTGCCGAGTGAGGGACAGCTTTCACCAGCAGTTGGTAACTGCTACACTGACACTTGTGTCTAATTGCTGACATGCAGCATACAAAGAACTGTACCTGGGCTTCTCTCCAAAGAGTCTCTTTCTTCAAATATTTTCTTCATCCCTTTCTTGAAAAAATTGAGAAAAGCAGGGTTCTCTGAGGCAAGAGTACTTTTTTCATCAGCAAGGAAAGGTTGGATTTGCCCCAGCTTTAAATTATTCTGAAATGACTCAGGGATCTTACCTTGAAAGTGAAGTGGTTTGCTGCATTAAAGAGACTTGTGAAGAAAGCAGCTAAACACTGTAACCTGTTTCCACCAATTTTAGGATATAAGTTCTGCTAATGCCTATGTACCCTTTGTTAATGTCTATACGGAGAATAGAGTGTTTTACGCTTGAACTTTAGTATCTGAAAGTGAGAACAGTGCAGCTGCAGTTGTAGTTACACAGCAGAAATGATCATACCCACTCTGGCTCTGACTGTTAAGTACCCAAAAAATAGGCTGGTAGAGAGTAGATAAGTCATCTCCTGTGACAGGAAAGATTTGCCTAGTAAAAGAAGGGTTTAAATCAAAATTCTCTTGGATCAACAAGACACCAGCTTTCTAACCTGTGTAATTATGTTATCTGAGCTGCTTTCTCTCCTGTGCCCCTGTCCATGCTGCTCTAATTAGAAGGATAACTAACGGAGCAGCATGACATTGCTAACAGGGACATTGCAGTTTTAGTTGAACACGCAAATTAGCTTTGAAGTTTCCTGCAGTCCTAAAGATTTTATGGTAATTTTCCATTTCTGTATAGGCATATTTGCATTTAGCAAGGCAGCTTAGCTCTAATCATCAGTCAGGTGTTGCCAATCTTCTGTCAGTAGGGTAGAGCCATCAGCTTAGGGAGTTTTTAATATTACTGTGCCCATTGTCTTTAATGGGCATCTGGAAGCTGGCTCCTCGGGAATACTCATGGATATTCCAGCACAAAAAGGCCATTAAGGCATTGGTCTGACCTAGTGAACCTCCCAGACCAGGTCTGCAAAATGCCATAGGCAACCCTGCAGCAGTACCTGACTGCTAACGCCTTGTGGAGCATTCCTTACCTCCCACTCTTGTTTTTCTGTTTCCCGTGGATCTGATCTGCTCAAGCACGAGGCATGGTGTAACCCCTGATTTCATCCACAGTTAGAGCCATCTATAGGTACTTTTCAGGGATATGAGTTGTGTGAACACCTCTTCATTTAGCTTCTGCTATTGGGGGAAAAAAGGAGCAAATAAAGAATAGCTTCGGAGCATAAATTCTCTGGATGTCTCCTCCCCTCACCCAGGTTGTGTTTTCATTACAGTGGCTGGCACAGGGCTCTTGCTCCTTTGCTCTCCTGCTGTGTTGAAATGCAGGTTCTATTATAATGGGGCTTGGAGCAACCTGGTCCAGTGGAAGGTGTCACCGCCCTTGGCAGGGGGATTAGAACAAGATGAGCTTTAAGGTCCCTCTCAGCCCAAACCATTCTAGGATTCTACGAATATCAAGCAATTAAAATATATCACCCCTGTGACCTGTCTTTCATTTATTTTTCAGACTGGAGTGTCTTTTAGTGCTGTGCAGTGTCCCTCCTCCTTTCAGCTGTCACCTCCAAATTTCACAATGTCACAAATGTCACAAATTTCCTTTGCTTTTCCAAACTATCCCTACTGACTCAGCCCCATCTCTTGGTCAGTTGGCACACTGCCTCACCCCTCAAGCCTTGCAGGAGGTTCATTTTCACAAGGCAGCAGCAGACCCCAGTGCTCCACTTCTTTACGATGTCACAGAATCATAGAACAGTTTGTTTGGAAGGGACCTCAAGGCTCATCTCGTTCCAACCCAACTGTGCCCTAAGCAAGGACACCTTCCACTATCCCAGGTTGCTCCAAGCCCTACCTACCTGGCCTTGAACACTTTCAGGGATGGGGCACCCACAGCTTTGCTGGGTAACCTGTGCGAGGGTCTCACTACACTCACAGGGAAGAATTTCTTCCCAATATTTAGTCTAAACCTACTCTCCTTTATCTTAATGCCACTCCCCCTTCTCCAGTTACTGCATGCCCTCATACACCTGTGTACATCTATGCCACTGGCTTAGCACAACAGGTGCCAGTGGCTCAAGAAGTGTCTCATGTGTCCCCCCTGCACAGCACTTTCATTTTTACTTCCTCCAGCTCTCTACTTTTGCGTCCTTTGAAAGTTCATTCCTTCTAACTGGGGCTTCTTCTTCTGCCTCATCCCTCTCCAGCCTCACAACACAAAAGTCTCTTGATCTTTGGGGACAACCTGCACCTCTTCAGACCACAGATGGCCAAGCTGTTTCCTTGTTGCTCCTCTGCTGGCGTCCTCTCTGCTGCTACAGCAGGATGGTGTCTCCTGGCCCCTTCTTGTGGCTGTGGTCCAGTGAACCAAAGGCATAAAGTCCCACCTCACTTCCCAGTGTGTTTTCAGATTATGCAAAAACTCGTGCCAACACACAGCTCCTCCTCCTGCAGCCCTAAGTGAACTGGGACCAGGTGCTGTCACAGCCCAGACCTCATTTGTTAGCCAGTTCCTTGTCCAATTGATTATTTCACCAGCCTTGCTGTTTTAACAGCTCTGTTGAAGTTCATGTAAATCTTATTTCCAGTCTCACTCTTACTTCCTCTTGCTGCCTCTTTCTCAGAAATATAAATCAAACATTAATATTGATCAGCATTTAATGCCAGGCACAAAAGAAAATCTGCTTTCACATGATATGAGCTATTAATAAAGCATTAATGAGGGCCAAGGAGAAGGTTGCAAACATGGTGGCCAGCCCATCTTTTGTCCTGCTCAAACACAGGACTAAGGCATCCCTGCGTTAGGCAGGGGTCTGGACTTTCAGCTGCATTGAAATTTGGATTTGACTTTTAAATCCAAATTTGGAAAAGTCAAGGGACTTATTACTCAAAAGGATTGACTGAGAGACCTCAGGTGCTTTTATCCTCTGTATACACAGGATGCTTTCTCAAATACCAGTGCTCTAAATTTTAACATCAATCATTCTATCAAAGTTGGACAGGTTAACCACTTCCAAATGCCTTGCCTCATTTAGCCAGACATTTACTTATGTTCTGCTATGTGTTTCCCATGAAAGTACAGTCATATTTCTAATGGTATGGACTGGTGCTTAGCAAGCAGGAACTGAGCTCAACTAGTCAAAGGGACTTTGACAGATGAGTGCCCATCGTGGTTCACAGAGACATAGGCGTGCTGGACATTGCTCACCAGGAAACTCTCACGTATAACTCAAATGCTGGAAGTGCCTTCTTGTTATTCCCCTATTAGCCTGAGAACACGTGGAGGGAGAAAACAAGGAATTCAGGTGTAAAGAAAAGAACCAGAAAGTTAAATGCTGTTAAATCTGTTCGGAGGATTTTGAAATGTCAGATGACTTTGGCCTCCTTATAACCAAAGTGGAGAGATCACATCTCAGCTCAGCACGACAAGCAACCTCACCCACTGCTGTGTAAAGGGAATCCAGAGATAAAGCTAAGAGAAAATGGAAGGGCAGGAAAAAAACGAAAAATGGAAGAGAAATACAGGATGAGAAGAGAAGAGGACCCAAAGAGAGGACAAAAACCACAAACATAATGAGAACTGCATCTATAAAATAAAAAGACCTAAGAGTGTTCTGTTGTGCAATTAGTTTGTTCTGGTAGATTGTGGAGCAACTCCACCAGATATATCAAGTTACTGTGGCTAAGCAAAGGCATTGCTGAATGCACTCCTGGTGCATTGGGTTTGATGCTCTTGTGGGTTACACCTGGCTTTGATGTGGTTTATGCTGGTGTGTGTGAGGGAAGATGTACTCTGAGAGCAATTGTCAGCTAATAACAGTACATAAGAAAAATAGGGTTCCAAAGGGTATGAGAGCTGCCTAATCTGAAGATCTGTCATTATACTTCAAACATCAGATCCTGCTAGGAAAAAAA
The DNA here is from genome assembly GCA_013397935.1 of Dasyornis broadbenti. Taxonomy (NCBI): domain Eukaryota; kingdom Metazoa; phylum Chordata; class Aves; order Passeriformes; family Dasyornithidae; genus Dasyornis; species Dasyornis broadbenti. Next base: position 595,318 of record VZRN01001383.1, on the reverse strand, counting down.
CTACTCCTGGCTTTTTTCTTATCGTGAACTTTGAAGAAGCTTCAGTGTTTACCAGTATCTGCTGATTGATCTTCAATTTATGTGTAGCCCCTGATAGATTTATGAGCTGCTGAAAGAAAGAGGAGTTGTATTTCTACCACACTATGGAGTAGCTAGAGATGCTGAAGTCCTCTAAATCATTATTGCTTATTAGGGAAACTTTTGTTTTCGCTGCCACTGGATGACAGTTCATTTTAATTTTGCTTTCTGAGGATCCTCTCCATCAATGACCTGCAGTCTGTGTAAGCAGGAATATAAAGCAATTGACATGAAATCAGTATTAACTTAGGAGGGTGTTGGATTTTTTCCTTCATTTCTAGCAAGTATTTATCAAGGTGTTATGACCTGGCAGCCTGAAGAAGATCAGTTTCTAAATGCAGGACCCTGGGGCTTGAAGGGATGCTTTGGGCTGTGGTTGTGTTGTGTGCTCAGCTACATATCAAGATTAAATGACAAGGTTTTTTTTCCTGATTTTCCTCAAAACTGGTCACTGGAGTTAGTTCCAACACTTAGAGACACCAGTCTAAGCTTCACAGCTGTTTCAGTCAGAAATCTCTTGAGCAACTGCTTGGTTTTAGTCAGTGTTTGAGTAGTGTGGGTTTGGCCTGGGGTTTTTTTTTTTTTTTTTTGGTTTTTTTTTCATTTTAGGTGGAAGTAAAGGTAGAGAAAAATATAGGTTTGGTTAGTTGGGTTTTTTGGTCATGTTTTCTAAGTAGGCCTAAAGCAGAGTTTGTCACTTGTGAACTTAGAATCAGGACTAGATTTTCCAACCATCATAGCAGAGATAATAGAGAAAATTTGAAAGGAAGATTGAGCAGATGTTCTGGGATTTTATTGAGGTTTCTCCCCACATGTAGGAGGTAAAGTGAAAGAAATCCCAGGGACTTGGGAAAGAAAAGCGGATGCCTATGGATGAGTTTGGCACTGAAATCAATGGAGGATACATATGTTCTCTATGCTGAAGTCTAAATTTCGAACAATTTCCTATTTAAAGAGAAGAATACAGTATTTAATGTAAATTTGAAGCAGGTAACACTGGTAGGGCTCCAAGAGAAACTTGTGCAAAGAGCAATGAGCCAAGATGGTTTTAGGCACAATAACTCAGGAGACTGAAGAGAAAAAAAGCTTAAATGCAGATAGCAGGGGAAAACCTTCCAGTCTTTGATCAAGCATAATCTAAACAGCCTTGTCAACAGAGGTTTGAGCTCAGGAGCTTTGGGGTTTATTTTTGGCTTTGCAACTCTTTTTTTTTAATCTTGAGCAAGTTGTTTCATTGCTTTCAGCCTTAGTTTCCTGCTCTTGAAAAGGGAATTCACAGTACTGTCTCCATTTACAGCATGCTTTGACACCTGTTTCATAAAAGTGTGCACTGAAAGTTTAGCCCTCTTTGTTGCATCCAGATAATGCTTTTCCAGTAGCTATAGCCAATGTGGGGAAAAGGCCCATCATCCAAGGAGGCGGATCATGGAGCGTCTCTCTCATAAGTGAGAGGAGAGGGACAAGCTCAAGGCTGCTGTGCAGATCTGCCTCTGGGAGGGATAGAGGAGTTTCATTGCCAGGGCGGTTAATCCAGCACCTTTAGCCAGGTATCTATAAAAAGTGGGAAAAATGATGAATCATCAGTCTCAGGTGCTTGGCAAGTGCTCTTGTTAGAGACTGTTTGCAATGGTCCGTAGCTTTAGTCTGCTAAAAGCAATTCGTTCATCCTCTTGGCTGACCGGCAGATGAGCAAAGTACCGGCAGTAGAAATATTCCAAAACAGGGGGATATTAAGCAAGCACACAGATGACTGATGTCTGCTGTTCTCCCTGTGGAGTTATCACTCGTGTGATTTAAGTTCACTTCAGTGACATTTCTGCCCTTGAGGATTTCTCTCCTCCTTTGGAGAATTGCGTGCACTTTACTTGAAGTTTTGTAAAGAGCTGTGGGGGAGGATCTTTCCAGTGCAGATCTGCATTTCCAGCAGTGTCACAGGCATCAGTCAAGCAGGGCTTTTTCAGTGACAGCAAATCTCACGAGTATACCAATGCTTGAGTTAGTTCTCTGCTGTCCATTTTAACCAAAGCTGAGGTCCTCATGTCAGGCTGTAGAGTTCTCAGCTGTCTGGGAGCCCACAACTTCCTCTCCCTCTGAAACAGCAGTTTTGTCAAAGGGGAGTCAGGCTGACTTCACAGATAAGGGTGATGGTAGACAGTGGGGAAGATCTTTAGCTCTGAAATGGTTTTCCCTCGAAAACCTTTCTGGCTTTGAGAACACAGGATCTGGAGTGACATTTGTGGAGCTTACCCATAGTGTGGCTGATGAGAACAAAGAGGCAGAGGAGCTACTTCTGCTCTATTGGCCAAGGCAAGGAACAAATCCATCTTCTTACGTCAACATATGCATTTATAAGCCTATAAATAGATGAATAAAGTAAGTTCATACAGTATCAAACTAGAAAAATGTGATGTAATGGCTTCATTATCGTATTTATGTCTTCCTAATTGCACTCTGCTGTGATTACTTGGAAACCTAGGATGGATTTCTGTATAATAGGATCAAGTGTATTTGATTTTAAGCTGTTTTGAACAGAAAGCTGAAATGAAAGGTGAGAATCAGGAAAGAGCATGAAAATTATTGCCTAAAGTTAATACCAAAAGTATTTTCTCCTAACAAAACTTTCCTCCTGTAAATGTGTGACCCATTTCCTAGAGTCCATCTGTATATTTGTAACATGCTGTGTGAGACGGGACTGAAGACCAAGGATCTCACAAGTTGGGTTGGCCATGTGCTAAGAAAAACAGCAACAATATATGGGGAAGCAACTAGAGGCAAAGGGACAAATATGCCTCCTGCATAAATTATAATATTGACCAAAGTCATATTAGTGCCTGGACTCAGAGGTCATCTCCAGCCATTAAATAGTTTTGCCTTCTGTGTTCAATATTTCTTAGTCACTGGTGATTTTGAGTGAGAGTTGTCCAAAAAAAAAAAAAAAAAAGTAGAATTCCTCGTTTGAGAATTATCAACTCTTATAGTAAACATGTAAGGAAAAGGATCTGATGTTTATCATAACATGACAAAGTGAGACACACAGTTTAGGAGAGGATTGTTTCAAACTTCCTGCCACACTGTGTTTGTCAGAGACTGATGGGCAAATTTTGATGGTTCCAAGTGTTGCTGATAAGTTTGAGGTGTATTAGAAAAGCTGCTTTCTCCTGGGCATGAAATTATTCCAACAGTCACTAAGGAAATATATTCCAGTAATCTACAGCCACTTCACGTGTGCTGCAGAGAACTGGCGATTGCTTCAGCAAAAATAACAGCTGTATTAATACTGTGTAAAATCATCAGAAATCAACCACTTGCTTTATGAAGCAGTCAGGAAAGTGAATTAATTTATTTAGTAGATGCACATTTTCTTGAATGTGTACATGTCATTATTCTACTGATTTCACAGATGCAAACCCTGAGTTTGCAAAAAAAAAGGCATCTTAAGAAATCATGGTATCATTGTGTGTTCATGCTTTGGTTTGTACTGTGGGCTGTCACATTAGCAGGAGAAAATCCTGAGTCTCAAGCCCTTGGCCACCAGCCCTGGATGACTCTCCCTCCTGGTGAAGGAGTTGGTGCTGACAAATTGGCTGGTGTAGAGGACAGTGGCCTTACAATGTGATATAACTTCACATTAGAAGCACTGCATCGAGATATGCAGGATTACCATTCCTAGAGGTCCTTGCCAAAGGGGCTTGTTTCTGGGACAGTGAGTGATGACTGAAGAAAATGAATAGGAAAAGTTAGAGGAAACATGCTGGAGAGTCTTACTAAAGCTTTTTTTATTCAATATTAGTCTTATTCAAAGCTGCAGTAAGTATGAGCATTGCCGGAAAGATATGCAGAGTTCTGGCTTTGGGAGCCATCACTGAAAATTAGTAAATAGTCCACTGGCTGTATCAAAACAAGGACTAATGGCTTCAAGCTGAGAGAGGGTAGATTTAGATTAGATATTAGAAAGAAATTCTTCCCTGTGAGGGTGGTGAGCCCTGGCACAGGCTGCCCAGAGAAGCTTCCATCCCTGGAAGTGTTCAAGGCCAGGTTGGATGAGGCTTGATCAACCTGGTCTAGTGGAAGGTATCCCTGTCCATGGCAGGAAAGGTGGAAGAAGATGAAGTTTAAGGTCTCTTCCAACCCAAACCATTCCAGGATTCTGTGATTCTCTGACTCTGTCATTGCTGCCCATTCCAGCTCACTGCAGGCAGCCCAGGGCTGTGGCCCCACGGGGTGCTGAGGGATGCCTTCCTGCTGAGCTGTGCAGCCTGTGCTCCCTGTGCAGCATCCCAAAGTGCTTCCAGGGTGGCTGGCAAACTTAAAAACGCCTTGGCATAAAACTACCAAGCTTTATCCTCCCCATAAATTTGTCCAAGGACTAGGAGTGTTTTAAGGCACATCAACCTAAAGAAGTTTTAGAGCGCGCTGGAAAAGAGCTATAGTGCTGCAATTTACAGCCAGGAACATTCACCTGGACAATAAGAATCCTGGTGCATTGAGCTGAAAAATATGCTGCAATGTATGGTATTGGCTTGTTTGTAATAAACCACTAGCCTAGTACATTTTATTGGTTTTACAGCCATTTATTGTTTTGTTTTCAGAAATACAGTATAAGCAAAACCGATAAAATAGTTTATTACATAGCAATTGTTCAAGAAGGGGAAGACCTATCAGAAGAGGTATCTCTTAAAAAGTATTCAATGGGTGTCATGTATTAGGAGACAAAATGGAGGAGATGGTTGAAGATCAAGTCCTTCACTGCCTTTAGTCAGGCTGGAGAGACAGTTTTTCACAAGGCCTTGGACAATTGCCTGTGAACTTTATCAGTGGGAGCTCAAATAAGTCAGGAACACAAAGCAAAAGCACAATATTTACTACTGATTATTTATCAGGCTTTTATTAAAAGGTTTCAGCTATCCAGTGAGAACACAAAGGGAATCAGAGGACAGCTCTCAGATCAGACACAGGAGAGCAGCAATTTGACCTAACACCTGCTGCATTCACACAGCAAGCTGCGGTTCTCCTACCCCTTCCTTTGGATTCTTCTCTTATAATGTTTGATGTGCTTGCTTACATACAAGGTAACTCTTTAAGACCTTGTCTACTTGCTCACCTCTTCTTACTTAGGCAGCAGGTTAATACCGTGCATGTGATGAAGTAACAAATCCATGTGCATGTTTGTAAAATGGGGTCTCTGGATTTTAGTATTTGTAAAGTGAGGCTTGTTAATGACAAACAATCAGTTAGTGTCAGCCTCACAGGATCAAGTCCAAGAAGATGTTGTTTCAAGAAAACCACCAGAGCTCTGGTGTTTTAAGACAGAGTAGAGTTTACCCTGGTTTACACTGGGAATTTTACTAGAAATCTCAAGAAACATACAAAATAAATGGCAAAAAGTTGTATCAAAGCAGTCAGAGACCATAAAGCCTTGGGACCTTTTTTCTCTTCTTTGTCCATATTCAAATAATTTACGTCAGTCTTCCAGTGCTCCAGAGTAGCTCAGCACTAGTGTCTGGTGTATTTACAAGAGCAGCGTCACCACTCTGCTTCTTCCTGCTCAGCATTTGTACATAAAACCACCCAGTAAGGAGCAGTTTTTCCAGGGAGCAATGGAAATTTTTAAATGTAATGTTCATCTTTCCAGCCCCATTGAACAAGACCCTCCTCCTTTATGTTTCCATGTAGGTAAGAGATCAGCTCAGCTGGAGCATGGTGCTAACAACAGCAAAGTTGAGAATTCAATCCCCATTTGGGTCTTTCACTTCAGATTTGGACTTGCTGATCCTTGTGGGTCCCTTCCAACTCAGAAAACTCAGTGATTCTCTGTGAAACAAAATTAACGACCATCCCAACAAGAATCCCCACCGTTTTATGAGCTCCCAAAGGTGTAGGTGGTTTTGGTTTCAGAGGTACAGAACAGTCATGAACCATGATCCTCAGCTTTAGACGTGCAAGTTTGGACTATCAGCCATAGAAGAAATAGCTCTACCCAAAGGACGCCTTTGAGAAACCAAATGCCTTCAACACATGCCAAGTATTTTAACTTTCATCCTGACCTGAATCAGGGAGGAGTGTTTGGTGCATACTCAGTTTCACCTGCAGCCTTTCAGCAGCTTGAAATGTTCTGTATATCCCATGTCCTATTTCGCCTTTCTGCTCAGCTGTCTGTAATTGAGCAGCTCTTCCCAGCACACCCACTACAGCTTCATCTTTATACTGCAGGAACGAATTCCAGCCTATGATTGCACTGCTTAATGATCCTGTTCTGGTTGTTTTGGAAGAGTAGTTCTCAGCGTCTCACCCCAGGGATTTAAATAGGCTCGTACCTCAAGGCCAAGCCTTGATAATTCCTTTATTTCTGGTGGCATTTTAAATCACACGGAAACCAGGAGTTTCTGAGGAGGGAAATTACTTCCTGACATTAGGCAGCGCCTATCACCAACCAAGAGCACTCTTGAAATTTATATTCTCAGCAATGGCGCTTGCTCAGAACTAATGAATTGGGCTGGGACAAGCAAATCACTTTTTTGAATATTAAATATCTCATCAAAGGATTTGTTCTCAATGGTGTGTTTAAACAGTAAGAAGCTGGGGTTTTTTCCTTCTCTTTTCTGAGTTTTTACTTAGCGTCCAAGCCTATATGTAATTCCATATTTCTGTTTCAAACTGTGTCTCTGAGAGCCCTCACACAAAGCCCATGTTTTAGTATACCCTTCCTTATATGCCCACATTCTCTGGTTTCTTCCTTCTCCCTTTAATTTCTTTAGCCTGTGAGTCAAAGATTCACTATAGTGAGGAGGGAGCAAAACACCAAACCTTTCAAATCAAAATGAGAGCTTTTCTTTTGAAGAAATAATCTGCCTTATGGTAATAGAGAGCAATTATAGGAAGTTGGTGGCATTTCAATAATTGTACTCCTATTGTTTTGCTCAACAGATGTTAGTTCACATTCTAGAGAGCTCCTTTGTGTACTACTAAGATCACCCTTAGAAAATGACAGATTTACTGACCTTTTTCCTCTTCAAAGGATTTTCACCGAGCATGCTTATTCTACAGGATGATTGTTGATAGCACTCCTGAACTCCAGGTACTTTCAGTCGAACCTCTAGCAGAGTGAAGTTTTTTGTTTTCAGAATGTGAAATTCTCTTGATCCCCGTTGAGTGCCATCAGAAATTACTATAGATGGATTTCTTTATAAATATTGCTGTAGAAATAGAAATTTATTAGCAAGGCAGGAGAGGATGATCAGCTCTTTCATTGGAGTGATTTTTATGGGATTTGGAGCTTTCCTTGCATAAAGGCAGGAGGATTGTGCTGGAAGATAAAACTGTCTTCTAAAAAAAAGACAGAGGTCGAAAGCAGTAGCAAGAATAATTATTGTCCAAAAGTTCTTATTGAACAAAAAATCAGGCCTAGATTTGATTTAGGATGCAATCAAAAGCTGACAACACTCTAAATATGGATGGAATTTTAACATGCCACTTGTTGCACAATGCATATGTGCTAACATTAATTGTTCAATATTATTAATGCAATTGGAAATTAACTCCCTAATGTAATTCTGCTGCTGCTAAATGCCATGGTGACACCCACCCTCTCCCTATGAATCTTTCTCCAACGTTTTCTTAATGAAATCCTCAAAATATATCCTGGAGTCATGTAATACCCCTCTGGAGCCTTGCTCTGCAACCACGGTAGCTCGTTCCTCCTGGCCAGCAAAGAGATGGCCAGGTTTGCCACCTGCCCCTGAAAGTCTTTGCCCTACGGACAGGTGGTGAAAGTGCACTGAATTGATTTCCTTGTCCTTCTATTCCTGGTGCCAGCTCTTGAACTCAAGTACTTCTTTGGTCTTTTCTTTGTATTCAAGTTGATTGAGAGGGCTGAGCCATATACAGTATTCAAATTGCTTTTATGCATGAAGAGATTTTCAAGAAATCAGTGCACTCTTTGAGTGACATAATTAATACGTGAACTGGCTGTCCTTTAAAGACAGCAGTAATATTCCTTATGAAGACTGATGCACGAATAATACATTCAGTAATGTACTTTTTAAAAGCTAAATTCTTCATTGTTGGTATTTGAGTAGGACACAGAATTAGGCATGCTGAGCTGTATTTATTAGCAGAAAACGGATTATTATTACTGACCAATCTGCTTTTTAATGATTCAGCAAGCATGTTGTTTTTCATAGTAATGAGTACGGGGCTCTTAATCAGGTGATCTGACAAGTGTGCAGTTTGCCTGGAAAATTATGCTGGACTAGAAGTGGTTTTATGAAGAATAAGAAAGGGAAAAGTACTTATAAAATGTTGGCATTTAAAGGAGAAAGGGTCAGGAAATGCTGAAGGAACAACAGAGCAATTTTTTGTCTCTATCATCTGTATGCAGATATTTGGCCAAAATTCCCAGTTAGCGTCCGAGCTATTTTATGGCCAACTCAAGACAAATTTCAGGTCTGGTTTTAACATTTTCCACTGAAGTCCAAAGGAGCGGGAGTGAAACGTTCTTTACAAGCGAGAGGGTAACACGGTGCTATGAAAGACCTCTGTAAAAATCAGATGGCTGCTACTCCTTTGTACTCTTGGGGCATGTTTACCTAACTCTAGTTAAAAAAGTGATATTTATTTTTACTTTGAGTGCATATTTATCTCATTTCTCACCCACTTATGTGCCCCTAAGGCATCTTAGTAGTTCCACCAACCTGATCTATTTTCTGATACTGGTCTTCTCTTACTTCACCCTCCTGAAGAATGCCTTCTCCTATACCCGAGAGCCTGGCCTGGAGGAGGTGGGTCTTGGGGGCTGTTCTTCGCACTCACCACAGTCAGAGCAGATTTTCACACTGACAAAGTCTACGAAAGGAAATAACTGACTTACACCTGACAGCAGTGATCAAATGAGGCTCCATGGAGACTTCTGCTGACTTTGATGGCCTTTGATCTGTCAGTAAAGAGTCACTGTCACCAGTGACCTTTATCAGTGTATAATCTGAAAAATGAATATACTGCTAAAAAATACATCAAACCTCTCTTTTTTATTTGCCTTTATATAGCAATCTCTCTCCCTATTCTGCTCTCTGTGACTGACTAGAGGGAACTATAGTATTTCATTCTGTTGATCCAGTTGCAAGTGGGTGTCCAGTTCTGAGCTTCGACTTAAGAGCTATTGGTCACTTTCCATTCCAATTCACTTTATAAAGAAAGCAAGAAAAACCAATTTTTAAAAGAATGATCCAAAGAATTTGTTCATGGAGGACTTAATGTGCTAAGAAGGTAGATAGGAAACTCCCTAGGGAGCAACTTTTAGGATTAATACTACTGCTTTTCAAATTCTGGCGTATCTCAGAATTAACACACAGCTTTTGTCAAGTGCTCAATAATCCATTTGGATAATGAATGCCAGGCTGTGGCTGTTGTTTTCCAGCTCACTCCCATGCTAAAGACTGACCAAAGGCTCATGGGGTCAGTGTAAAGCGCCCCACCAATGCTAGCGTACTCGTATCTGCTCTAACTCACAGCACTGGGGTCCTGCTCATTGGGCACAACTTAATCCAGTGTGGGTTGCCTGCATGTCCACTTTTGACTTTATAAATTTTCTCCTGAGCTTTAGATCCAAATTTATGCCTCAAGTGAGTTTCCACTTAAGCCACTGAAAATTGTATATAAATAAAACCCTTGGATACAACAGTTGTCTGTTACATAGGAGAACCACCTATATCTATTGCTTTTTCACCTTCCTTCCATTTTCTCCTTTTTCACAACCAATATGCAGAATACTTGATTAGAACTTCAAGGTAACAGGTGTACTTTCTTTGTTTTGAAAAAGGGTCATCAAATATGACAGACAATGGAAACAAGGCATGAAGGAACTCTCTGCTTTATGTTCTTAAAGAACTAAATGGAGCAGGGAGGCAATTTCAACTCTTTTTTTCCTCCCAGGTTCAGTATTATCTTTATATTGTGCACTGACCTCTTACAAAAGGGGGTGTGTGAAGCTGATAGAGAATAAGGACCATCAGTGAATCAATATAAGTGAACTAACTCCAGAAATAAAAGTGCATTGGAGAGAGGCAATATTACATTATTTTTGTATTGTCTGCAACACCTGAGCCTTGAGTATCATTTGGAAATACAAAAATGACCTTTTATCTATACTGTGAACCTGAAAGGATTCCCTGTCTGTTTGCTCTTTGTCATCAAAAGCTGCTGTCTGTGATAGCACAGTATTTTGTATTGTCTTCTGTAAAACTCTGAAATGACTGTTTAGATTGAATGCCTCAAGTGAGCACTAGTTAAGTCAATGCACACTGTATTTCTTTTCAAGACCTGGGAGACAAATGCATCACTCAACACCATCTTTTCTCTGCATTACAATCACAAGGTGCTTTAGTGTTTTTGTTTCACAATGAGGAAAATAGCTCTTTTTTAAGCCTATCTTCAAAGCCACTTGGGGGTGTGAAATTTAGTGTAGATACTGTAAAGTTTAAGCTGATAGTTATGTAAGAGTTAGACATCAATGTCACCTGCAGCAGCTGTTCCCGACAAGTAAACAGGTCAGAAACATTCACTGCCGCCTCCACCCTCATAGACTGAACTCGCACTGCTGCCGTAGTTATTCATTATGGTAAAACTCGGGTAACTATCAAAAACTGGGCTGCATTCTGCCAGGGACCGTATAAATTCAGAACAGTAGATTCTCTATGCTCTGAGGAGCTCAAAGTCTGAAAAGACAAGGCAGCTTTGGGATGAGGTTAGGAGTATAATCATGTTTTTCAACTATCTCACATCAACCGAAGGATTTGTAATATTTTTTTAAAGAATGATCTAATGCAGTCTTCAAATATTATGATTCCCTGAACAGCTTAATATCTTTTTATTGTTCAAAACCATCTGAGTCGGAACTAGATGATCTATTAGGTCCCTTCCAACCCTAACCATTCCATGATTCTATGATTCTAGAACACTATTTTCTTGAAAAACATCAGTGGTGCAGTGAGCATTTCTACACACACAGCCCAGCAAAAATCAACTCAGCTCCTCCTCTGAGCTTCCAAGGCTGAACACCAGAGCCACTGTCCTCAGATAGCTGCTGTCCCAGCCACTGGAATCTGTAGCTTTCTAACACAGGTTTAAATCGCACCACAAAGCACTACCAGAACTTACTGGTCCTTTCATGCAACCTTCCAGATATTAACAGTTGCAGCACTTGTGTGCTTTGATTGCAATATTTATTTTCAAGTACCTTTAATATTATAAAACATTCTTTAAAAGGCATGTTACCTAAAGTTAGAACACTTTTAGCCTTGGGGAGTGAAAGACTCAAAATTAATCTTTATCTAGGCTAGGCCAAGTGAACACGTTTTACATAATTTATTATGAAGATCAGCTCTTATTCTTTCCAGAGTCACAGTTTTAGACATTCACTGTTTCCCCAAATCCTCAGTGGAACAGCTTTCTAGTAGTCACAAACTGGGAACCACTGGAGAGTTCACAAGCAAAGGTGGCTTATTTTCACACAACATTGTGTTGATTACCTTGAAGTTTTGTTGTAAAAATAAATAGGAATCACAAGATGGGGAACTGGAGATCTAATACTTCTATTTATGTTGAGTTGGTAACCAGGAAAATTATAAGAATTAATAGATTTTAACAAGGTATTTGTGTTGCTTTCCCTGTGGAAGACATGGATGACTAAGATCACCCTGTGTACTATTTCTGGAGATGCCAAGCAGCTGCCTGTATTTTGTTCCATATTTCAGTTGTACTTCAAGAACTTTTCTCTGTAGTTAATGGTTCTGTCACAAAGTACATATTCACTCTTCATTGCAAACCTGACTATTTCTCCCTGAATAACAGTCTATTATGGCAATTAAGAGTTGCTGGTAGCCATGGAAATAATCACTTTTCTTGACCTGATGAAGGTGTTCTTCTGCTCCCCTGCATCTCAGCTTTTCGGATAATTTACACATTTCTGGTTTAGATGATGCAACGCTATTACTGCGTTTTTGAAAAGATGGAGCATAAATCAGTGAGAATGGTTGATCTGTAAAGAACAAAAGCCAGTTCTTGGGTGTGCACACACACATCACTGCTGACTGAAATCGATCCTGCTTTGCTCACCAAAGGACAGAACCTGTCCCATGCAACAACAGGGAAAACTGAGCTGACCAAGAAACAATGGGACCTACACAGGGAGAAAAATATCAACCACACTCTGACGTAAGAAATCAAATGTGAAAAGTCTGTAATTTAAACATGTCCCTGGGGTTAAAAGAAATAATTCAATCATCAACTATGTGCAGTTTCTCCTTAATATAGAACTATCTCAGCAGTTTTTTGTAAAAATCAGTCCATAGACCCTTATCGTATATGCATGTGTACAGATAGATGAACACACGTATATCAAATCTCATGCCACAGTAATAATTTACTTTGACTCATCAAGATAAGATTTTTTTTTTGGTGTGTGTGTCCACAAATAGTTATCTTGTTGGACTCTTTATACTAGATGATCTGCAATAACCCCAGCAGTAAAATAAGGGTTTTCAAGTGTGACTTCATTGGATTTACTCCCATATTCTGTATGTATGGCACAGCAGCATGAAGCAGTGCCAACAGAGAACTGGCTAGAGCAATAAAGCTGAAAGCATCCTTTGCCAGTAGCCTTAATTCACACTTACTTTCCCTTCCCAGGATTGTCACTAATAGGCAATGACTGCTTCTTAATAATTATTTAAGTTTAATAGCTGATTATTATTGCTAAATAATATGAATACTTTTAGCTGTGATTAGACAGAGAAATCGCTTTGCATTTCAGGTTCCTGAATGGATATGTTTGCAAACATTTTGCCTGGCACATTTATTTAGGAAGAGCTGAAATCCACATTTCATGAACATACTGAGTCCTTTAAATTCCTTTTCTACAAACACATCAATTACTCCAGGAAAGGCAGTGAACTTTTCTCAGATACGAGCAAAAATAATTTAAAATTTGGATGAATATAGGCTTATTTCTTTGCTTCATAGCTTCTTCAGTTTTATTTGAAATAGAAGAATGTATATTGAATTAGGTAATAGGAGCTATGTTGGAAAGTCTTTGTCATTCAGCAGTTGCAGAAGAGCAATCTCAGGCAATGTGGCTTGGCTCATCCCACCTAATTTTGGGATTTAACTGAGGCACACAACTGAATCTTGGTTTTGGCATTTGCTAGCATTGCCCTCCTAAGACAAAAAAAAAGGCATGTTATTATCTGAAGAAAATCATCTCCTTCCCAAGTGGTTGTGATCTAAAATGCTTATTTTCCTTTATTGCACACCAGAAAATTCATCTCTATGGAACAAAAATCGTACATTAGCCAGCCAGCAGCCTTGTCTGTGGAAATAGGTAACTTTTACTCCTACAGACAGACTCAAGCAATTAAATTTGTGAGCTCTTCCACAGAAGAATTACAACACTCATAGATTTGCTTCTGATTTTTTTTCCTACCCTGTCTTGACTTCACTCAGCCCTGGACAGGCAGGATTGACTTCCACCCATCCATGGTGCTCCTGGAACTGCCAATGGACCTGTTAAATTGCAATAATAATTTTTAGGCTGTTAGCCACACATTTGTTATGAAATGAAGGAACTTTCTTCACATGAGCTGTCAGACAGAAATTACTTTTAGTCACAATCAATCTAAATTTCAACTGGAGGCTTCAAGGTGAAGGCTGTGAACTTTGTCACCTATTAAAGACCTGTGGAGCCATCCAAGCTTTTTCATTTTGCACTGGAACAGAACTTCTAAACTCCTGTACTGGAGAAAGTATTGTTTATATGTCAAAATTCCACAGCATTAAATTCAATAAATCCTATATTTCTGCAGATTACCTCCATCAAAGTAGAGACTTAATTTCTTTAGGCCAAATTCTGTGCTCCCCTCCTTCCTCTGTTGAAAGCAATGAATGCTTTAAATAAACTCGTGGGAAACTTTCCGGCCCCATGGCAGTAAAGCTCAGAAAAGTGATCAAAACCTTACATGTTTTTGGATTTCATTAGCTTAAAATTACCTCTATTCTTCTCATGTGAATGTTTAAGGTTTATTAAATAAACGGCAGTCTTGTTATGCTCGTTATAACGTTTCACCCATAAATCATTGGCGTATCAAGCCCATGAACTGAAGCTTTGAGATCTTTAAAGACGTACAGAAGGAGCTTGAATAGGAGAGTGAACATTCATAAACTCTGTGTAGTTACACACACAAGGACCAACTCTGTGCTTTGCATTTGAGTATTTCTCTTCAGTGCCTTTTGCTTACACTTCATTTTTAATCAGGCACGTTGAATGCAGCCCAAAACAAGACCTTTACCTAATGCTGAGTTTAATGACCCTTTTAATACCAGCAGAGCTGGCCTCCTTCGCTCTTGCTGCTGTTCCCTCGTAGCTTTGGAGCGTTAAACGTGTTATAAAAATGTCTTTTTGGTACGGTCCACAAATTAACTGAAAGGCACAGGGAAGCAGTATACTCATCCAGCATGAAATCAAAATCTAATCAATGCAGATTATGTTAGATTAGCTAAGCAAGTAAACAATTAGCCAAGTTAATGTTACCTACCATGTCCTTCAGCACTGAACAGTTAAGGAATTTGTCTTCCCAGACATGTTTAGCTCCAGCTTTTGTTGGTGACATTGCAGGTTGTGGGATGAATTTTTCAAACTACTATCTCCTGTCGGCTCTTTGTTTTCATTCTGCTGTGAGTCTTAAACAAAAAGGAAGGAAATATTGGTAGGAAGAGGGGAGTCAGCTGCTTGGGAAGGAACTGTGGGTTTTGATTTGAACGTGTGATGCAGAATAAGGAATTGTCCTCAGGCTCAAGCTGTCATACACAGCAGCCTCTCACCAGCCTGGACTACACAAGCTTGCTCACCCCTCTAGCAGGGCTGAGGAGCTGTAAACTTACACCCCACTGTTTTAGAGACAAAACTGCTCTAACCTCGTATGGAAGATTTTTGGCAAATATGAAAACTAAATAAGCAGTTAGGTTTGACTTTTGTAAAATCCTACAATGGCTTGGGTTGGAAAGAATCTTGAAGACCATCTGGTTCCAGCAGGGACACCTTCCACTTGACCAGCTTGTCCAGCCTGGCCTGGAACACTTCCAGAGAGGGGCATCTACAGCTTCTCTGGGCAATGAGATTTTCTGGGGTGTTGTGGAGGGTTTTATTATTATTTCTGTTGACGTGGACATGGGAGTGTCGTAGCCCTCCTGCTGAATTCCCCATGTTGTTCATATTGACTTTTCTTATTCAGGTCACAGTGGAAGTGAAATTAGCAGCTGGGACTTTGGTACAGAAAAACATGCTCCATGACTCTACCCTTTACTTCAGGTCTCATGGAATTCACTGCTCAACTGGTCTGGGCTGATGGGCTTTGATACCTGTGTTGTGTATGCACAGATCTTTTAAAATATTGCATTTCACTTTTGATTTCCTCTGCCTTGCTTTGATTTCTCTTTGGATTAAGATCAGCACACCAACAAAAATAATTAACTTAGCAATCTTAAACCAGTTTCAGAGCATCAGTTTGTTAATATCACTGTTACCAAGCTACAGAAAAACTGTGAGTCTCACTTCAAAGTTCTCACAGTAGTGTAGAATTAAATTGAGTTTATTTGCCCAATTAATACCCTAAAACTAAGCATGATCAGTTTTTAGCTGCTGTTTCTACAGAATTGTTGAATGGAATGTATCCAGTGGCCATATCTAAAATATTGCAACTATTGTTTATCATTAACATGAGCTGTTTCACCTTTTCTTCATTCTAAAACCCACTTTTTTTTTTCTTTGTCTCAATCACTTGCAAAATCTCACACAACATTAAACTTTTTCATGCTTTGTGAAGGATTGCATCCCATGTTAAACAGTATTACAGTCCATAAAAATTTTAATTCACAAAATGATTAGTATTAACTCTAAACAGTGACTGCTATAACTTGGCAACTGGTCCATATATTTCAGTGAGATGGAAAGGAGGAAATCACAGAACTTTTAAGATACTTTAAGCCAAGTTCAACTCACCACATTTTTTAACTTCTCTTAGTAGGGAGGATCCTGCTGGCATTGAGTAAATAGTTTGACTTTCCAGCAGAAAAATGAAGGAGGTCAAACACAATTTTATTAACAAGTATTTGGGGTATTTTCCCACGTTAGCAATTAATTATATTTCTTTTGATCTTGAAAGGCTTTGCTGAATCATTGTTTGTTCCTCTTTTTTCTACAGAGGAAGTTTTTAGGAATACTGAGGAGTAAATTGCAAACACCTGAGGCCTATAGAAAGTCTTAATAGGCAACACACTGGCTAAAATTTGTGATCGTAATTTCTTAGCAGTGAAATTAAGGGCTTTGTGGCTGGCTTGGCAGGGGCAGTGGAGTTGGGATGAAATGAATGAAAGCGATGATTTCTGTTTTGAAGGTTCCCAGAAATTTCTGCTTTCTTATCAGCTGGCAGATTGTCACCGTGTTGAAAATGGTAACTATGTGCTCTCTCTCTGACCCAGTAATGGCCAAACAGGGCACAGGATGTTCATATGGAGCTGAAACAGCCGTGGGAGGAAGAGGGATGGGATGGGGATGAGTGTTGGCATCAGCTTGGCATCAGCTGCTGGCTGTGTTTTACCCCTCCTACGTTTGTGCCATGTTGGGGTTCTGGTTGAACGTCTCTGGGCTCTATTCAGTGAAAATATCAAGAACAGGTGCCTGTTTGTGAGCAGGGGTAGAGGCAGCAGTGAGGGGTCTTCATCTCTTCCCAACCCAGGAGAATAGCCATAGTTTCATCAAGGATTGAGCAAGCATGCTGGCTTTTTCCTTCACATTGCAACTCATACGTAATGTGCTTTTTCAAAAAATTTGTGGAAACTTTCCCATCTACAGCCTCTTTTTCTGTATTTTATAATTTGCTTCGAGATTTTTTTTTTAATGATATTTGTTTAAAACCAGTAACATTTCCAAAACAGTCTGCCCTCTCTCCCTTAAGGTGAAGCAGAGGAGGAGACATCCCTGGAGCACCTCAACCCTATCCCACATACCATGTGTAACTCCTAGGATCCTTGTCCCCTCTTTGGCCCATTTAGTCCCACCTCTGCTTCTTTTACTCACACTGTGAGATCTTATTCAGGAAATGGCCTGTTTGAAAGACGAGTCCAATCCCGGGGTAATGTATTGTTTCTCTTAGATTTAACTTTAGCTGATGCCTGCAGTATGAATTTTTTAGCAGGACAGTGTAATCTGTCTGGGAGATCTTGACAACAGAATACGTAAAGAAAATGGAAACTTCTCAAACTCGGGATTTAAATGGAAAAGCGTGAGGATGTGTTGTGGTCATAGGTGGTCTGCAGAGAGGACCAAACCCTGCCAAGCACCACTGACTTTTTCTCCCGAGAAAGGAAAATATTTGGCATCATCTGGACACTCACCATCACCATACAGCTCCTTGGGGACCTTCTGCAGGTGCTCTGTCTAGTTCCTGGCCCTTCTGTTCAGTCATAGAAGCATGGAAAGGTTTGGTTTGGAAGGAACCTTAATGACCATCTAGCCCCAGTGCTCTGCCATGGGCAGGGACACCTTCCACTAGACCAGGTTGTTCCAAAACCTGGCCTTGAACACTTCCAGGGATGGGGCAGCCACAGCTTCTCTTAGCAACCTCTGCCAGTGCCTCACCACTCCCACAGGGAAGGGTTTCTTCCTAAGACTGAATCTAAACCTCCTCTCTTTCAGTTTAAAGCCATTCCCCTTGTTCTTTCACTGCATACCTTGTAAGTCATGGCTCCGATACGGATACCAGGACCAAGAAACAGAAATGGGTCTTTATCACTCACGATAAAATGAGACTTGTTGGTGTTATTGTTTTGTTGCCAAGTCTACAGCTCAACCTTTTCCAAGAAGATCTTGTGGAGACATGGATTTCCATTTATTCAACTGCTTGACAAAGCCGGGGATCATTGCAATTGGTTGTCATATTAGCGATAGCAAGAGCATTTATCCTGTGATGTGGGTCTCTGGAGGCCACGATATAAACGATCCAACCAGCAACACGGGAAAATGTTACACGCCAAAGCCCAATGCCAAGAGAATTCTAACGCAAAAGAACCAAAATATAAAAGAAATTTTTGATTGATACAAGTTTTTTTTTGATTCATAAATAAGACTTATTCATATAAAAGGATTAAATTTTATCAAATAATAGTCATAGGCTGATTTCAGTGACACAAAAGTTTGAATGGACTCAAACTTTAGATAATGTTGCTTTTTAAGTTTGAATTTAAAAAGAAAGCCTCTTTGGATAACTGAACTTGTAAGAAAATTGTACTGTGGTTCATTAAAGAAATTTTGTATCCTCAGCACTTTTTTATAAAGAAAAAAGGCAATCAAAAATTTTGCAATCTGCTTGAATTTTAAAGCTTTAGATTATTTAAGTGTTTTGCTAATGTAAAGAAGTCTCCATTAGAAGAAGGGAGCAAATTAATTTCTTGGTCATTTTCCAAAATTTCTCCAAAGATGCAATTTTTATTTTACACTGGACAAGGAATCCAGATCATGAGATCAGTTCAAATTTAACAAATACTGAAGTCCTGAAACTGGAACTGAAGTAATGTAAATGAAGAGAACAGTTACCAGGCTCAGGGAATGGGGATTAGGATAAATTGCCTGTGATTTTAACAAGGATTTACACCATTTTAGACACTGACTTTTAAATTCAATTATGTTAATTTTTTTTCTAGTTTATCCACTTCTGCAGCTTGATCCTCATCATATTGCTTCACTTCAGATGAGCTGGGTTTGCATGTACCTGAGGATTAATGGACAAAAGAACAACCACAAGCCAAAATTTAAAGATGCTTCCTTTCTTTATAACATTCTCAAAATGTTTTTTGAGAAATATTACGGAACAAAAAGGATCAGAGCAGCTTCTGGTCAAGAGCAGATGCCTCTTGCATCTTGAAAGTCAGAGGACTTCTGCCAGCTGATTGCCATGACCCATCCAAACTCCGGTAAGTAACTGTGAAAGTTTGTGTGCTCTGATTCACTTCAAACAATGTGTTGTGCAACGACTGTAAAGAACAAAAGCCTATCAATAATCATGGGGTTGTGGTTAAAAAAATTAATGGCTCTCAATGTAAAATTGGATCTCCAGGTCTTCACTCATCCACTTCAGAACTAGTTCAAAGCTATCCGAGGTAATAAAAGACCTTGCTAAAATAAAAGACCTATCCAAGCTAATAAAAAACTTGACAGAGTTACTGTGTGTCATTTTCCAGGGAGCTGTAACTACTGCGTTATAGCCAGTTCATTGAGAACTAAGTACAGAGCACAAACACTGATGAAGCTTTGGAAGAGGGATGAATTATGGGTGGATCAGATACAGACACAAAAGTGCTGTGTTGGAGGTTAAAGCCATTCCAGGAGCTGAATGCCTTTGCTTCATAGAAAAGGATGTGACAATGAGTTTCATTTAAAGACTGAATTCATTTGCCACGGGAACAATGAGGTTTTGCTTTTTTAATCAAAATGCAGACAAGTAATTTCTTAGGCAAGCAAAGCTCTGAATTATGCTAGGGAAGCTACAACGTGAGTAAACAGTCTTTTCTGTAATACAGCTATAAAATATTATATTATACATATACATGAAATAAAGAAGTGATTGAACTTGTCATTTAATTGTATTATCAGATTTGTAGCTTGAGAAAATGTCAGGGAAAATAACACAGTACATAGGATGGGTCAATTTATTAATTGTGGATAATTTTTGAGCCAACTTCAGTCCGTGCTATTGTATTTCTTATTTATAGGTATTCATCAAGTTGCTTGGATAAATAATTTTCCACCAGCACATCAGTTTTTTATGGTCTTCCCATTTTGATTGCATCCTGGTTGTCTACCAGGATCAGTGACTGGTTTCCGAGGCCACACAGCATTATTTCTACATGGATGCCTGTTACATTTCCAATGGGAGAGTAACCCTCAACACCTGCCCAGTTTGAGCTGTTTGATGATGTAACATTTAGGACACTTTAAATATTTGTAATTGTCGAAAGAATGGGAGAAAAGGGATAATTTATTGATGTGTATTTTTCTAATTCTTGCCCGCTTCCTCCCAGCTCTATTGTAGCTGGCTTAATTTGCTTCTTAAAGTTGAAACACAGAAAAACTCCAGTTAGACAGTTGAACTGGGGGCCAGATCTTGGTCTAGGTACCCATTTTCACTCCCACAAAAACTGGGAGTTTTCTATGAATAAGAACTTAGGACTCAAACCTATTACCTAACAAAGCAAAAATGCCAGTTGGAGCTTGAACCGAGAAGTACAGACATGATTGACGCACGTTGCTGTTATTATTGTCACCAGAAAAAGCACGATGACTTGGAGGTTTCTAGTCACATGAGAAGCAACCTTCATGTCCCTGCTCTCAGCAAGACTGCCCAAAATAAAGCCTCACTCACACAAAAGTCCTGGTCAGGCTGTTTCTCTGCTTTCTTGGCAGTGCAGAAACATTATGAATGTCTAGACGAAATCTGGAGAAAATTTGGTCACCTGAGATGGAGCAACCAAGTGCATGAGCCCTGCAAGAGCAGGGCTGCGTGTACTCTCCAGAAGGATTTTCAAAACCAGATTCAACTTAGGTCTTGGATTGTCAAAATATTTCAAGGCCAGATGTACTTTTGGGGTTCTTGCCACATCTGTAAGTGGATGAGAGCAAAATAGAGGAGCTAGTCAGGTCTTCCTTCCTTCCCAGGGGAGCAGCTCTCCACATGGAGCTAACAATTCCCGACAAAGTTCGTGTCTTCTAGTATGGGGCAAATTATCTCTTGTGTGTGGGGGAAAGACATTTGAGGGCATGGAGAGTAGGGCAGGAGGAAAATGGAAAGTTTTATCTACTTCACGTGGGAACGATGCTGTAAAAATAGGTTTTGTCCTGGTTTTAAAAGTCTTTTATATCAAGTTTCATCAGATTCATGCCTTGACTCCAGCATCCTTATAAAGGTAAAGACCTCTAAGCTTGGCCATATTTCCTCTTTACACTGTGGGTTTTTTTAAGTTTAAAGCTCTAGTTATTTGCAGAAACCTATTTGTATGTTGCTCGGTAAGCCTGGAGCAAACAATTTTCCTGGTTTTCAGATTTCAGTTTGGGGCTTGAGGCAGGGAGAGAATATTTAAATGCAGATATTAGATGGTACCCATTGCCCCAGGGAGACAGGGTTACAAAAATCTTCATTAAGGCCTTGTGAGAGGCAAAAGAAGAAAAAAGGATTAATTTCTTCATGTTATTCATAGACAAGAATGCACTGTCTTGAATATTAGCTGTGGGTCTTGTCCCTCAAGACCTGAACATGCTGACAATGAGGAGTTTTGAACAGGTTCTCAGCCATTAGGGAGTTACACAATACATGAAGAAGGTGAGATGAGAATAGGGACTAGATCTGTCCCCATTCTCTTACTCCTTTCTGTTTAAAATGCATCAATATTAAAAAAAAAGAAAAAAGAAAAAGGGAAAAAAAAAAAAAACAACCAACAGAATAGTGGCAGATTTTGTAGCCTATCAGAGAAAAAGGAGAAACGAGATTTATAGAGCCTGCACTGACACTAACTTTTTCCTTTCTTTTCCACCTGAATCTGAGCTAATAGGAATAATAACTATTTTTTCTGCCCACTGACCCAAAAGATGTGTGTTCTTGTGCTAATCCACTTCTACTGGTATTGACTGCTTGTCCCCATGGGCTTGCCTTGTGGATTCAGAAATAAATTACCCATCTGAATCAATGAAACTCATGCCTGTGGTTTACACAGATGTAGCTCTGTCACCCATATACAAGTGATAAGTGCTTGCAAAGTACTTCCACACTTCATCTTTCAACTGTGTTCAAGCCACCCTTGGGAGAAACCCACTCATCAGCATATGGTCCCTTTCAGACCATTGCTCTGCTTTGTAGTGCTGTTGGGTTATAAAAATTAAAGTATCTTCAGAAACAGCATTGCTTTTGCTCCTTGCTATGGAAACAAAACAGTAAGTTAATTGAGGGTCGTGCTGCTGCTGTCTTGGTGACACTGAGGTTACAGAACTCCCTCAAAGCTCAAATTAAACTGCGAAAGCACAGATACTTCACAGCCTATGTTGTGCCTGGTACACCTTGATTTTTTAGTTAGTTTAGTTCATTATTTATAAGCTGCCAGATGTAGAGAGTTCACTGCCTGCAGGATTTGTGTTGTGAGTGAAAGAAGAACTAAGAAGAATCACAGGGCAGCTGTCTTGTGATTTGAGAGATCCTCCAGTATCATTAAAATCCAGAGAAGAGGGATGTATGTACTGAGTGTGTGCCAATAAGTTGTGGAAGTGATTCAAGAATTCAGCAGCAGCCCTGGTATTATTTAAAACCAAGTCAAGAAACCTCAGTGGTGAAGGAAGCTCTGAGAGAATATTCTTGAAGATGCTGGGTTTGTATGTTGGAAAACCTCAGAAGTGAAGGGAGCTCTGAGAGAAAATTCTTGAAGATGCAGGGTTTGCGTGTTGGAAAGCTCTGCTGAAGCACGGACAGCCACATGGAACAGCATCACCCAGAATATCCACAACCACAATAGAGTAGACACAGCGCAGGTGAAATATCTCAGTTCAGACCTCATCAGGAGCTCTTGTGAGAGTGGGAATGAAATAAGAGACTTCTTACATGTATCAGTCGTGTGTAATACCACAGCAGCAACTCTTCATCATAATATCCTGTATGGGATTTTCAACAGAACTGCTTCTAAGCATAAAATGAGGCTTTCTAGATCCGTTTTCAGTATTGATTTAGAATCTGAGCCTCTGATTTGCTCTTTTAGCTGGAAGTCAGCTGGAGACTTGTGACTTTCAGTTGCATCAAAATATACATATCCCAATCTCAATGCCTGAAAGTGGTCATGGATTTAGCTGGTTATACTCACTAAGTGAGGCTCCTTTTTCTAGAGGCCAGCATCAAAAATTATTTAGAAAAAAACAGAACTGCAGACAAAATTATGCGGATGGGGCCTGTGGAGGTCATTGAGCTCAACTTCCTGCTCAAGGCAGGGTCTGCTAGAGCAGGTTGCTCAGACCCTCACCCATTCAAATTTTAAATATCTTGAAGGAAAAATCCTAAAACCTCTCTGAGTCTTTATTCCTGTCTTTAACTGCCCTTGGGGTTATTTTTTCCTCCCTTTATACAACAGATCATCCTTGTTGCATCCTTGGCCATGCACATTTGCCCATGGGACACACTGGGTTCACCTTGCTGCCCTCCCTCTCTAGCTTCAAGTGCAGTGATGTCTCTCCTGAGTCTTTTCCTCTAAAGGCTGAGCTTATTTAGTTAGGCCTGTATTCTTTTTTATGATGTTTGGCAAGCATAACTATAAAGAAATTTGGTTTATTTTAATTCATTGTAAATTTTTCTCCATCTGTATTTGTAAATAGCCAGGATGGAAAGCTATAATTGTGCCATTTCCTTTCATACAAAACTTCTGTTGGCTCTGTGCAAACTGTACGCTTTCAATTAATTAATTCTTAATTTTGGTTTTGTTCCCATTTTGGTTCTTTCCACTCCTGAGTAACTCCCAGAAGTGTGACCCTCCCATTCCAGAGGCAGGTGGTGAAACCCGTGTTCAGCTGGAAGGATGCTGAAGGAAGAGTCTTTGTCCCATGGCACAGTGGCTGTGACGGCACACAGCTGTGCCCCAGTTCATGGTGCAAACAAATCCTTGGGGCTAGGCTGAGGTTTTGAATCCTTCTCTCTGTTCTGCAGTGCTGAGGCTGTTTGTGCCTCCTCTAAACCAGCTTAAGTATCTCCCTGTGACTTGTAGTGCCCTATTTGCATTGCAGCACAGATGTGCCCAGTGTAACATCAGATATAACTCTGCAAAGACAACATCTGGTCCCATTAAATGCCGTTTGAAATACTGTTATTGGTTCCAGTAGGCCTGGTAACTCATTTATTTATTTTGCATTTTTTCTAGAGAAAATAAAAGTAATTCATATGATTGAGAGACCTGTCTGAACTAGGGAGAGCTCTGACCCATAGGTTTGGTTGCTGAGCAATGACATAGCTGCTTGAGTGACTTTCCTAGATTTTATGTTTTCTTCCAGGTCACTATCCATTATTTTCAGAACAGAAAATTCATAGATCTGAAATCACCTAATAGGTTGAGGGAGACAATGCCTTATAAAAATGTTATTGCTATTGACTTTGTGGAAGATTTGATTACAATGAATTGGCAGGGAAATGATTTAATACTAAACATTGACAACTGTAATATCCAAGTGTAGTTCTGAACAATAAGAGATGAGAGGAAAAAAAAAGCATTTCTTTTTATTGCAGCAGAGGCTGTTGCTAAAGGGATAACAGAGACTCCATGTAGTAACCACTAAGAGTGATATATTTGTGCTGGAAGAATTACAGTAGAATTTTAGCCAAACATGAAAAATTTAAAAGGAAAAAAATAACTCCATAAGCAGCTGAAACAAATCTAAAACTAACTTTTTACCCCTTAAAACATTTTATCAACAACCACTGCAAATGAGTTGCCATAAATAAGGCAAAACAACCAAAAATCAATTGTCTACGCGAGGTCCCAATACAGATTTGTTGAAGCCATTTAACACCTTACTTTCTCATTGGTGTGTGCTTGAGCCTTAACCATGAGGAATTTTGACTACTGGCTCAAACTATGGTCCCAAAAATTCTCTGTCATGCTTGACTATTTCCCCACTTTTTCTCTTCTCCCTTACATTTTCGTCCCAGCCAGAGATTTATAACCCGTTGTTTCAGTCCAGCTCGAGATTGTGCTTCAGAGCAGCCAAATAGCTGTCCACAAGAAAGTAAAAATCTTAGTACGGTTCCAACCAGAGGCTCTTAATCTTTAAAATACAGCATTCTGAAGCCTAGTGTCCTCTGGTTTTATTGGCTCTTCTAGAGGGGTGCTTAGCTGGCAAGTGCAGCATCTGCCACCAGCTCCTCGCTGCTTTAATGGCCTCAGTGCAAACTTCCCAGACTGGGCACAAATTTTACAGGGCACAGTGGGTGGTGATGCAGGTGGACCTTGCTGTTTCCAGGATTCCAGTTCCTCCAGGATCCAGGCACTGCTGCAGTGCACAGAATGCAATCCTTTCCTGGACCGAGGAGAAGTTGCTGCATCGGTCAGTGCAGAGAACAGTGGACTCTGCCTGTCTCGGGGAAAGCATCCCTCTTTGAGGTAAACCATCCTTTTCATCCCCCTTCTCGGGAGGAGGAGGAGCTGCTGTTGTGGTTCACAGCCAATTCTTCACCTGAACAAAGCAGGTATAAGCCCTGCACAGGAGCCTGTCATGCAGAGGGCACTCTGCATGGCCGGTGACACTAATTTACCATGAGGAGAATATTTCAGCCTAAGTGGTCTCTACTCTGTATAAAACACTCAGTACCAGTGACGTTTGCTTCTTCTCTTAGTGGTAAAATATATTTATTTGTGAAGTAGATCTTAATCTATCTCAGAACAGTGTTTTTAGTCTTTCACAGGAGCATTTATAATGATTGAAAGTGTAGGCTGAAGAGGACATCTTTCTGTAGCAATGAACAAAAATAAGAATAACTTCTCAATATTACCATATATCAATAGCCAATTATTTTTGTAAGGATGGGTTCTGGCTGGCTGCTAACGGACTGACAATGAGATAAGTCTTCCAGGAGAGAAACCATCATTTTAAAGATGGAGTGGCTGGCCTTTTAATTTTAAGGCATTACAAAAATCACACCTTTCACCTTTAAAATTGTAAATGATCGCAGACTTGTTTTAAATCATTTAATTGCTGTTTTAACTGAGCCTGGCTCATGCTTTGCAGGGGTTTGTCTTTCTCAGGACTGATGGCGCCGCTTAATTTCTTAATTTTTCTTGAAGAACGACACCCTCCTTGCTTGTACTTTCCCTCCCAGGTGCTTGCTGGCCATCCGTCTGCAAAGGTAATTTTAGGAATCTGCAGACAATTCACCTTTGCTCATATGCATTTCTAGAACCTGATACACGGCACAGATATGCACAGGTGCAATGTAAAACCTATTAAATGAGATAAAACGTAAAGATGCTTTAGAAAGTTTTCCCAATGCTTCAGATAAAGCAGACTCACATTTCTTGCTGGTTTTTTTCTTCTGCTTTGGTTCATGTTCTTTCATCTTCACCTTTCTCATCCATCTGCGTCTTTCTCTCTGACACAGGTAGTTTTGATGACACAGATTAGGAGTCCCGTGTCTCTCTCTGTCTCCACTAGAGCTCCTCGCTTTAAACTTCCTCTTGTAAACCAGCTTGAAAGAAACATCACCAGATGCTCCAGAATATGCACCAAGACTTGCCTACGACTTGACTGTATTTACAAATAGCCAAAGAGCTTGGGAAAAATCTAAACACCTTGTTGTTATCCATGCTCATGGATCAAAGTTCTTTCTTGTTTTCAGATTAATGCTGCCTGCTGCTTTTGATGACGTCCAGGAGAAGAGACCAACAAAATATTCAGAGATGGCTAAAATGAGGAAAATTGGTGTCATTCCCAAAGCCATGAGTTGGGTCAATGGCCATGGGACCTGTTCCCACTGGTCCCACCATTAGCCTTATGGATGGCCATGTGCCTGTGGTTCCCAGGGCAATGGAGAAAGGAGGGAGCTGCTCAAATTTGCCACATCAATTTGAGTTCAGGTCTCTGGAGATATTTATTTGAACACTCCACATGTTCCCTACACAGCAACAAGCCAGCTGCCCTGACAACTCCTAGGAAATCAGAAACATGCTCTGAGTTCCTGTGACATTTTATATTCCAAACTTTGCCCAGTGGCTGATGGTTCCTTCCTCAAAGTGACATATTGATTGTGGGTACACGTAGGGTGAGTATGATTGTGTTCAGTATTTTGAGCTCATCATCTATTATCTCATTCCCATTGTCATCCCAGGCCCAGACACTATCAAATTGGAAGCAGTAGTGTAGAAAATGACGAACAAATCAACAGAGACTACAGCTGTGAAATAAATCAAACCACTGTTTCTACCCTTCGTATTTCCTTCAGTATGAAACTTCTCTTACAATGCATTTTCTTGTGTTTTGGACTTACAGCTATGAAGGCAGGGATGAAGCACTGCAACCCAGCACTCACCAAACAGAGCAATCATTTACTAAAACACAGTGAAGACAGAGGATGGGCCACAAGGCCTGCACTTTACCTTAATCTGCGCCTAAACCCATTTTGACCACCTAAAGGATATTCCACTGCTGCAGAGGCTCATCCATTGGTATTCCAGTTTGCAATGATGTGGGAGAGCAGCACCCAGAGGATCTTCTGGTGTGTTTGAAGCTCTTGACCCTGGTCATCTCCATTTGCTGCATCTTAAATGGGGTGATGTGATTAGGAAAGTTCAAGTCCAAGCTCCACGTCAGCTTTTCAGAGCAGCCCCTCGTTGTGTGCCTGCTGTACCCCAAGAGCGGGCTCTGAATGTGTGTGTGTTTGTAAGAAGATGACCACATTAAATTTAAGCAGAAATAAATCGTAATTTAACTGGCACAGATACACAAGGCTGACATAATCTCTAAAGGTTTGAGGCTGCTATTAAATTTGTTCTCCCTATTAATTTGTGAGCAAGAGGATAATGAAAAACTGGTAACTCTAAAGCTGACATAAAAAGTAAGAGATATACCGTTGGCAGGGAGAATTTTATGCACTGTCAAAGTGAAAAGGCTTTGCTAAATGTACGTAGGCAAAGATACACACTGTCATCTTAATGAGTAATTAAAAGATGGACTTCTAATAATTGAATCATGACTCTTGTCACATTTGTATTTGTTTAATTTCTCTAGTTTTGATTGAATCTCATTTTGAGTTTCGTTCTTAATCAGGTCTGATTTAGGCCCTTGGTTCAAGTAACTCAAAGTGATGAGCATCAATCTTGTTGTCCTATTACCTCCTCAGCTTCTTGTTTCCAGTGAATACAATGTGCTTTTGAAATCTCCTGATTAGTTACTGCATTTAGCTAGCAACACTGGACAGGTGGGGTAGGTGGTTGATTTGCTGATGTTAAAGGTTTGAATTTTCAAAGAAGAAGCCTTCTCTTCCTCTTCTGAACATCACTTGCTTCGGAAGTACTTCAAATGGCTGATATTGTTACCAGTTAATTCCTTTGCTGGTAGAACTCAGGGAGTCTTGGCTATGTGCATTGCTCTGTCATGCTAGTTTTTTGTAAATTAAAAAAGAAAAGATCCGTAAGAGATCACCAGTTCTTTAAAACTCTTCCTTAAACCAACTGCCGTGATCACCCTTGAATGCAATTGTATCTTTAGTGACACAGAGCTGTGCCTCACCAACCTGTTTAAAATTTGTCATCAAATTCCTAAAGTCCCATCAGTCAAAGTCAACAAGAAGTGGCACATTTGCAGCTCCTCTCACTGAAGTACATGAGGCTGGGACTGGCCCAAGTCTCTCCTTCTTCATAGTCCTCACATTTGCCCATATCATATTAATCTATTGTCTCTTGCAGCTTCAATTCCTCTAAACTTCCAGAGTTTTTTGGTTCTAATAGATACTTTTTAAAACAGAAGGAATGGGAGAATGCTTAACTCTCACTACAATGAACAGGTTATCCTGTGTTTCCACCCAAAAAAAAAAAAAAAAAATTTCCCCTTTCTCTGCATAAGAATTTTTAAGCGCTCAAGTCTGTCTTTAAAACCACCCATTTTTCACTTCTTTTTAACTACAACCATTGTTTTTTTGGGGCCTCTTCAATTCCCAATTCAAAAGAAAGCAACAATTATTTTGCTTCAAACTCATCCAGCCCGGAAGATGAGGAATTCATCACTTTTTCATTGCCAGGCTGCTCAGTTTATTTCTCCAGTTCTTTAAGAAAGCTGTTTGCCTTGCTCAGCTTCACAGGTGGGTGAACCAGAGCAGGGAGACAGCAGACTCCTTCCCCGAAAAGATCCCAGAGCATCTGTTCAAAAACACCTCTTGGGATGCATACACATTTCCACAGGGCTTTTAAAAGTCTCACGACAGATTGAAAGTGTTTGAAGAAGCAGGGGATGGAGCTGGTTGGAGCTGAGAGTGTGAGAGATGCCTCCATCCACTTTTTATAAAGAAGATTTTCAAAAGGTTGGAAAACATAAAAAGGTTTTGAACCAGAACACCAGAGAAATGCACAGGAACCAAATGTGCAAGAGAAGGCACTAAAAATGCCTCTTGGTCCCTACTGGCGTCAATGGTGGGAAAGGGAAAACTCGCCTCCTGAGGTACCTGCCTTGGGAACATGGACACCCTCAGCACCTGAGGGCTGATGGAAGCGCAGGCCTTACAGGGGCCCAGTTGTCCAACACGTCCATTGTGCAGGGTAAATACATGCCTTATTTAGCTGTTGAGATGCTCAGGGTTCATATTTAGAGGTTCTGGAGCAGGTGGGAAAGCAGCAAGACCGGCACTGCTGGTGCAGGAGGAGGGTGAGCCCCAGGAGCTCCCTGCAGGGAGTACCTCGCTGGGGGTACACAGCTGATGGCATGGGAAGCTCATGGCAGGCTCATGGCGCTGCCCATACCCCACTCTCCCACCTGCCTTGGCTGCCAGGCTCTTGAAGAAACACAGCAGCTCCAGCCTGTGCATTGAACACTGCATCCGATGATGTAAAATGAGCAAAATGCTCCTCCTGCTATGAAAGTGAGGTGGCAAATATCACCCAGGCAAGCTGTTGGTGGGGAAGAAACTCTGTATCCTCCAGCACGTGTGGATATAAATAAACAGGGCTGTGCAGATACTTCGGATGTCTACTAATGCATCTTGTATTTATGTCTGACTTGAAGAGATACAGAGAGATTAGTAAATACTTCAAATTGACAGCACAGACATATTTTCATAGAATAAATGATATTGGTAAGTGGAGAGACTTTTCTTCCTTCCCTTCAGGAAATGGGGAAGAGTTGTCTCCACTGAAATTATTTCCAGTTTTTTTTTTTTTTTCCTCTCAGGAAAAAGATCTCACTGGAGATATCATGTTTGTCACTGATTAGATTTCAGTGCTATTTTTTTAAAACCTCAGATCTCTTTAAACCCATAGGGCACCTATGAAATACACACTCATTTCCTCCAGGACCCTCTGCAAAGATCTGCTTTTTGTTGCCCAGGCACAATTCACAGTGGATACTCTTTTTTTTTATTACATTTGTGATTTCTTTTTAAAATCTAAACATTAAATCAGCAATTTCAGATCTTCCTAAAGAAGGAAATGAAGAAATACCAAATCTCTACCAGCCTTTGTGCATGTTTTGGGTAGAACAAGCTCCATTTATTTGCAAACACTGAAAATATTTCAGTGGTATTGGATTTAACAGGCCAGAAGCAAAGGTTCTAGAAAACCAACCAGTCTGATCACTTGGTATTTCCTGCAAAGAAAATAGAAAATAAAAAAATAAAATCCCCCAAGTTTTGTCATGAAAGTGCCTCTTCTGCAACCTCGTGCCTAATTTTGTGGAATGATTTTTTACTAAGGAATTTTCTCCTGGACTTACATCCAGTTTCCCAGTTATGTCTCTTTAACCATCAGAACTAGGGGGTCCTGTCCTTTTCATGCTGAAGCCGATAGCAAATTCAATTTAATTCTGCAGGGCCTAGTTGTAAGATTCTTTATAAGAAGAGACACAAAAATTGACATGTTTTATCAGATCTTTTAGACTGCTCCTCTCTTGTTGTTAACTCTGGATGCTCCATTGCCTCTGCCTAAACCTCGTCGCAGCCTTTGGAACCAATACCCTAGATCCTCTGCTTCTGTGGTCCTGCCATGCCTCCTGCTCCCGCAAACATCTTTGTTAAAAACCACGTGAGAAATTATTATATTGATTTTTTTTTTTTAAAGCCAGATGAAGAGGATAAGGAGAATGAATGAATAAATTTCAAGGTTTGTCTATCTTTATAAACATGAGTATGTGAGAATAGAAGGCACACCTCCAGAACAGCCCAATACCGTGCAGTGCCTGCGATGGCGGGTCACGGCATCCCACCCGAGACAATCCGGTGTCCCTCGATGTCCTCCCCGTTTGACGGCCACATGGCGATGGGCAGTGGTCCCGTCTCGCCCAGCTCCGGCCAGCCCGGGACACACATTGCCCTGCAGCAGCTCTCCCGAGCACAGGGGCTACCGGGGCGGTCAAAAGGTGGGGCTCAGCAGCCGCACCCCGGGGTACCACCCGGCCCCACGAGCATCCCCCCGTGCTCCTGACCCCCCGATGGCCCGGTGCTGCCGGCCCTTGCCGGGGATGCTCCAACACGATCGCGGTCCCCCCGCCCCGCAGTGCCCCGATGGGGCGTCCCCGCTGTCCTGTTCCCCCTCCGGGGGCGGTTCCGCCGCCCGCACAGGTGCCGGGATTGGGCGGAATATGCAAATACAGCGCTGACGTCAGACGGCTCCGGCCCGGAGAGCAGAAATAGGGGCGGCCCGGCCCGCACCACGCACTGCTCGCACCGGCCCCGCCGTGCTCCCGCTGGCCGCCCCCGCTCCTCCCCAGGTGAGTGCCGCCGGCAGTGCTCCGTGGGGTCCCGCTGCGCCCCGCGCTGCCCCGCGCAGCGCTGCGTCCCCATCCCCGCCCGCGGCATCTGCGCCTCTTCCCTCCGCTTTCCGCTCCGCGGGCGCGCCGGGGACCGGGAAGCCTCCCGGTGCTCATCGCCGCAACCCTCCTCGAGCGCTCACTCCGCGCCCGAGGGCTGGGCGAGGTAACAG
>VZRN01001383.1:515692-563288 GCA_013397935.1 Dasyornis broadbenti | reverse complement strand
TCCCGGCGTGGCCGCGGGGTGGCGCCGTGGGCCGGGCCGCGGAGCGCCCGTCGGGGTCCGCGCAGGGACCGGGCCGAGCCCCCGAGCCGCGCTGGAGACTGGCCTGGGCGTGCTGATGGCATCCCGAGCTGGCTTCCCCATCCTCCGAAACGCTGGGAATACTCGGTGGTGCTGGCCGCTCGCTGCCCACGTGAGGGTCACGGAAGGGATGGATCGGGAGTTCTGCGAGTGTCACCTCGGAGCAAAGCTGTGCTTGAAACGTGTCCAAGTGTCGTGGGGGCAGCCTTGAAAACCGAGGCGAAATCCCTGCGAGGTTCGGGAGCTTTTTGGTAGTCCTGCATCCCTGTCGGATTGATGCTCCCCAGATTTTTTCTGGGAGCATTGAAGTGTCTTGGAGAATTTCATAATCAAATGAAACATTTTTAAGTAGCTTTTGCTCAAATCAGAAGTCCGGTCTGTACTTAAACATCGAAGGTAATTCCAATGAGTTCTTAATGTCCCCAAACTTTCAGTATTTAACAGCAAATAGCTGATTGAAGTCATTATTTGGCTTCATTATGTCTTGCTAAAAGAATGGCTTTTCTATTTAATTTTGTAGCTTATTTTTGTAGCACTTAACAAGAAATTATGGATGTCACAATTATTTTGCCAGCAATAGAAATGCTGTTTAGATAAGGCTGTAGCAATTGGGAAGGTTGATGGCAGGAACTAAGGACCAGATGCTTATCTAGTTTTAATAGAACCAGTTTGTATAGACGTAACAGTTATGTCCAAATACTTTCTTTTTGCTATAGCAACAGTCAGAACTTCGGGTAATTAAGTTCAACCTCTTTCTTTCTGATGTGAACCTTATTGGAAATTATTGAAAGCTATTGCAAACCAGTAATTTCTCAAATAAGCTGCAATTTAGGTAGCCCTGAAAACAAAACCAATAACTGCTTTTGGCAAATTCTTTAATCTCCTTGCAGTCACCATAATTGAATTCTTAAAGCTTTTGTGTTGTGGAGCAAAAAGTTGTGGAATCACTGCAGGATCTGGCTGTTGCATGTCACAGAAATGCTTTAAACAGTTTGTGCTGTTCTTCACTGAGGTGGCCAAGATGCTTATTCCCTGTCCTTTTTCAAGGTGACCCTTTTTGCTTGAGTAGCTCCAAAACCCGTGCCCTAAAACCTGTGCTTGTCTTTGGCTTGCATCTGCTTGCTGTGCTTCCTCTTGCACTGGAGACACTGCGCCCCTTTGCTTTAAATTTGAGGCCCCCCCGCCTGGTGTATTGGTGCCTGCCCAGACCCATATGGCCTCGGGATGGGTGTTTTGCTGTTGCCATCGTGTTTGAGCTGTTTCAGATAACAGTGCATGTTGTGGTGCTGCTGTACTTGTGGAGTGTTTCTTGTTAGAGCAATGCCAGCTGCAAGGAAAGCTGTAAGGCTATTCTAGCTCACAGGAGGAAACCACAACCGTAAGGTAAACTTTTTGGCTTTGCATAGTATATTCTATATCCTAAGGGCCAATATTTATTCTTTCTTTTGTGTACAACTGCCTGTTTTATGCGGACATTTCCATGTGCAAGCTTTGATTTATCTGGGCAGCAATGTCCATACAAGCTCAAATCCAGCAAATCAGTCCCTCCCTCAGGCAAGGAAAGGAAATGGATAGTAAAACTTGTCTGAGCTTACAGGGGTGGTCTGGGTCTATTCAATCAATTTGAGTTTTTGTGTTGACTTCAGAGAACTTTAAGCTGTGATTTGGTATCTGTATTGTGTAGTTTAGCTGCAAACCGGGTTCTGCAAGGAGCCTTCCCTTTAGCTCAGGGTAAGGCGGTGCTGAGCTGTGGTTTTGGATGCCAAGCAACATGAAAATGCTGTGTGACTCCAGAGTAAGCTATCACTTGATATTTATGGTACATATTTGTTGCTTGGTTGAGGCTATTAAGATATATAATGTATATTAATGTGTCCTCCTCTTACTGTGACTGAGAGCAATTAGTGTACTGTCAGTCAGCATGCAATAAAAATAAGTGATTTCTAAACTGACTAGAGAAAGATGTTCTAGAAATTCTATTTATGAAACAGCCAGAGTTTCTATTAGGTAGAGTCTGCCCTTTCAGTTTCATCAGTGTTACAGATCCTAATCCAAACACCTTGTTTTCTGTCAGTTGTTTACAATACATGCTTACAGTCAATTTACATTAAACTAGTGAGTTCCCTGTTATGCTCCGGGATTGTAATTTCAAGCAGGATATGAGTCAGAGGTCTCTAGAACTGCGATGTTGTATTTGCTGTGATGGCATCAACTGAGCATACAAAATACCTTTATAAAAGAAAAATAAAACCAAAACCCTGTGAGAAACAGTGTTGCTGTGCAAGAGCAATTCATAAAGTAACAATGTACTTGTCGCTTATTGATACAGTGACTTTGGTTTATTAAACATTTATTTGTAGCCCCAGTAACATTACATCTGAGGTTCATAATTGGAATTTAGAAAGCCTAATAAATTTTGATTTCATCCTGAATGCTCTCCATTCAGAGTGTTTATATTAGTGCCTAGAAAAGGCATTGCCTGAGCTCTGGGGGTGCTGTGTGCTGTGCTCAATCTAGTGATGGGATGTCTTTGGGTTAACAAAATAGCTGAGACTGTCATTGCTGGTGTGAATGGTCATGGCTCCAGAATTAGGAATGATGCACCAAGATTTGGATATATCCTGCAGCAAATACATGGCATGAAAACACTGTAAAATGAGTCCTGTCAAGACAAGGTATGTCATGGTGAGTTAATTCAGCTTGGCTGAATTTTGCCATTAGCAGGTAACATTCCTTGTTGATGTGTATGGCTCTAACCAGGCAGCAGCCTGTCCCTCATCCTACAGAAATGCCATCACTTCATTAAGGGTCATAATGCTTTGTTAACGAGTCTGTTTTAGCCTTCCTCAGCCATCTCTGAAATTATTCCAGGCCTGAATATTCTTTTAGTATTTTAATTGTAGAAAGTAATGACACAAGATTGTGTTCTTTTAAGTTCAGAGGAAGCACAGCTCTTGGCTTAGCTTCCAGGGCACCAGTGCAGGGCTGTGATTTGTGAAACATGTGATTTCCATCTGACACCACTTCAAGTAACTGCATTGGTATTCTTTCCAAATCTGTTAAAAAACTACACAAGACAAGAACCACTGCACAAAGTGGATGCAGGTGTAGTGGAAATCCCTCCAGTTCCCCACAGCTGATGTGGGGCTGTGGTGGGCTGTTGCCGTGGGGGTGGTCCTACTCTTGAGTTGGGTGAGTGTGGGAGGGATTGGAAATATCTCTGCTTGGGACAGAGGAATATGAGTGCAGAAATCACAGCCCCAGGTAGGACTCACCTCCATCGTGGCTGAAGAAACGTGTCAACCCTCTTCAGCACAGGATTTGTTTCGTGTCTTTGGGTGGGTTTGGTGACCATCTGGGAAGGTGTCCTCATCTGGAGGATGAATGGCTGTCCCCATGTACTGGGTGTCAGCCGTCAGCCTTGGCTGGCCCTGCACACCTGATTGTACCCAAGATGGGTGGCAGTGACTGTATCTGCTCAAGGCAACGTCATCTTCTGACTCAGAGGGGAATAATGATGTTTTCTGTCACATTGCTGGGAGCCTCCACTGGTCAGAGAAGCAAAGGTGGGTGTCTGGTGTTTTCCTTAAAATCTGCTGAGGGTACACGTGTGAGTCCCTGCCTGTGAGTGACCCTGTGCTGCTGGGCGCTCTGGAGAAGGGATAAAATTCACCTTTGGCTTCTGTGGTACCACCATCCCATGCTTTGATGCAGTTTGCTTTTGGTATCTACAGAAACCCCAGAACTCTGATTATGCAGGTGCTGTGTGGGAACAGCATATTCTAAGGAGGATAGGTTGGGGGTAGAGCTGCTATTATGTGGGAATTCGTTGCCAATACGCTAGAGACTGTAGAGCTCCACAGGCACTGAGTGTGGATGGACACTGTCAGCTGAAGCTTCTGTGTTACTGAACCTAAGCTGGGTTTTGCCGTAAGATGGTTGTTACAAAATGGTTCTCTTTTTGTTTTTTTCAGCAGACTTGAAATGATGACGTCAAGGAACTTTTGGTGCTCTCTTGTATTGCTGGGGGTTTTCCCACTGGTCACGAGGGGATGGATGGACACGGACCGGGGCAGAAGGCTGTACTCGGATGCGGGGAGGTTGCATCAAGAGGTACCGTACACCAGCTGCTACTGCAGCTACAGCTCTTGGGTTTCTGTTCTTGGGCTGTGTTCAGGCTCTCCATACTGCTAACAGAAAACAAGTGTGGGCTTATCCATGTATTTGTGTTAAACACCTGCTGAGGAGGTCAGTGAAAAACAGCGAAGTAGAAGCTCTTACAGTTCTTGGATATACCGACATCATCTGGAAGGGAAATTGGGCATCTGGCTGTTGTGGAGATGCTGTCTTCGCCCGAAAAATTTCACAGTGTGCTGGGGGCTGCTGACACCACTGAATCTAAATTTAACAAGCAAACTTTGTCCTGGCTCTTCACTTGGGTCAGTGGACCTTTAGGTGAAACCTAAAACAAGATCTTTTGAGGAAAACTGAGCCATAGGTTGTAGTGAGAGAATCAGCAAAATTACTGCCCAAAGTGTTTTACTCCAGAATTACTGATGTGAAAGCTCTCTGAAGCACACAGGAATAGAAAAGGGAGCAGGGAACAGTGACTGTAGTGAGGCGTGATCTCCATCCACCGCAGTGGCCGTGTCTATTGGGCACTGGGACTTGGGCAGGACAGCAGTGCCTCCTCAGTGCTCAGTCCTGGGCACTGGAGAGGCAGCTGAGCCTGTTTCCAGTGCTGTGAGTGACAATGTTGGCTGTTGTCACTAGGGTGTGGATGGAGCAGTCCCTGTCTCAGTTGTGTCAGAGCAGGCTGTACCAGTGGGACACCGGTTTCCTGAACCAGAGCTCAGCACTGCTTGCGGCACAGATGTAGACTCAGATTTTCATGTGCCCGAGGCTGAGACGTGTGAATAAAGCCACAAAAACCTTGAACTGTGACTTTGTTGAGCAGTAAATGATTAATGACTGCTGAAATTATTTTAGTTATTTAATGAGTTCCTGATTGTGGCATGTTTGCTAAATGGTTGCTCAAATGTCTGAAGGTGGGAGATGGCGTGGGAGGACAGGGAAAGGACACTTGGCTATTTTTTTAGCTGCCATTGCCTTGAACACTTCTGTACTGGCAGACACATCAGTCAGTACCAGGCTAATGGTAAGCCCTTGATGGATTCATGTTGCAATTGGATCTGTTTAAGCCTCGGGATTTGGTTCTAGTTGGAGAATCCCATTTCTCCCAGTCACATCCCGTCTACAAATAGCCAGTAATCGGCATTATAGTTTAAGCTAATTAAAAAGGTGCTTTTTGTTGCTTAGCAGGGCTCAAAAGTCATTTCAGTGGTGTTGGATGTTCTGCAGTTCTGTGGTCTGTTTCAGGTGTACTTTGTCCTTGAGGTATCCAACCTCTGCTCTGTAAAAGTGAAGAAAAACTGTTCCCTCCCACACCTCCACTGTTATTTTGCTCAGGTAGTACATTGGCACTCTGTTAAACCTGTGCTTGCAGAATGTCTGATCATTTTTGCTTTTTTATTAAAAATTAAATATTTTGCATGCTTGTGCAGTTTACAAAATCTCATTCTTCACTAATGCACATTAGTGTTGATTTATTTTAAGAAAGTTACTCTGAGGAATTAAATTCATTACTTGATTTACTTTAACATAAATCATAGAACTATTATATTACTTGAAAGACATTAATTCATTTGGTCTTTCTCTAAAGACCATAACGTTATTGTACCAATTACTTGATCTTGCTTGAGGTGGAAGAATCTCAGCTAAAAACATATTTGCTCAGGTTTGCACAGAATTTAACAAGTGTGAATATTAAAATCACGAATGTACAAAGAATGAGTTAAAATAGACTCAAGAAATGTAAGTTACAAATCAGTTTTTTGAAAAAATATCTGTACAGAGATATTTTCCACAAGAAATAGTGTTTATAGAGTATGACACAAAACACCAAAATTAATCTGAAAGCCCTGAGCATAGCTTTCAGGTAGGTCAGTGGAAGTGAGATAAGCACCTTTCGAGAATAAACAGCAGTTACCTTCTCTTGCAGAAAACAGTGTAGTCATAATACCTTTTCAATAATAAAAATCACCTGAAATCCTTTTCTAATGATCTTGGGCTTTGTTCAGTTCAGAGCTCCTTATCCATGAGAAGTTTGTTAGGTTCCAAATTTTATGGTTTGATTAATACATAAATCCATTAACACACATTTAAAAAATATTTAATCACAGCTAGAAATGCTCATAGCAATTCACCAAAAATGCTTCAAAAATGAGTAAAGTGTTAATTTACAGGTCAAGTAATTTTAAAGCGTGCTCTGATAGAAAATTCCTGTGAACCTCATCAAAGCAGATATGTGGGTATGGGTCACTGGCCTTCACTAATACTTGTTCTGATCTACATGGGAACAAGTTTACTGAATCAAAAACATTGCTTAATTTATGTTCAGATTGCTAAATCGATTTCTTCATGGTATGTGGTAGAATTATTGCAGTTGTGCTTTGAATTTATAAAGGAAAATAAGACTACAAGTCCTTTTGATCAGAAGTTAACTCTAACATAAAAATGGTGTGTGTTTTTTCTTGATGCACAGCTTTTCACCCCTCATGTTTATGGGGTGTACCTGAGGAGAGATTTGTTTTCTGGAATATTTTTAGTCCTGATTAGAATAGTTAATAAATATGTGCATGCAGTATGAAATTCTAATTGCAATGAATGAGCTAAAATAGAAAACACAATTAAAAGAAGGACAGCATTAGTGTCTGACTGGAAAGCTGCAACTTGCCCGATTTCTATTAATTTTGGAGAATACTGCTGTCACTTCTACACTGTGAAACTTCTCATAGTCTGGCTCCAGGGGTTGCTGGAAAGCTCTTGAAGCTTCTGGGCATGTGGACTTGGGTGCAGCTTCTCAGAGTTGAACCATCATGGCACTAAATCCTGTTGAGTGGAATACATGCCAAAATACCAAATATATGAAGCTCATCATGCTGGGGTGTTGTTTTTAGATAAGTTTTTGCCTCTGCCTCCAGCAAGTCTGATTACATGTTCAAGCTGGATGTTTTAGAGGTGACTATAATTTAGGGGCAGCTCTGTGCTGACTCAGAAGGGCTTTGGGTGGCCTGTGAAACACCAGGGGATGCGATCTGGGGTCACCTCTTCCTTCTAGAAAGGAATTCTCAAAAAATGTAGCTCTCTGAATCACTGTCAGTGCTAGTTTGCAGCATGAGCAGAAGAGAGTCAAACAGTGTGGATCTGAAATAACCCCGGAGTTCGGGGATTGGAGGAGAACTTGGCCAGGAGGTTCTGATGGAAAGCTGGTGCTGCTAGTCCACTCAATCTCTACAAGGTAATCCACACTAGTAGCTCAGGCTGATTTTTCAGCCTCCTGGGGTATTTTGCAAAGCACCTTACTAAATATTGAAATTTGACAGCCAGCTTCCCTTCTATTTCCTGCTTTCTCTGTGAAAGGCTGATTTCCTGTGTGTGCTGAAGCCACGCTGGTTTTGCCGTGGCTCTTGGGGCAGATGTTGCACCTCCTTTTCTGAGACTACAATGAGCAGAGCAGTGCTGCAGGTCTTTATCAGCCCTTCCAGGCGCAGAGCTCCTCTAACACAAGTCATCACAGAGCTGCATCTTGGAAATTTGAATTCTGTGTTATGTTTTCTGGGGCACTGCTGGTGGGTAGCTTGTATAATGTTGTCCTAGCTTGATAGTGTGAAAGTGGAGAATAATCCTGTGTTGTGGTACATGGAGAGTTGTTTTGTGCTGCATTGTTGAGTATTTGGATGTCACCAAGCTCCTGAGCAGTGACAGTAAAGGCTGGCAGGCATCCTGTGGTCTACTCAGAGCTACAAAACCATAACTGCTCTGTGGTTGTCTAGAAAAACTTAATTGTGTTAATTTGGCTTTCATGCTGTGCTTTTCTTGCCACCCATCCTCCTACTTCAGAAGCCTCAGGAGATCATGCACAGCCCCCCTTGCTCCTGCGGGGAGCAGAGCTGTGTCCCTGGGGAAGCTCCTCTGCACAGAGCTCACAGGTGATGTTCCATGTGCTCATTTTTCAGGGCGTCATAACTTTCTCCCTGCTGGCATTTGGCACAGGTATTGGCTCTGTTGGCTATCCATTGTTTTTGTTCATTAATTATTACTTGAAGGAGAGTGTGGACTCCTGTCCCTGGAAGTGTTCAAGGCCAGGTTGGATGGGGCTCTGAGTAACTTGGTGTAGCAGAAGGTGTCCCTGCCCATGGTGGGGGCTTGGAATTGGATGATCATTAAGGTCCCTTTGAATTCAAACCGTTCTGTGGTTCTATGGCACCTGAACTGCTTAAAATCTCCAAGAATAAATGTACTGCAAAGAGCTGGGTCAGACCAGCTCTTCAGTGCCCTCCTGCCCAGAATAAAGCATTTCTCTGGAGTCCACTCACAGCCTCAACTGTGCTTGTGTAAGAGTATCAATTATTGCTCAAATTCCTAGTTATATGCAGATTCTTAAATGTTGCATCACTTACTGCTGCATCTGAAGACCACAGCAGCTTATTCTGAGCAGCAAGGGACTCATACCGATGATTTTGGGCTCCTTCCTCCACCAAAGTCATATTTCCTAATCTGACAGACTAGGAAAGGATTGTTTTTGGAAGCAAGGTAAAAAATTGCAAAGGCTTTAGATAAAAACTTTTTGCTTCTAATTCAAATAGAGACACAATTTCAGGGGATGAGCTTGGAATAAAACAGGCACAGTGTATCAATTTATATGCAGTTGAAGATTTAATATCCTGGTATTTATTTTAATTGTTAATAGTAGTAATGTATTCTCTACCATGCGAGTGTTCTTCTGGCTTTTTAGTTTGGAGAAGGGAAGGAAAAAATCAGATTTGAATTTCAATCTATACTGGGCTACAGCCTGCTTCTGTTTCAAGCATTAATGAAGGTACAGGGAGCCAAGACTGAAGTTTATTTTTGTATCACTTTGGTATGTAGTGATAATTCATTCCTTGTTACCTGCATTTATGTGGTATCTCTAACAAGCAGTAATTGCTTTTTTGTAGAGCATCCTAAATCCTAACAGGTATATTATCTCTGTGGAGATGAGAAGCTTTTGCTTGGAGTGCTGGTTACCAGAGCATCTGCAGTACAAGGTGCTGGGGAATGTTTTGATAATATTTGTATCACGCTTGTTGAAGTCCTTCCTCTGCATTCCCCAAACTGCCCTCCACCTCTCCCAACATCTTGTATGTACTCAGAGCGCTTAATAAATGCTGTATCTTATGGGATGCTCTCATGCTTGAAGTACTAGAAAATGTGAATGTTGGAAAAAGGCAGGTACTGTTTACTTAAATAACAGCAGAAAATTAGAAGAATTTTGGTTTACATAAATGGTTATGGCTCAATAGTGAGTGTCTGGGATTGTCAAGATGCATCTGGAGCACAATTTGAAGACGAAACCCGCTTGTTTGCAGTCCCTTACAGAACTACAATCCTGCTTCCTTTATGTTTTCTTAAACTTCTGATAGGATGCAGTAAGTGATACTGCGTGGTGGTCCTGCACGGCCCAGTTTGCTGGGGGCTGTCCCCTTCCAGCCAAGAGAACCCTGGCTGCTGCATGGGAGCAGTTTGTGGTGCATTGGATGTTAATGACTTTGAATTTTGGGTGCTTGGGTGCTGTCCCTGGGGTACAAAGGGACATGGGCTCGTGGTGCCTGGCTCTGTGCTGAGCTGTAGCACAAACCGAGTGCAGGAATCAAATTCCAGTACGTTTTTCTCATGTTACAGTTGAGCAACTGTGAAAAAATCATACAGAGATGGGGAAATGCTGGTATGATTCTGAAGAGAATAAGACCAGAGTAAATCATGTTGCAAATAAAAAAAGCAATCAAGACAATCTTAACTTGGCTATGATGTGGCAGAGGGTTACAATTCTGATATTAAGTTCAGAAGCCGCTCAGCCTTAAAAGACTAAAAGTTGAGTGATTTATTTTTTTTTTCCCCCCAAATATAGCATATTCTCCCTTTGAAACAGAGGCTTGTAGCATTAGTTTTTAAAGGAAGATAGCTCTGCTTGAAGTACTTTTGACCACCTGGCAGGGGAATTCTCAGTTTTTTAGATTAGCAAGGGTACATCCGCAAATTTGGGGTTTCTAAAAACAGCCATCCCACGAGCTTCCCCGTGACAATGTGGAAATTTAGGGAGCTATACCTGGGTTTCTCATCTGGAGTCCAGAAATAGTAGTGAGTAAAATCAGAGATGCAGCAATTATCTCAATTAGCTACCGT
Source organism: Dasyornis broadbenti (assembly GCA_013397935.1). NCBI lineage: Eukaryota > Metazoa > Chordata > Aves > Passeriformes > Dasyornithidae > Dasyornis > Dasyornis broadbenti. The sequence goes on along the minus strand of VZRN01001383.1, from coordinate 552,926 downwards.
ATGGATGAACAGATGATGCTGTGTGATGTGAGACATCAGAGTTTCTCTCAGAGTGTGCACCAGACAGGACAAATCTAAATTGCCAGTGTCTGTACCAATAGCAAGCTTTCCCCAAACAATAGCATGTGATCTATTTTTTTTTCTCATGCCTGATCAAAAAAAAAAGTGTATGTTCTCTGCCTGATTATCATGTTTTAAGCATTCTGTGTTCGTGGTTGTAAACAGAAAATCCTGATTGTCAAACTAAGCCATGTATTAGTCATAAACATTGCTGATGCTCCAGTGCCTTTGAGTGTCTCACCAGCCGTGTACTTCTTGCCATTTCATAGAATGGTTTGGGTTGGAAGGGACCTTAAAACTCATCTAATTCCACCCCCTGGCCATGGGCAGGGACACCTTCCACCATCCCAGGTTGCTCCAAGCCCCATCCAACCTGGTCTTGGACAATTGCAGGGATGGGGCAGCCACAGCTTCTCTGGGGAACCTGTGCCAGTGCCTCACCACCCTCACAGGGAGGAATTTATTCCTAATATCTAATCTAAATCTACCTTCTTTGCTTGACCCCTCACTGGAGATAAGGAGGAGAAAGCTCTGAAGGGAGGAAAAAAATCCATGGCATGGTAATCTATTAATAGGAACAGCCACTTTATTAATTTGCTAAATGAGTTAGGACTGTATATTTAGAAATTGTACAGCAGTTAGGCTGATCCTGAGAGCAGGTCCCTGGAGACCTGGACTGTGCAGAGGTAACATCTGATTTATTGCCAGACCCAGCATGAGCCCAGCTGCAGGGACTGGGTTTGATTTATCTGCTTGCACTGCCGTGTCTCCCACAAAGGGTCTGGTAAGGCCAGCAATGCAGGGAATTTGTGGCTCTGGGATGTTACCTGTTCTTCTGCATCTCTTTACCTGCTGCAACAAAAACTTGGGGTTTTTTTGCTGCTGATTGTGGGGGTTTTTTTATTTTTGCCGTTTTTTCTTTTTTTAGTTTTGGTGGTTTTTTGCAAAGTCCCCTGTATTAAATTTTCTCTGTAAAAAGGGGGGCTTTTTGACCAAATCTAAATCAGTATTAAAGGGCAAGAGACTGAACCCATGGAAAGGTTATCTGATGGATTATTGTGCTTTAGGGCAGTTGGTATCTGTTTGATATCTGCTTTGGTGGTCCATGCGCAGCATCATTCCTGTGGGATCAGAGGCCAGTAACAAATGGGAATGGGTAATGCACAGCCACATACAAATTTCTAAATACTGAATTCCTCCCTGGAAGTGTTCAGGGCTGGGTTGGACGGCACTTGGAGCAACCTGGTCTAGTGGAAGGTGTCCCTGCCCATGGCAGGAGGGTTGGAATGAGATGAGCTTAATAGTTCCTCCCAACCCAAACCATTCTATGATTCTATACAAAACAACCCGAAAGTGGTTTTGCTGCTTGCATCCATTGCTAATGACCATCAGTAAACCTATTTGTGGCAGATGGACTACCAGCTACTGTTTTATGTTGTGTATTCTCTCTGTATTGTTGTATTTTAACTCTGCACGATGAAGTTCTCAATGCTCCGTGTTTGTTCTGAATGAAATCTGATTTATCACCAGTGCTCTGCTCATCTGTGGGCCCATGATTCATCATTAATCACGAGATATAACACAAGCTATTATGCCTTGGCTAGACAGCTAGATGCTGTCTTCTGAGAGACTGGCATTCCCTTTGTAAGAGCAGAAAAGGGCTTTGTTCAAAACAGTTGTGAAATTGCGTCAGGTTCACGCAGGTGTTGGTACAACACAGCAGCTACAGTGGAGTGAAGCAGTGTGGCAGCAGGTACTGAACTGTATTTGCTTTTGATTTTCATCTCTCCTAATCCAGGTAGAATTATTTGTCATGCTTGATGACGCTGGGGTGCTTGGTCTTTTGGAAATGCAGGTTTTCTTTAGCTACATGTCTGGTGAAAGGCCATCCTGAAGCAAACATACTAAATTGATTTCCATATAGTGATTAGGCACTTCAGATACAGAACAGAAGGACCTTTCATTCTGTACTCAATTGACTAACATTAAAAAGTAGGAAATAAGTGCTAAAAGTGAACCTTGACAAATAAAATTGTTGTATTGCACTAATGAAATGCTGTTTAAAGCAGTACATGAAGAAGCTTTTTAGAAGGAATGGAAAATCCGAAACAAATTTTTCCCTTCAAAGCGGATGATTTATGCTCTGATAAAATTAGATTTTTAGTTAAAGGAATTTGCAGTCATTAAATGGTGCCCATGAAATAAGTCTCATTTATAACCATCTGCTTTATGGCTTCTGCAGAAAAGTATTCCTCAGGCAATGCATTCAAGAACTTTAGTGTCATTTTATCAAAATTGTTTGGTTCTCCACTGGTAATACTATTAAAACCTCTGAAACCTCTGTGTGATTTTTTTTTTTTTTAAAAAAAACTCGATCAGTATCTTCTATTACCTGGAGCTGATACCTTTTTGTGCTGTTCTTTAAGCCCTGCTGTGGTTTCCAGGTATTTTCACATTTTTTTTGTGTACCCTCCTGAAATCACGAGCATTCTCAGTGTCATTGGGGTTTTCTCCATGGAAGGGATGTTTCTGGGGGACACACCAAGTGCTGCTGTCTTCTCAGGAATGAGAAGTGATAGCTTGCAGCCTGACCTCACATTCTCGCATTGAAGCTTTAACAAGCTTTTTGTCTGAATCCTGCATCTGTTTTTTGGGATAGTTTATGTTCATCAGACTCTACAATTATAAGGGGAACAGAGTAAAAGAAGGGAAACTTTGAAGATCATCTTTTGTCTTTCACCATGTCTGTGCAGACATGGAAATAACAAGGGGGCATTTAATAAAAGTGAGCTGACACTTGGATGTTTTTTTAATAGAGTCTTGATAGCCTATTTCCTTTTGTTCAATATAATAGTTGTAATTAGTTTTAGTGTTCCTAAGCTTTTGAACTGCAGAGAATTCAAACAGCTTGTTAAAGTGAGGGACTCTGGGGAACTTTAAAAGTATTCTTCCCTTTTGCATATATTGCATGTACACAGGCCTAATGATAGCAGCTGTAGCTGAGGTTTTTTATCCTGTGCCCCACCTCTCAAACTAATATTTTGAAAAGCTTGGAGAGGTCCCTGGAGTATAACTGCCTGCACAGCTTGGAGCGCTGCTGCCTAAAGAGGATAAATGCTTTGAAGTCTGTACTAATCCTCAATGCCATTTTACAAATTGCTCAGGATCACTGAGGTAGACTCCTACAGGGAATAATGACAGTATTTTTATAAGCAAATATCCATTTTTTTTGTTTATCCCCCTCAGCTGACTTGGAGGGTGCCAAGGAGACCATTTCTGCCGTTCTGATCCTTCTCGAGTGTGATGAAAGCTTTGGTTTTGAGAAAGGCATCTTGTGGTCGTGTGAAGGAAAGAGAAGCAGCATCTGCTGCCTGCACAAGTGGTGACAAAGGACAGCATAAACTGTCACCGTGTTTGGGCCAGGCTGTAGTGATCTTGAGGAGACCTCAACTGTGGCTCTGTCCTGCGCTGGGAGGGGGCAGGAGGCATGAAGGAATATTTCTGTGGGCAGTAAGTGCATAACTGCAGCACTGCAGCGCGCGGTGCCCAGAGCCTTCTCTTCTCCAGGCTGAACAACCCCAACTCTCTCAGCCTGTCGCCATTACAGAGGTGCTCCAGATGGTCTCTTAACAGCCCTTCATGATTCCACTATTTCTAATACTGTCTGCAACAAGTAACTAAAATGATGGAACTCTGGATGTATTTGTAATTAAACCATAAATAATGTTACTGTGTGAAATTAAAGATTTATTCCTCTAAAGTCTCACCATTAGTGTAAGCCAGTAGTGTTGTCTGGGAATGCAACACCTTTTGAGACTTTATGCAGTGTTGTTTTAAAACAAGTTTTATATTAAAGATGGTTCTGATGATTTGCGAAAAAAATGGCAAATTATGTAGGCATGCATGGATTGAAATGAGCCCTCAGCTTTAAGCATGAGCAGTCCAGTGACCCTTGAAATTATTCAGATATGTGAACGAGTCTCTGCTAAAAATATCTGTAATGGCTCCTCCCTCCTCAACCCCAAATCTTTGGTGTGGTAATAATAACCCTCCTAACTGCTCCCTTTTAACATCAATAGAAGAAAAAAAATCCATTTTCAAGATGTTGTGTTTTACACTGTAATTTATCACACAGTGATGAATCATTTTAGGTGTTGTATGTATCCATCAAGTGTCTGTGGACAAACTGAAATGTATGCCTGTAATTACTCCTCAGTTATTGTACTGAGCTTCACAGATGCTTCCCTGGGTCAGTGACTAATGTTTTTAGGGGGGTTTGTTCATCCTGCCTTTGAACAATTCTTGTATTTAATAAAAAACACCACAAAAAATTCTCTTTTTCCTTATAGGACTCCAGAAGGTTTGAAGTTACAAGAAGAAAAGGTAGGAAAACCAGTTTTCTTTCAGTGTGTGTGTTGGTGTTGAGTATTCTTGCAGTAACTTTTTGAAAGAAGCATGAGTTCACACACTTGAAAGGTTGTGCTGCTGTGGGATTTCCAACAGTCTGTGCCTGGCACTTGTCTGACAGTTCTTAGTGCTGCAAATTGTAGATTTTTTTTTTAATGAAAAGCTGCTCTTTTAGCACAGGATTGCATGATGGTGTTGGGTGTGCAAGTCAAGGTTTGGGTGCTGGCAGGGCATCTAAATGGCTTTAAGCTGAAGGAGGATAATTAAGACTAAATATAGGAAGAAATGCTTCCCTGTGAGGGCAGTGGGGTCCTGGCACAGGTTGCCCAGAGAAGCTGTGGCTGCCCCATCTCTGGAAGTGTTCAAGGCCAGGCTGGATGGGGCTTGGAGCAACTTGGGATGGTAGAAGGTGTCCCCTGCCCATGGCAGGTGATTGGAACTGGATGAACTTCAAAGTAGTTTCAAACCCAAACCATTCTGTGATTCTGTGATAATCTCTGACCCTGGAGTGTTTCAGGGAGGAAGAAGTACAGACGATGTTTTCCATGCATCAGCCAAAGGTGATCCACCCAAAGGTGCCTTGGTGCTCTGAGCTCAGGTCCTGTTCCTGGGAGCTCTGCTGCCTCAGGAACTGATGGGCTACTGCCAGGAGTGGCTCTTCCATGGCTCAGGGCAGCTGGAGGAGAATCGGCCATCCGAGAGCTCATGCTGGTTATCATTAATTTGGATTTTGTTCAGCAGATGTTTTCTAGATCAGGCCAGTTGCTTTCCTCATCTGTCTTAGTACAATGTGAAGCGGGTGGCACTCTCCTGTTCAATGGATTAATGCATTCCCTGTTCCCTTCCAGCAGCTCCTTGATTGCCTCAGGCAACCCGTATGTTGGGAAAAGGTTGTAACTACCAGTGTTTTACTGCATAAGCAAAGAAGGTCAGGTCCAAGGTTAACTTGTCATCTGGACAAATAATCTCCTTTTTCTGTTTTTTTTTCTGTGGTTGTGTTTTTGTGTGTCTTCTGTGAGGCCGAGGCAGCAGAGAGGCTTGAATTAATTAAAAATACAGCTACTGCTAAAGGTGAAATCTGTGTAGTTTAGATGTCCAGTGCATGTGTGTGTTTGATCAGATTTCTGCCACTGTTCATGAAGAAATCCAGTTTTATTGTACTTCCATCAGTTTCAGGCTGAGGAGGGCTTTTCAGTGGGTCAAGGCTGCTTTGAGATGCAGAAGAGCATCTTGGCATTCTGGAAGTGGACACAATTTCAGTCATGCTCTGGCTGTAGTTTGTGGTGCAGTTCATTATAGGCACAAAGACTGAATCCAGTCTTGTGGAAGTACCTCTGGTCCTGTTTCAGATATGAGTTCTATTTCTAAAGTTCCCTTCCAGTAAAAGTAACCAACACTTGAGAGCTTAAAGATAGCAATTTTTGAAATCAGGATTGAGTTTACAGAACATGTGGGTTGCTTGGGCAGTGTTACTTCGGAGCAATAACTGGAATTTGAGATCAGTGCCTCAAGACACCAAATTTCCAGGCTAAGTGAGGCTGATTTCTCATTGCTGTCAGAGGATGGGTAGGACTTTTCATTTGGAGGGGTAAAACCATAATTTTTTCAGAAGTGAATTCAATACAGGGAACTTCTCTGTCAGAAGCTCCTTAGATCCATGGCTGCAGTGAAGGGGATGGCAACTGAAGGAGTTAAGGTGTATAGATAAATTTGGCTTATGCCCAGCAAGGCAATATGTGAATTATCAAATCTGTCCAAAGAACTGCAAACTCCTCAGAACTCAAGAAAATGCTAACTGACGTGATAAATACCTCTTGATCACAAAAGCCTGTGGATTTGCAGAGCTACCTGGGAATTTTCAGCAATGATTAAGTATCTTCCTCTCTGGAGTTATTCCTCAGTAATGCCTATAATAAAAGAATTCAACTAAAGGCTCCTTCAGAAACCTCTCCAGTATTAAAATGTGTGCAGAGCAGATACCATTCGGTTCCAGGAAAAAATAACAGGAAGGTCAGAATGTTTATTATGCACACTAAAGGATTTCTTATAAATTGTGTGATATGGTATGAGGTGACTTTAAGATTTAGGCTTTTTTTTCCCCTTAAAATAGTAATTGTTGTGGATAATGGTTTTTACCTGAGGAAATGAGATGATTGGAAAAGACTGGGGGGTGTGGACTTATCCTTGTTCTGTGCCCTTGGTCGAAGTTTCGGCTTTTTCTTGAAAAGCTGAAAAACTAAAAAATATCTCAGAGAAACACCCACAAAGGTGAGAGCTCAGCAGACTTACTGTGTCTGCTTTTATTATCCCAGGCTCATGGATGAGCTGAGATGATTAAAAGAAGAGCTTTTGGTGAAAGGAGGGGCAATCCTGGTTTACACTTTTCAGAATTTTTCTTTATTTTGGGACAAAAGGTTTGAGTCTTTTAGATTTAAAGCAGACGCTTTTCTTTCAAAGGGAACAAAGCCTTGATTGTTGTTGAGTGTGAAAACACTTCTTTCCCTTTTTAGCTGTGGATGGGCATAGTTAAACTGGAAGGCTTTTGGTTTCCAAAGTGTCAGGATTACATATGCTGGAGAAATTTTGAACCTGCTCCAAAGCCCATTACAGTCAATGAATGGTTTTCCTTTGACTTCCGTGGCATGAGATCAGCAGTAATTACATGATCTCTTAATTGTTGTGGTATGGAGGGGAGATGCTTCCCTGACTGCAGCTGGCAGCCGCCTCTCAGTGATGTTTGGAGACTGGTTTTCTTCTCAATTGAAATGGAAATGGCTGCAGAACTGTCTTGTTCTTGGGATGCCTAACTGGTATGCAAATATTATCCTTTTTGACCAAAAATAATTTTTTAATAAAAAAAACCCCTCAGTCTGGGGTTTGATTAGAAGCTGCAGGAATATTTTCCTAAATTCAGTTGACATTTGGCTCTGAGTGGGTCATACATATGACCCACTGTGCTATCCATCTGTATTATGCTCATGCAGTGGAAACCAGAACATGGGGTAGGGTGCCAGGTTTTGTGTTGTGCTTTGAAAACAAACAAACAAACCCTTAATCAGCCAAAAAACCTCAAAACACAATCTCAAGAAACCCCAGCATGTGATAAACAAGCACAGAATTTGAATACCATCCCCTCTGTATTGCTCTGTTGAACTAGAATTGGGGGCAAATTTGAGCAGGCAGACCTTTCTCACTAACTGAATCTTTTTTCCCATTTTTATCTTAATTTTTCATAATTTTTCTTGCCCTTAGTGCACAGGAAAGGGGAGCTGAGCCAAAAGGTGAATAACCTGCACATTTCCATCAGCTGCCCAGGGCAGTGTAATACAGCAGGAGAGCAGATGGGGAAGAATGAAACAGAAGTAGGGAGCTGGGAAAAGCAGCAGTTTGGGCAGATCTTGTGGATACAACAGGATTTCGTGAAAAGGATGTAGAATCAGAATGGTTGGGGTTGGAAGGAGCCTTAAAGCCCATCCTGTTCCACCCCTGCTGTGGGCAGGGACACCTTTCACTATCCCAGTCCAAGCTGTCCTTGGACACTCGCAGGGATGGGGCAACCACAGCTTCTCTAAGAAACCTGTGCCAGGGCCTCAGCACCCTCATAGGGAAGAATTTCTTCCTAAAATCTGCCTAATCTGAGGAGAAGACTGTGCAGAAAACTGGCAGACTGAAGAATGTGTGTTATATTGGAAGAAACACAGGACCAAGCTCTTTAGACAGCACCAGCAAACATTAGGCTGGACAGTGGCAGGGCTTAATTTTAAAGATTGGTGAGTTTTCCCTGTGTAATGAGTGTACATGAATGTATAATACTTACCTGTTGCTGTAAATTGCACCAAACGACTTACATATGTAACAGCCACATACATTTGTGTCTATCAAATTCCCTATGTCTGGCAGAACAGAGCCTCCAGTGGTTTGCCCAATTATTTTAGTGGCAAGAACACAGGAACTAATTCTGCAGCTTCTGGAGCTGACAAATGTTCCCATTTCTGCTGGCACGGTGGGGCTGAAGGATGCTCAGTGCTAGAACAAATTGTCTGCCGAGTAGAGTGATGCCCAGGCCTATGTATAGTCACATTAACCATAAAGAGACAGGTCTTCAGTAGACAGAAAAAAGCAAAGCTCTGCTGAATTAATGGACCACCTTTGCTTTATACTAGCTGAGGATCTAGCCCAAGCACTTAAAACTTTTAATTTGTTTTTATATTGCTCACAATCATCCGTCCAACAAATTAGTGTCAAAAGATGCTTTTGAAACCATTCAGCCAAGAAATGTTCAAGCAAATTGCTTCTGCTCTGACCATATAATCTTATTAAATGCGATGCAACTCCAGATTTATTCAGACAGATGACATCACACTGCCACAAAGATACAAACTTTAAATATCTGGTTTGAAATAAAAGGTTGCCACTTCTCTGAAGTTTTCACAAATACATGTGTCTATTTGTGTATATATATTACAGTTACACAATCCTCATGGTTACACTGTGATTCCTAATCACAATGAGGGGCAATAGAATGTAGTACACCCAGAGCTTTCCCAAGTTTGCCAGAGTTTTATTGAAATATCTCTGCATCAATTAGTGGTACAGGATCCAGCCACCAGCTTAAGAAATATTTCATTACTCGCCACTTCACGTCAATTCTTATGTTCTAGACAAAAAACTGACTCATGGTTATAAAACAGTAATGTCCTTTAGAAGTTCTGTTTACTTCGTCCTTTCTTTTTGCCCACTTTAAGTTTTTGCCTCTCCATGGAAGATGACAGGCACTCCAAAATTGGCAGGAGTGATAAGTTGCTCTCCTCAAATCCTTCAGGCGCTTGAAGTGGTCAGCTGTAATTACTTTGTAGTAAATCACCTATTAATTTCCCATTATGTTGGTTTTTTTCCTTTTACTGGAGTCCAAAAAAAAATTTGGCTTTTTTTCCTTATGATTTGGTCAAAACCCACCAAAAATCAGTAGCTGTGGCTGCACTGCTCTTTAGAAGCAACTGTACCCCGCGGATCTTGGTTGTCTGGCTATTGCAGTTACATCCAGATGATATATGTAAATAAATACTTGTATGTGTATGCTCTGTATAAAGTTGTATGTTCAGAAACACACTGGCTGTATTTCAGGACATGCCTCTGGAGTTTGAAGGACAGCTTTCACATTAAAAATACCTGGTTTGTTGAATCACAAGTTGGAATATTTTCCATTTTTTTATTACACCGCTTTTAACAATTACTTAGTCTTTACTTCAAACCAAGTTGTTTTTATCTCTGTCCATCTCAGCTGCTTTATTTTCACAGAAAGTTTTATCATCTCTGGCTTTGCCATCCATTGACAACATATATTCGGGTAAAAATGTTAATTTGATGTTCAGTTCCTGTGTTTCTAAGCTTGAGAAACCACAGTTTCTCTGGATTTTTTTTTGCCTCATTCCACTTGAACAACCTAGCCCTAGCTGGGAAGGGGCAAAGTGGTTTGCTCCCACACATCTTTCAGCAGTGGTGTTTAATTATAACGTGGCATATTTTGTGCTTCTAAGTGGCAGGAATTAAGAGAGGGAGTAAAACCATGTGGAGGGGGAAGAAGCTCAAATCAAGACATTAGCCAGCGTTAGGCACAGTAATAAATTAAACAGGAGTGCGAGTGCTCCTGGGCAGTCTTGCTATTGCAGTTGGTACTTCACATGTCTGGGATGAGGAGCAGGGAATTGTAGCTCAGCCAGTGAGTTCCTGAGCAGTTCCTGAACCAAATGGGGCTGGTCGTGGTGGTCACGTTTGGCTGACAAATGGCTGTTTGTTCATTGAGGTGGATTACATCTGAAAATGTGAATGCAGCCGTGGTTTAGCCCAGCTTTGCCACAGGCGCAGCACGCCCCCCTTGCATACCCAGCTCTGACTGGTGGAAGCAGAGTGGTTTTGCAGAGCTAAGGTTCTTGTAAACGGATCCATCAGTTTCTGGAGTTAAGTACTTTGGGGCAGGAGGAGCAATGAATTTTCTTCATGGCAGAATGGGCATGACTGTTTAGTAAGTAAATATTGTAGAGTGTGGCATTTCTAGAGCAGCAGATTGATGGACCTGAAGGAGCTGAAGTGAAAACTTCTTGAGTGGCAGGAAATCAGGAAGCTGTTTCCAGCAGCAGATTGGATCAAGGAACTTGTAGACAAACTTAGGAAGTGGAGAGATTTCAGCTCCCGCTGGAAGAAGAAGATGAGAACTTGTGAGGATTTACAGGAAGATACAAAATAACACATATATGTATTCCATACCACCATACCTCATAAATAAGTATCCCCAGTGCACAGGCTGAGGTCAGATGTGCCTGAAGGCATTTCTCTTTTTCCATCCAAAATTAGAACAAACTGCTGATTTGGCAGCTGAAAAAGCTGCTTGTGCTGTTGGCTTCTGTCATCCTTTGACTCCACAAGCTTCTCTGCTTTTTCCAGCTAAACTGGGCAGTCTTTTGGGAGATGCTGCTTTGTCCCACAATCCTTGTTTTGGCTGCATCTTCAGCCCCTCCAAAGCACTTTTATCCAGTTGATCCAGAGCAGTACTGGTTTGCACTGGTCTTCCAAGATAACCTGTCTTTAAGAATAAGAGGACATATTTTGAGACAGATGGGCTTTTTTTTCGACTTAATTATCCTTAGCAGCAGCAAGGTTGAAATGCACAGTGAGGTTTCAAGTCATGTTGGATGTGATTTTTTTTTTTTTTTTTTGGTTGAAAGAACAGTGGTGCATTTTTCTTTCTATGAAACACTACTTTTGTGTCCAGCCACATAACTCTGGTGCAATGCTGTTGTTACAGAGGGTATTGCATCATGTGGAAGCCCCTCTCACAAGGAGTAGGCATGCAGTACTTGCACATGATATTGAAAGGTGCAAATGCACTGCAAACCCAGAGTTTTCAGACCAGCTGTAACATAAACTCATTTGTAGGGGTTGAATAAAAAACTGGCAGCAGATATTTCTGATAATGGCAGTATAACGTAACATGCAAACACTCTCCAACAAATCATTTTATCCAGCATGTCTCAAATATTAGAAAAATGAGTAAACTCAGACTTTGAGACCAAGGACCCAAAGTCCAGGCTTGCTTATGGGTCCAGTCAGGTTTTTGAGTCATGATTTTTGACCATGCTGCTTATCTACTTAATGTATAAGAGCATGGTGTATTTTCAATTACAGACTTAATAGGTTTCAACGTGCCATTTCTTCCTGAACTGAGCTTTAACTGTAAGGCAGAGCAATTAGGTTAATATTTTTGGAGCTTCAACTTACTGCTCAAATATGAGCTAAAAATAAGAGAGAAATAACCCTCTTTTTGCTCTCTTAGTTCAGGCACTACTCCTAGGTGCTCGTGGCCTCTGCCTGTGGAAGATGCGGGTGCTGAGCCTGTCACTGGGTTAGCCCAGCTGGGGGTGGTGGTTTATGGCAGAGGAGGCTCTAAGGGGACTCTGGTGGCCTCTCCTGGAGGCGACAGGGCAGTGGCTGAGGCCATTAGCAGTCATTGCAGTGCTTAACTGTGGGGCTGTCGTATTCTTCCACCACATCCAGCTCTCACCAAACATTGTGGAATCACAGAACCCCAGAATGGTTTGGGTTGAAAGGGACTTTAAAGGTTATCTCATTACAGCCCCCTGCCATGGGCAGGGACACCTTCCACTAGACCAGGTTGCTTCAAGCCACATCCAGCCTGGCCTTGAACAGGGACAAGATAACCACAGCTTCTCTGGGCAACCGGGGTGCCAGGGACTCATGAGCCTCTCAGGGAAAAAATTTTCCCTAATGAGATGCAAAGAATGAACCATTCAGGTGTTTGGTGCTGTAGCTGTGTCCCTGGCTGCTGCCACAGCGAGTACTCTGCTTAAATTAGTGCTTTTCAGGGGGCCCTGCTTTGTGTGTAAATGGTTCTTTTGGACTTTACATTTCGAAGCAAGATTTCATTTCTGTAATTAGCACATGTCAGTATGTTTTTTAATAAGAACGTAGGAGCCTGTGGAATGGTCCACTTGTTCTTGGTGCTTGGGAAAGAAAAATCTGGTCTGTATAAGGTAATGTAATTACTTTTCTAAAGAAGCTTTTATTGTGCACCTAACTGCACATTTACTGTACTTGATAGATCCAAATAAAACCAGAACAGAATGAATAAGCCATTTTGGTCCATTGGGTAAATAAAAGAGCTAAAACATCTATAAATATGTATTTAGTCAGCAGAGCTGATTGGCTACTCTGCAACTGCTCCAGTGTCTCAGTAATCCAAGTTTAATAGCCTTCCAGAAATACTTCCTCATTTCTCATGAGGCAAGAGTTATTTATCCATGCCATGCTTCTTGCTTGTGTTTGGTGAGATCTTTTGAAGAGTATTAGACAAGTTTGTTGTTTTGCATATAACAGGTAATGGGCCCTGTGTGTTTATGAAGTAGCGTGAGAGTGATCCTCATATTTTGTCCCCATCTCCTCCTCATTATTGTCCTTGCCTCTCCCTCGTATGTGGTACATCTTTTTGTCATTCTTTTTACTCTTTTAGTGAGGTTGAGGTGTGCCTTCTTTCTGCTGAATCTGTAAGTTCTGTCTGATAAACTGTCTGCAACCATGTGACAGTCATTAGGGCTCAAGATCAGCCCAGCTGCTTTTTCCAATTGGGTGTAAAACTATTTGACTTTTATCATGAAACTCATCCAGTAGCATCTTTTACCGGGATGAAACTCATATGTGGAAAGTGACTCTGGACCTACAGACTTCAAAGCTGGTTTCTTCCAAAGGCACGATTTAGGTTTTGGCTTTTAAATTTGTTCAGCACAGGGGACCAGCTCTGCTGAGGTTATCAATGTATCTGTTCCTGGGGTTTGTGTGCACAATAATTGTTGCAAAGGCTAAAATCTGTCTTGTGCAGGCAACAGATAATAGCATCAAGTTATGCTCTAGCTTGGAAAATAAAAAATACAATAAAAAAGTGTTGTGTTTTCCATCTGCAGATTTGGAAGTTTTTCAAAATGTCACTTCTTACAAGATTTCAATTTAGTTTCTCATTGCAGCTGCAAAGCAGGTGACAGTGGCATGCAGTGCCCCTGCTTCTACTTGTTTTGCTTTTCCCATTGAAATTCTATGGTGTAAATTGCCTATAATAGGATCTTTTTTCTTTTCATATCTGAATGCTTTAAAGAATAACTTTTCTCTCCGTTATTGAAGTTAGTTTTTTTATTATCCTGGTTTTTATTCCATAGAATTATTTCTTCTGTACCCATACTTGTTTTTCAAAAATTATTAGTTTTCCCTAAATTATATAATAGTCATATTTAACTCTGGAAGCCTGTTGCCTGTTAAATACACAAGTTCATTACCTGTTTTTAGCAGAATCAACATTGTGGGAACCCTTATTCCCTGGGAAATAGAATCACTGAAGCCAGAAATTGGAAGCAGCCCTATACAGCTTCTCTGCTGTTATCAACATGTCCAACTCTGTTGGCACCTGAGTCAGTGAGGGGTGATCCATTGCCAGAGACATTTTCATGAGAAAACACTGGTTTGTGAAAAGAGAGGGTGGCTGCGGTTTGAGCAGATGTCCCAGCCTGTGAGGTACCCATGTATGCACACCAAGATGCTAATGGGACTTCCCTGGTGTGCAGGAGTTGGGATCCAGGCTACACCTGAACACTGTGCAACACTATTTAGCTGTGTGAGCCACAGGAAATTCTGATAAATGAGGAAAGTACATTCTCCTAATTCTCTCATAACACTTCAAGCAGTGACCCTCAGCAGCAGACAGGATGAGCCTGAGTGGGTCTGTCAGAGAGGGCCTCATGGTCCCACTGCTCAGGGTGGCTGGACTAGCGTACCTGTTCCTGACCTTGGAATGAGCGGCTGGAATCATAGGAAAGTTGGAGAGAAGTACAGGTTTTTACATGCTTGTAAAACCAGGCTGGGTTTTGCCATTATGATGGTGAACTGGCCAGCCTGGGCTGCAGTGTTTGTGCTGGATGTAGGACTGCAACAGCTTCCAGTGGGCTGGGGGTCTCAAAACCAATAAGGAGCAACTCCTTACTGTAAGGCAGAGCATGTGGATTAAGATAAAGCCCTTACCAGTACATTAAATTATCCTGAAAGCCCCGACTGCTCCTCTATACTACAAAGTATTCTAATTAGAGCTGTCTTTACATAAAGGTAGCAGTAAAGGAGCAGAGACAGCAGAAAGCCTCACTTTTTCTTTTGGATATATAATAAATGCTTCCTGCATGGGGAGGTTTGCATTTAGATGACATTTCTAAATATATTCAGAACAGGTCAACTGGGTTAGAGGCAGTGCTAAGTGATCATTTTTGGTGAGCCACAGAGTTTGTATTATCACTGGATCATCCTAACATGTCCTGGGAAGTATGGAGATGCTGGTGAAGTAATTGGGCTCTGAGTGAACTTCAAAAAGATTTCTGTTTGACTGTGAGACAATGCTGAGAATGACTCTTATCCCTTTTTAATGTTCACCCAATATTAATAACATCACCAGAACAAATCCTGCCTGCTGATTTGTGTGTCAGATATTGCAATTCCCTCTTCAAGGGAAACGTGTTCATCAGGCTGTGTTTATTGCAGCTGAGCTGTGTTCCCTCTGATTAGATGATCCCATCATCGTTCAGGCATCTTTACCTGACCACCCTCTGGTATTCTAAAACAGAAATAATAATTACAGGCCTCTGTCTTTCCTTTCATGCCGCTGCCTTTCCAGCAGGCAGAAGCTCTAATGTGATTATTTTGCAGGATGCTGTTTGTTTGCTGGAGGGTGAGAGGCTGGTCTTGTCGGGAGAACGGCGCTACTGGCCTTGCTGAACGCTTCTGCACAAGCATGGGTTTCTCTCTCTTTGGGAAACCTGTGGGGTTATTTTCAGTTTCAAATGTCATAGCAATTAATATTTGGAATTACATTACAACTGAAACATGTTTTATTGTATTCATTTAACAACGGGAACATGATGAAAATCATTCAGAGTATCCAACTTCTTTTCCTTTGCATTGAGGAGCTAATTTTGACTCAGTCCTCTACCGGTGGAGTTTCCATTTCACTTTCCTGATTTTGTAGCAATAATTTTCAGACCTTCCTGAAACCAAACCTGTTGTTTGTTCTTTCAGTGTATTCCCAGGGGACAATGAGATTTCTGTCAAAACAGCAGAACAGTTCCTTTCAGGAAGCTAACTGGAAGCAGGGAAAGCGGGGAGGGGGCGCGTGGCTCGGTGCGCGCGTGCCCCTGTTGCTGATGTGCTGATCAGCACACGGCTGGTGTGAGCAGGGCTCTCCAGAGAGAGCCAGCTCCAGCAGGAGAGCCATTAATATCCAGTCGTTCTGTCAGTGGGAGCTAAGCATAGTGCATTTATTTAATTTAGACATTAAATCTCTTTCTTAGCACAAACAAACACTCCTTTGCTGGCTTAAAATTCTCCTCGGCAGCTGTGCGGAAGGAGCTTTTGTCTGCAAGTCTGCTCTTTCGGGAAGGGCTCAGAGGGGGAGGTGATCATAGAAATACAGAATTGTTAAGGCTGGATCATGGAATCCAGGCATGAACCCAGCACTGCTGTGTTCCTCGTAGCTCTCCCAAGCGCTGTGCTGACCCATGCTGGCCGCTCACTGCTGGGCTGAGGGGTCTGCGTGTCTGTGGTGGCTCCAAAGGCCTTAGGTCATTAACTGCTTAAAGGTCATTGGTCAGAACTGCTCTGTTGAGTTTGCATTTTAAATAAACAGGCAGAAACTCAACATCAAACTAGATGGTTTTAGCTCACTTGCAAAATCCCATCTCCAGCTATAAAGAGGCACTCTCTAGCATTACTTACAGTTGAAGTCTGTTTGAGCAAGGATAAGATAAATTAGCTAATAATTATTAAAACTGGGACTTGTGCTGACTTAAATACAACAAACTTGGGGTTTTTTGTGTTTTTGTGTTTTTTTTATTTTTACTTCTGGTGAGAAGGGATGAGTTCAGATTTTGCCTCTTCATGAACAGAGATGAAGCTAAACATTGTCTAGATCTGCAGTGAAACTAATTCCTCACTATTTGATGTTACGCGTGCTGCAGTAAAAATAGATGTTATTTTCCACAAGTACCACCTATGTTAGTATTTTACTGGAAAGATTGCTGGTACTACCCCTCTTTTACTACAGGCAATGCCATATGACAGAAGGAAGATCTGAGGGTTCCAGGTACATACCCGTGAGCTACACGGAACGTTTTCCAAAGCCAGAGCGTTGGGTTTTGTTTAACAAGATTCAGTTAGACCTTGAGAGAACACGCAAACTTTCTTTTTTAAGGTCAGATAAAAATCTGTTTTCTGTGCTGATTATTTATCAGGCACTAGAATATGAAGGCCTAGGTTTGTATGGAGAAGAAATATCTTTTACTAGGCCAACTGAGAGAAGGAAATTGGGGAAGCTGTTGAGCACAGGAACTACTCATCAGGTCTAGAACATTAATGGCAACTGTCAGATAGTGAATCCACTCCCTTTATACTTGAACAGAATTTGCTGGTTTTAAAGTTAGTGTAAACACAGTCTTTTTACTTGCTGTCAGAATCTAGTGATGTGTGTTTGCCAGCTATTAGGATAAAAATGGCTTTCAGGTCTCCAGTTCTTGTCTCCTTTGTCTGTTTTTTGGTGGTTTTTTGTTTTTTTAATCTTTTCTTTTAGAAGGAAAAAATAAAGATAACTTTGGAGAGTGTTTCCTGTGATGCCAACTGACTGTAGGACTTAGAGAAGAGTGTGATTTGGCAGCAAAAGCTTTGAGGGTACACTGTAATGGGGGGAAGGACAGCGGAGTCTGAGACGGGTATATTTCCTCTCTACTTTTTTTACTTTCTAGCTTACAGCTTAGATTTCATATTTTGGAATTTTCTTGTTGGTGGCATGGATGGAGTCATCCTGCTGTAAGTGCCCCCTAAGTCAAGCTATAAGTTCATTCTGTCGTCTTGAGGGGCAACCGAAGGTTCACATCTGGGTAATGTGTTCACATAAGGGTAATGTGTGCCATGAAGAGTGCTGCTGACTTCATGTGTCACATGAAATGGTTTAGATTGGATATCAGGAAAAATTTCTTCACTGAAAGGGTTTTCAAGCCCTGGAAGAGGCTGCCCAGGGCAGTGCTGGAGCCCACATCCCTGGAGGGATTTAAAAGGCGTGTAGATGTGGCACTTGGGGATATTGTTAGTGCTGGGTCAGTGGTTGGATTCCATGTCTTAGAGATGTTTTCCAACCTAAATATTTTTCTGTTTCTATGATTCATGTGTGGATGAGAGCATGGGGATTGCAGCTGAGTGCCCAGTGTGTGGCACAATCTGCATTAACTGGCTGGGGTATTGTTTTGTCCAGAGGTAGATCTTATTTGGGAGCTAGGTTGCTAGAAATTAAAATTCACGGAGCAGATACTCAGACCAGATGATGTTTGTCAGGGTGTGATGCTGCTGGGTGTGATTCCCGGATCCCAGCTCTCTGCCTGTGGGGGCAGCCAGGCTGGCCAGGCTGCCAGCTGGCACTGAGAGGTGAGGGGTTTAGCTGTAATTCTCGACTTGTTTCTTGCCCTGAGACCTAGTTCAGGATTTAACAGGAATTAATTCTGGTAGAAGTTAAAAAGTAATTGTCATTTCTTCAGTGATGTATTTTTCCCTCGAGGTTTTCTTCTTCTCCATCCTCTGATAGGAAAAAACACATGAAAACAGGGTTCATTGGAGTGCAAACATCAACAAAGCTGGTGTGATTTCAGAGATAAAATCAGCTGAAAACTAATTATTGTAATACTTAACTTTATAATATTATCACAACTGTCAATATCCTGTAATCTGATAGTCACGATGTGCCTTTCTCCTTACAGAGTACTAGTGAATCCTTTAGGTCTTGCTGCTTCACAGTGGCAGTGTCATTGTTGCTGATCCAACTCTATTGACTCTGAGCTCTAAATAATTAAAACTGTATGCTTACATTAGGAAAAAAGGCAAGAAACTTTAGTAGCAGAATATCCTGCAACACTGAAGTGCAGGTTTTAGCATTTCCCTCTGTAATCGTTGTCTCAGTTTGCAAGAAAGATGTGACCCTCTGAGGGAGATGGGCTGGCATTAGTGAGATTTGTATTCCCACAGTTATCTGTGTAATTGCGTAATTATTTGTCTGAAAAAGCGAAGGTTTTTTACATGGTGAGAAGAAAGCTCTTCTCTCTAGGCAGGACTAATGTGGAACATGTTTTTAGCGTATCACCTGAAGGAGGAAAATGCACAGGAAGGAGTTTCTGCTGCTGTTTCTTGATGCTGTTTGTATTTTGTTTTGGAAGTTGGGAGCACAGCAGAGTGGCTGATCATTGAAGGTCATGAGCCAAGACCCTGTCCCTGACACTTCATGTCTTACTAAAGCTTTTGAGGAAGCAAACCAAAATATCATGAACTATACTCTGTTGGTACGTGAGAGGCTCCATCTATTCTGGTACTTCCAGCAGCAGAGGCAAAGAAGAAATTTTATGAGAGTGGTTAAAAATATACTCCTAATGATTCCTAGAGCTTAGTTAGTCTCAGTGATTTCTCTGTACACAAACCTCATTCAGTTGCTAGTTTGTGCCTTTTTCGTGATTTCAGTGAGGGAAGTGTAAAGGGAAGGTAATATCAATTGATCTAAATACAAGCTGTAAGTGGAATAGCAGGCATGACTTTGGAAAGTGCAACAGGGAGATGCTGGCTCCAGTGCTTTTGTCCTGTATCAGCACTGCTTGCGCTGAGGGTATGGATTTACTGGGTTTGTGTGCATTATTTCATCAATAAGTTGCTTTACTTTGGCAAGTCAGGGTGTAACTGATAAACCTGTTGTTTGGTCTTAATGGGTTTGGAGGCCCTAAGATGTGTCTTGACTATCATGAGTCTAATACCTATAGCTGAGTGACTTGGATGCAGAAATAATTTAACACCTAGCCACATAACTTTGAAAATACCAGGAATTCTTTACACATATATGTTGACTTTGTATATATATGTTTGTATATATATGTATATATATGTTCTCAGATGGATTTCAGCGTTCTATATTGAATTTTATTGACTGTTGGGTTTTTACCCTAAAAGTCACTGTGTTATCTTAATCACAGCCAGTAACCTTTCTCATGTGTGAAATGGGGATAACACTGGGTAAACTTAGAAACATTGCGTGGGGTGGTTGAAGTATTTTGGTCTCTTTAACATAAAGCTGTGTGCATGTGTGCCAGCGATGTACTTAGCTTTCTGCCCAGCCCCAGTTCATGACACTTTGTGATCAGGGACAGAGCCAGGTACAGCAAGCTGCTAAAATTACCGATGGGTTGGGCACCACTGTGGTACTTGGGTCAGAACTTGCCTGATATTGATGTGTGGGATTTAAATATTCCTCACCAACATCCCTTGCAAGATCTGCAGGGCATCTCTCTCTTACTTGAGTTACTGAGCCAGGAGGGGTGGACAGGCTGTCACCCAGACTGCTGTCCTCCACGGATGGATGTGTGGAAGGAAATGCATGTGGCAGGACCACGATTTGCCCATCAGAAGCCCATAGACGTTTCGTGTCCTTTGGGGACCACTGTGCTCGGTGAGGGCATCATCTCCTGTGCTCTTCTGACCCTTTATCCAGTAGGGCTCCTTTCTGCGACACAGTTCAGAACGAAGTGTGCCTGATACTGTCAGATGTTAAATGTAAAATTACATGGAGACACATCATTGGGAACCTCATTAAAATGTCTCTGGGTCCCGCTGCACTTGCTGTGCAATAATGTATCGTGTGCGGGTGGGCAGGGAAAGGGATCCTGCAAGTCCCTTAAGAAAGAGCTTCAAAGCTCTTCCCTGGAAGGAAACTTACTGCCTGAAGGAAAGTTGATGGGGTCCCCCGTGAAAGCAGCAGCAAATTGGAAAGGCTGTCAGGGACCCTGTTTGCTGCAGGGAGGGAAACTAGGAGGGAGGTGCAGGAAGGTGAGAGAGATCCCAATTTCTATCCTGTAACAATTAGAAATGGTGAGAGGGAGGAGTAAGTGGAACAAAAGGGAAGCACATGTTTGGGAAGGTGAAAGCCCCAGGTCTAGTCTGGTTTACCAACCTAAAACCTGATTGACTTATTCACGGAGGTGAGGCAGTGACTTCCAGGAGCCTAGGAGGTGGATTTGCTTTTTGCAAAAATTGTTTGCTGGACAGCTGCTGGTGCTTTCTGGTGCTTTCCACTGCTTTTCCTGTGTGCATATTTGGAGCCAGTGGTTTTCCTGTTGAAGAACTCAAAAGAAGATGCTTGACATCCTTAGGTTCACTCCAAAGAGAAACACGGGGCATTTTAGCATGGCATGCCATGACAGATATTGGCATCCTTTCAATGCTGAAAGCTTGCTGTGTGCTCTGGTCCACAGAGTATTGCTGGCCTCACTTCCTCATGGAAAACTGTCCTTCTGCCCCAAATTTCCCCGGAAGCCATGGCCTCCTTCCCATGACCGTGCCGCGTTGCTGTGGGCCAGGTCTGTTGGCTGAGCTGCCTTCACTCCCCTCAGCCCGTGCTGCTCATTCCATGTCTCTGGCGGCAGCAGTGGGAGTTGTGTGCTTGGCTGTGTTTGCAAATTTGGCCTTTAGCCGCTCGGTCTCCCGTTTTGTTGACGGCTGGAGAGATCATACAGAACATACAGAGGGATGTGGCTGTGTGCAGTGAATAATGATGAAACGCCTGGTTTGCGTTGCTGCTGCAGCATGGTTTGAAAGAGAACCTTTGTGGTGTTTGTGTTCAGAGCCTCTCTTGAAGCGAGGGCAAGCTTAAAGGGAAAGAAAAAGTGACAATTCCACATCCCGGCTAGCACCTCCTGGAACAGCATCCCTCTGTCTGTCAGACATCTCTGTGCCCCTTCCAGCAACCCTCCCAGCCTTTAACAAGTAGCACTAAGGATACTGGAGGTGAATTATCTTCAGAGGAGAACTCTTGCTGTCAGAGTGGGTAAAACAGAGTTTTCTGTTTAGCTGTGCTGAAATATTTTGGATAGATGTTTCTGTGGAATTCTGTGGAACCAGCCTCCAATGACTTTGTAAAACACAGCTCTGCGAAACAGCTTCTCGGAGCTGTCTCCGAGGAAGGCAGTACTTTTCACTGAGTGAGAGATGAGATTGCAAGGGCTGCACTTACCTCCGTTAAAAACAAATAAACATTTCAACAGCCTGAGGTAACTAAGTGTTATTCTGGTATTTTGTAACAACTTTCTTTGAGTAGAGGGAGGCTTTGTTAATACTGTAGTACTGGAGCAATACTCTGCAGCTGACATTTGCAAAATCTCTTCAGTTTTGTATTTCATTGTTTAAACAGGTCTTACTCATCCCTAAAGGTTTTGTTTTAGTGAAGGAAAAGCAGATGTGTGTACATGTGATCCAGAGTCATGAAAGAATATGAGTATGCACACTGGCTTTTTTCTTACAAATAGGAGCTTCAGACAGGAAAAAAGTCTTAATTTAATGGCCATCTGTGATCCTCCATTCCGTTAAACCAAGGGACCCCAAAACCTGGGAATGCAGAAACCAGGGACTGGGAGCCTAAGCACGCATTTAGTGTAAATGCAGTAATGCTTGAGCCAGGAAGGCATGGCGCAAACCCGCCAGCTCATCCCATTTGCAGTACTGACTGTCCTGGATTTTGTTCCTTGTTGCTTACCTGTAGGAGGTGAGAGAAGACTGAAGCCTTTATAGATTTGTCCATGGTCATGAGGAACACAGAAAAGGGCACATGGTGGCATCAGCAGGAAAAGATCACGAGCGCAGTAGAGCTATGTAGAGCTAGTGAAGATTTTACCACAAATAACTCCTCCTGCTCTGTCCTTCTTATCTCTCCCTCAGCCTTGCAAAATGTATTTCACGTACACAGTGTCTCCCTGTTAAAGCCAGTTATCTGCCTCTCAACAGCTCCTTTTTCTTCCAAAGTACTCTATTACTGCTTGGATTTGATTTTTATATATATACAATCCTTTTGCTATTGTGCTGCTTGTGTGTGGATGCAAAACTGCCTTAGCTCTCTGCCGTCGTGTTGCTGCAGTATTGATATTGCTATACATGGTGGTAAAATTAATTAAATTATGTTCTCTATTTATGAACTGGTTTATTACTTTAATTATTTATTGCTACTGCAGCTAATTTGATTTAGGCAATATTTAGTTCTGTTTCAGTAACTTTTCATTTTAGAAACAGACTGCTGTTTAGAATTCATTGGCATTAAGAACCTGTTATTGATTAGTTTGGCCTCAAACTGTATGATGAGGAAAGAGTGGCTGTGTGCCATGCGGAGCCTTCAGCCCAGATTGTTAACAGCAAGCTGCAGTTATTTTTCTGGGAACATTTCTTTGGAAAGTGTATGAAGACTTGCAGATATGTAAGGAAGGTCAAAGCCCTTCAACAATTTCTGTGGCTTGAGCTTATCTTTATAAAAAAAGAATAAAGCAAAGAATGCAGAACTGAATAACTGCAATACATCCTCCCACTTTTGTACCTCAATTACAGTGTTCAGACATGCCCTTCACTACAGAGTTTTTTTGTTGGGAATTGGCAATATCATCTGTAGTGGTGACAGTCTGCTTGTCTGTGTATCTCTTCAGTTCTCTCCAAATTGAAGAGCTTAATTCAAAACCTATTAAAATCACTCAGAAGGTTTCCTCTTTCACTTGTACTTTATTTCATGTCATAGCTCCAGTAATGACTCCCTGGCTTTTCTCTGTGTTGCTTTCTGCTGACTCCTCATGATTTAAAGATGGAGAGGTTAAACAGCTTCTCTTCTACTGTCTCCAGTTACCTGTGATAAAGCCCAAGGGCTACACTCAAGAGCAGAAAACAAAGGTCTTATTTGTAAATTAGAGTTCAAGGTCAGTTTGCAGAGTGATCTTGAGGGCGGGGGGGATCCCGCTTTTCCATTCATCCTATAGTGACACTGTATTTAGTGACCTGTCCTGCTGTGACCCTGGCAAGGCTGTGTCCAGAGGTGAGGAAATTTTATCAAAGACTTTAATGCCAGTTCTTTTGCTCTCCAGTAACTTCTCTGATCACAGTCCTTCTCTTTGGAAGTGAAGAAATCCAATATGGTCCAAAGGTCGGCATGGGGGGAGGTGGTCTTTTCAGGTGGTCAGCATGGCCACAGCATTGGGCTTGTTCACAGCCAATTTGAATGTGTGCCAAGTCCAGATTTCTCCTGTGGCCAAGACAAGGAGGTGGTGCTGGTGCCCAGCCAGTGGAGGCTGGGGCTCTGCTCCCCTCCATGGTCCTTGCATTGGGTCTGGACAGCAGCAATTTCATGTCTTTGCCTCAAATGCAGCATGTGCTTCCCAACAGATATAAAATGCTGTGGGTCCTCATGGTTTTCTTGCCTCCTAGAGGTGCATGTCATTCTTTTTCCTTCTCTTGAGCTCTTCTATGGAAAAGATTTGAGGGAGGCTTTTCTTTGTAAACTCCTTCCTCTGATGAGTATTCTTTATTTATTCTGAACAACAGTGTATTGTTAACAGCATATGCAGTAATATCAAACAGCTGCTACATCTCAAGCCAGAGGTAACTGCAGCAGTCCTGGAGTGCCTGTATAAGCTCACATCAAATCCCCATGGATAAAGGGCTCTAATAAAAATGTAAGATCATTATTTCTAATCTTGAAAGTGGACGGATGCATTTAACATATATGATTATAAACTTTGAAACAAGATGATTTCACCTGGTGGAGCATCTGGAAGTTGTTTTTTCATTATCATGTTTTAGAGAGTGAAAAATCTTGCTGTTCTCTCAGAGGATTTTGTGGGATTAGTTGCTGCTGTTTGCCGCTGCATATTCCTGCAAATGTTTGTATAATTATGCACATCTCTAGTTCACTCTGCATCCTTCTGGGGGGTTTTGCATGGCCTTCCCCAGTGATGTGCTGGAATGGTTCCCTTCAGATGTCAGGGAAAATAAGGAGAAGCTTTTCCCATGATCAGTTTGAAAAATGATCTGACAATGTGTGCAGGAGTTTACTGATGTGGCAAACTACTTTCTTGTGCCATCGGTTTGGAAATAACCATACCTGATAAAGTGATTTACATGAATGATATTTTCAGTATGAAATGCAGTAGCAACTATGCAGTGATACTTTAACTGAAGGGTTATCTACGTTCCTTTCTAACCCCCGACAGCAGGTCCCACTGTCCAGCCAGCAACTCTGACCACACATGTGCAGAAGTCTCTGGTCCTGGTGATTGAAAATTGTGATTATGAGGAAAGTGTTTCCTCAGTTGGATTTCAAGATAAGAGGTACAGACAGTAAAAATTCACTATAAGAATGTGTTTTTATCTGATAAGGACAGTTCATCTCAGTATGGATTTTCAAACTATTAGGCTAATTGCTATTGAGACACAAACTGATCTTAGACTTTTCTATTAGAATAAAGCCCAGTACAGGCAAAACCAAAACATCCACATTTAAAATGAGTAAATATTTCATTTCATCAATTTAGCTGCCTGGTTATTGCTCCTCATTTTCAGGAACTTTACTAGAAAGGAGATGCAGAGGAGGAAATAAAGAGGTAAACAGTGTGAGAATGGGAAGGAAGGGAGGTATTTGGAGACTGGTGCAAATTCTACATTTGGCTGGAATATCAATCTGATGCGTTGAAGAGGAAGCAGCTTTTTGGGAAAGTGGGACCAGGCAAGTGTAAAAGTGGTGGAAATATCTTGTAATGGAAAATGCTCAAGTTCCTACTAGGGAAGGACCATGGTAAGCTTATAATTTTTTTTCCAAAAATAATCTACTTCTGGCTGGCCAGACATGTTTAAATTAGATCAGTGCATAAGGCTCTTAAATCACATCCTTTCACAGGATGTTTTAAGGGTATTACAAGTTTTTCTTCAGATGTTGCTTTCCAACTTCCAAAGGTAAGACAGGAGTTACTGATGGAGGAGCGGGCAGAGCAATGTTACTTGGGAATAAGGATACTCCAGAGAGTCTTAAAGAATAAAAGTTCAATGGGAAGTTTCTCCATGTTCTTCTTGGATAGAAACAGTACAGTACAAGCAGAAAGAGTGACAGAGAAAAGAGAAACTTGTAAATAATTTGGGCAATATAAGTGTGTAATATAATTTAAGCATATGACCTTTCATAATTTCTTGACCACTTTTGAAAGACACCTTAAGGCTGCTGGCTTTACTGCAAGGTCTCAACCAACCAAGGGCTTGGTGTCTTTAATGATCTTTCCACAAAGATGTGAGTAAAATGGAGTCTTTTCACAGACTTTTAAAACTTTATTTTTTTTCAAAGGTAAACTTAATTAATAGAATCAACTGACACCTGCAGTTAAACCAGCTAACACATTCTCTTTCCTCAAATGTTTAACCTTTACTAATGAATACTGTTGTGCAGTCTGCTGTAGCATCCCTGACTTTGTTCAGCCATGGAGAAGCCAGGGGTTTCTTTTGTAAGAACTCAGAGCTTGGCCTCAGTGATCTTGGAGGCGTTTTCCAACACAAATGATTCTGTCATTTAACTGTAACACCAATTCTGAATACCAAATCCACGCTTTCCTTGGAGATAGGAGCGTTTAAGATGAATTTCTTAATTTTTGGTGGGGCGATGTGAAACCAAACTTGATTCCACTGAGCCCATCTCCGTGGCTCCACATGGAGCTCACTCATTCCTCTAGAAAAACCATTTCAAATCTTGTCAAAACTTAGGAGCACAAACAATATGTGAAACAATTCAATGATTTAACACTATTTAAAATAGAAGGACTCCTGTTATGCCTCTTGCCTCCCTTTTAAAGCAATTCCATCAAGAGCATTTGAAACCAATGACTTTCAACTCCTCTGTGCATCCACATGTCTCAAAGAAGGAGTAAGGATGTTACTGAAAATTTAAATAATGACTTTGGAAACCAGCAGCAACATGAAATGAGTGCATCTGTCAGTCACTGCAATCCCTGTGTGTAGCAGCAAAGTTGGCTTTAAAATTGCCCTTGGTGACATTGCACACCCAGTTTTACTCCTTTTGATAAAGGTAATTGTTAAGGGTTTTTTTTTCCTGTAAGCACAAAACAGGTGATTAAAGCCAGGTGAAGTTTTGTGCTTGTACAGTGGCTTAATTATAACTTTAAAATGTGCTGGTTAATGAAAAGAATCAGAAGTAAAAGGGTATGTTAATTTTACTTGGTCTGTAATATTGCAGCAGTTATGTTCAATCATTTGTGAGACAGAAGGCTGTAAAATACATCCTGTAATTAGGCTACAGTAAAACCAAACATCATCATCAATAACAAAATCCCACTATTTATTTACTGATCTCTAAATAAAGTGTGATTGCAGTAAATATGATGGGAGACAATTAAACTGAATGAAGGAGTGTTGTAAACATTGTATTGCAATGAAAACAGAAAATTAATGTGTTGGCAGACCACATAGTTAAGACTCCAAAATGCATTTATAACTATGTCCTTTTGATAAATGCTTCAGTACCTCTGAATTTTTTCAAATTGATTCAGGAATGTCCAAGTGCCATAGTACCTTGCCCAGCCTCTGTCCGGGCTGTTGTGCTTCTTATTTTCAGTGAAAGCATTGCAAGTAAAGAACGTTTTCCATAAGCAGACCTGGCTAATACCCACAACTCCATAAAATGAAAATACAGCTTGCATTGGAAGGATTAATGAGTGTATTGTCACAGATGTCAAACTGTTATGGACTTGATGGCAGTAAATCTTTTCCTGAGGATTGCTTCTTTTCTGTCTTGTGTATTTTCACTAAAACCATCAAAATACATTTTAAGTGATCCAGTGTTTGCTAATATGGTTGTGCTCTGTTCTTCTGTTTTGTTTTGAAACTGCTGGATCCAGAAATGACGATCCTGTGCCACAGAGAGGAAACCTTGCCTACGATGCAGCTCCTGCTAAAGGTGTTACTTGGAATAGCTGCCGAAAGCCCAGTCTTCTGCCTTGCTGCAGCGGAGGTTATTAATTGCAACCACCATGCAAAACTACTCTGTTGCCTCTATGTAAAACCCTCCTCCATTTTTGTGTCCTTTTTTTATTTTTTGAGGGTGATCTAGTCAGTCATGCTCAGATTCCAGTTTCCCACTGGACAAGCTCTTGTTGTCCCGTGGCTTTGTAGCATCACCACAGAGGAGCTGCTCAGGGCACATGGACGAGTCTGGCTCTCAAATGCCTCCACCTTTCACAGAGGGAACAAAGCTCTAAGTTTATTTGCTGCTTTTCCAACCAGATCAGTGCCCAATTAATGGGAAGCCCATATGCAATCTACAGAGCTGTGTTCATCAAAAATGTCAAAATTCTTTATTACTGTGAAGAACGACGCGCCACCTTGTGAAGTTTAACGATTTATTATTAAAAAAACAATTAGGGAAGCCCACAATAGAAAAAGCAGCACTGGGTGCGTGGCTGGTCTGGCCAGAGGCACACCCTCTGAGCCGCGTGGAGTCGACTTTTATGCCCCTGAAGTGTCACTCAGGAGATTTTGATACATTTAACCAATCCAGGGTCTTGATTTCTTGGTCCGTCCCTTTGCCCGCCTATTCAGGGCGCTCTGACCTGCACCCGCCCACATGGAGCATGCCCAGCTGTGAGATTGGGCGGGATTCCTCCTTGACCAGCATCCCGAGTGACACCTTACAGGGAACTTTCTGGAAGGTTTCCCTCACTCCTCGGCAGCCATTTTGTCCCTTGAATCCCTATTATAGATATTGAACCTTATCAATTACATATAACCAGAACAATTAACAGTATTGTAACATCCAAGAATAATGATAATTAACAGAACATTGCAATATCCTTAACTTATTCAACACACTGAACCAATCATAACTCACAGAACTCATTAACCAGTGACTTCTTAACCTCATTGCAATTTTAATATACAAAAGTCAACTCCCTTTAACTGTCATCTATAACAATTACATACAAAAGAGATGCTGGGAGTTAGGATTCATGGGAGAGGTGTCAGAACTGTCAGTGTACCAAGCTACTAAGTACTGACTTCATGCTTTTGGAGGACTTTCTCCATAAAACAAGGTGGAAAGGAGTTGAGGTTGGAACACCAAGTACACTGCAGGGATAGGTGAATGCAGAGACCATTAGGAGCCTTCTCTCTTGAACTGTACTTTGTGATAGAAGAACATGAAAATCCCTCACTGCAGGTCCCTGGTTGCAATGATGTTAATGGAGCTTTGAATAACGCAGTGCAGTATTGCTGCAGTCCCATGGTTTTATCATCCTTTTCCCATTATTTCTACTTCTTCTGTGGGAACCAGACAGATCCTTTCTATTCTTACTTTTCTTTTTGGACATAAAGTGTGCGGGATGCTGTCGGGATGGCATCGATGTATGTGCAGGCACACTGAACTGTCCCATGCAGCCTCACGCACTCTGCAGCACAGATGGATCTTGTGCCTAGCAATTAATTCCTATTTCTGAGCTCCCTTCCTGCCATTCTCCTGGACCTGGGCTGATGGAGATGTTTCACACCCCTGGGGAAGCTGAGAAGCATAGCTACTTGTTTCTCTCTCCATGTGTATTTAAATGAGTTAGGAGCAGAGCCCTTGCACTTGACGCTTTATCAATACTGTCTTCATTAGAAGTTCATTTCTGTTCATTAAAGTTCGCTTTTTTAGATGTAATGTGTCACTTCTGCCCAAGTGAGAAGAAGGGTATCTGTAGGAGTGGGGTGGCTGCATTATTTTGATGTAGTAGATTCACAAGGAAATGCGTGATACGTGCATATTGTCTGATGGTTCCCACCCATAGCTGGAGCTGATTCAGGTTCAGATTAAAACTCTACAGGTTAAGACCCATCAGCAGTTTTGACTGGTACCACCTGAGCTTGAAACTGAGGGTTTTGTGGAGGCAAAACATCCTTCTATTCCCTACCCACATCTTCCATTTGACTTGCCAGAGAACAGCCATGGACATCACCTCACCAAGGCCAGATTTCAAATTCAGTTCCTGTTTGTAGTGGAAGGTTTATTTAGAGTCATGTTCTTTGATTAAATCCAGTCTGTGAAAATTCACCTGAAGATTCCTGTAGTGTCTTTTCTAATCTGGACATCACTGTGATGACCCGTAGGCTACTGGACTACTAAGGAAAATCCTAAGAAAATACTCAGGCTTCATTAAAGGCTTCAAGATATGCTGCATGTTTTTATCTATAAAGGAAAACTATTGCTTTTCCTTAAAACGTAAAACAATCAGGCTGAATATAAAAAATTGGATTAAAGGCTCCTACCAATAAAAACTTAATTATTTGCTGTGCTCTAAGATTTTCCATTCTGTGCAAAAAGGAGCTGTTGGAGGTAGGTGGTGGATCATCCCAAGATGTAAAACCAAAATAGCAGGTCCAAACTGCTGGTAATGTGTATAAATACTTGAAGGAAGGACCCAGCTCTCCCTGCTCTCTGAATTGACTATGCCCTGATTCATATTTATTAAGTTATGATAGAAATTCTTGGTGGCTTTTTGAGAAACAAATATAATATTAATGTTGGCAATTAACCCAGTTGTTCTACCATGCAAAAGGTGCAATTTTCCTCTTAATGAAAAATTTAGATCTGCTTTGATCATGTGGAAAGCATGAAGTAAACTAATGAAGCAACTTCAGGACATGAATTCCAACATTCTTACTAGGTAACAACATAGCATCGCTCCTCGTAGGCCCAGAGGATCTAACTACAACCTCAAAATAGAAAATCACAGAAGAAATTGCAATTAAATTTGCAGTGCGTTCAAAGAGCTGGAAGGAATTGTGTCAGGCTTGAAAGTGTATCATCTATTCTCTTTGCTGATGCATACAGTCTCTTCCCTCTCCAAGAGAGATGGCATGATCTCTCCAAATAAGTAGAGGAGCTGGCAAACAGATATTTTCGTGGTCATTAATAGAATCAAGCACAGATTCAAGATACTGATAAAGCAAACTGCAGCCTGTGCAGGAGGATATCTGAGTGTGCAGTGTAGGAAATGCAGTGGTGGTGGTGATGAGTAACATGCCCAGGATGCGTATTCCTCTGGTTAGAAGGAATCCTGTGTGGGCTATCCTAGGGGTACCTGAGATAGGTGATGAGTTAGGGGCTTAACCTACATGTTGGTTTGGCGTAAAAATTAATGCCCATGAAAGGGAAGGGTGGATTTTTGATGCAGGAGCGCTGGGGGAGGTGTTGCTCACAGTGCTGGCACAGAGCTGCACTCAGGCATCCTGTGAGCAACTTCAGCTTCCCAGTCTGGGACTGCAGGTTGCCAAAATCCCTTTGGCAAAGCCAGGCTATGCTTTGTGAGGCTTAAATGACTCCTTCAGGAATGTATCTGCTGCATCTGTTCAGGGGGAAAAAAGGATGGTAAATCACAATGGTGCTAATTGATTGTTGTGGAAAAGGTTTTTATCACTTGCATAGAACCACAGAATCATTAAAGTTGGAAAAGACATTTAGGATCATGAAGTCCAACAATCAACCCAGCACAACCATGGTCACCACTCAACCACATCCCAAATGTCCCCCCATCCACATGGTTTTTGAACAGTTGTGGAGATGGTGACTCCGGAACATCCCTGGGCAATCTGTTTCAATGCTTGACAACCCTTTCCATGAAGAAATTTTTCCTAATTTCTAGTCTAAACTTCTCCTGGTGCAACTTGATGCCATTTTCTCTCTTCTGTCACTTATTGCCTCTTTTGTTCTGTAAGTCTACAGTTCAACTGTTGAAGTAATACCAAAGTCTGCCAGGAATGAGGAACATTCATACGCATCAGTATTTGAGGGCTGTATTTATTTAGAAACCTTTCAGGAGATACACAAATTATTGCTGCTGTGAACCTTGCAATAGAGCTGTGAATAACTTCTTTTTGAGCTCTAACTGCATTGAAATTGTGAGAATTAATAAAGTCGAGATGCAAGCACAGCAAAAAGCTTTACAGGCAGCTTCCAAACTCCTGCCTCATGAAGAGCAGCAGCATCACATGAGCTGGAATGAGCAGATGAAGCTGCGTGGGAGGACCTGCAGTACCCAGCTGTGCTGGAAGTTGGAGGCACGGTGTGACCAGGAGCCTCCACTGTGGGATGGAAGAGGTGCCCATGCTGCAATAAATACTGCTGTTCCTGAAGCTAGAGAGAAAAGTCCCAACCAATAAGGCTGAGGTGACAAGATAGGACAGAGGAACAGAGCAAGGAGGGTACAGTTTTGAAAAGGACAACCCATCCAAAGGCTTTCTTTTTATGCTTCAATATGTGCATCCATGTATAATTGAAAGAGAAAGGTATTAACTACATTCAGAGAAAAGTGCCAAGATATGTTTTGAAAAGCATTCGAATATTTTGATAAGTTCTAGAGCACTTTAAGGGGTGGCTTGTTTTTTTTTCGTAGCTTGGCTTGATGTGAAGTGTATCTCTGCAATGTGAGAGGAAATTGTATCTCGAAAAGGCATCTAAGCTTACATTAGCATGACTGTCATTTTCATGCTAATGGGTTATTAGAGGCTGAGTTACACTGAAGACAGGAAACCTTTAGGGTCTGTTTAAGGCATCATAAATATGAATACTGCTGTCTTTTCATGTAACTCTGTTTTTATTGAGAAAAAACGAGAGCCATCTTTTATCTTGTAAAGACCTTACTAAAAAGAGTGATTAGTATGTTAGGTTTGTTTTGTAATGTTTTTTGCATTCAGGAAGTTAACACACTCAGTGATGTGGTCTCACTCTCTGTGTTTATTTTGCACCAAGGTTGCTCACGTGAACCTGACTGATAGAACCTGTGTACAGGAGGTCTGGCTGCGCACTGAGCCCTGCGAGTGGGAAGGGCTCAGCATTGCGAATCTCTCCCAGAAAACCAGCAGGGAAGCTGTGCACGCCTTCTGCAGAAGGTTTCATTTGTCTCCCTTGCTTTGCAGCATCAGGACCCAGCGTCAGTTACGTGACATCTGCCATTCATTGTCACTGGACATAGTGGAATTGGAAAGCAGGAAAACACATCTTTAGAGACAGCTCAGTCTTACAGCATTAATAGAGAATGTGGTATGGAGATCTGTTTTTCAGATGGCAAGGACAGTGTTTGTGTTTACTTCTGGTCATTAATGCTTTTCTCTTGCTTCAACATGGAAAAAAAACCAACCCAGAGTCTGGGCACTAGAATAGTTTGGGATGAGAGAAGCAATCCACGTGTAATGCTTTAGATCACAATTTCTAATCTCATCATTGTGCCAAGAACCCACTTGCTATTAAGCACTGAATTTTTATGAGGTGTTTATGCACAAGGCTGGGAGGTTAAGTCTCTTGTCTCAAAAAATCAGCCCTCCTTGCCATGGTCTGAGCCTTGCTCCTCCACCTTCTTCTGGCACAGCCCCATATAACAGTTTTGATGATGTGACAGAAAAATGTAAAAGATTTAGAAGGATTTGTTCACTTTGGCTGCATATGGAAACTTCTTTGCACCAAGGAAAACATTTTTTAACATCAACCACACAGCAATTAAGGGTAGTTAATATTTACATGGCATTTTGAAGGGGCATGGTGATAAATTCCTATATGATTTTCCAGAGATAAACTTAATGTGAAATCCGTGAATAAACAACAAGGCACAAACAAGACAAAGTGAAGGGGTGTCAGCATTTTGCATCCCTTTCCCTTCTGTCATTTATCCTTCTTGCTCTTGCTGTATTGCAAAGCAAAGGCAGTGGAAGCTGGGATTCTCCATCAAAGAAAGTTTCTTACTCTTTACTCAATTTCTTTCCTCTTTATTGACCACTCTCTGTCTCCTAGATTTTAGCAATATGTTAATAGATATTTGTCCATTCTTCCATAAATAGATCATGTAGGTGATAAATAGCTCTTTTACAGTGCAGGTCTACACACTCAACAAAGCTACACGCAGTGAGACTTGCCAGAAGCAAAATCAATTGGTTAAACTTTGAATATTTCAAAGAAGTTCAGTTCTGTGAATGAACAAAGATGCTGTAATGCACTCAAGCCATTTTTCTGGCTAAAAAGCATATCTGGTGAAAAAATAGCATTGCTTGAACATGCAGAAGTAAAGAATACCACCCAAAAATTAATTGTTAAAATGGCTGGTCTCAGCTCTCTAATAATCCAGCTCAGAAGCAGAGCTTTGATAGTTTGTAAACTGTTGTAATATGCCTGGGCTACAGAGCTTCAAGGAGAGGATTAGAGCTTAACCTGTCCGGAACATATTCCCAGTTGTCTGAGATAGCTGGGCTTTGGCAGGTCCTGGCAGTGCTAATGCTAGCTCTGCTGCCAGTATGGCTGTGCTCCTGCAGGGATCAGCCTGGCAGCGTGTTTCCAAGCCAGAGAATCTGCATGTCACTGCTGTGGCACAGGTGAAGCTGCTGCTGCAGCGCTCTGTGGTGTGAGTGGGTTCAGCAGGAGCAGCACCTGTGAGTGGCTGCTTGGATGCTGTGCTGATGGGATGAGGTCCTGCCGTGTGGTCAAAGGGATTCCCCTTAGCACACAGTCAAGCTGATGTGCTGTAAATCTGTGAAAATCTTGTGGAATTTTATTTATGGTTTCTCAGAGGCCCCGTAGGTGTTTTTTTTTTAAGGATTATTTTACGTTCTTTATTGGTCCTTAAGGTTTATTAAATATCAGCATCCTTAAGGTTCATGATACACAGGAAACAGCTCTGAGCTCTCCTGTCCTTCAGCAAAGCTGCTTCTGTTGTATTTGAAGATACATCCCTTTCTCTCTCCACAGTCTATTGCAGTGTACCCTGGTTAGGGCTTTAGGAGAGCTAACAGGGAGACTACATTGCCATGGGTTATATTTTAATTTAGGTATGATAAAGGACCTTGATCTGCAAATCTGCTTTTGTGTTCACTGCTTTTGTGAACGCTCTTTTCAATCTTTGCTACAAGTTCTTAGCTGCACAAAGTTTTGGTAGTAGAATGTATTTAAATCATCTTTTGTACAAAGGGGTTAATTTTTTCCTTATATTCTACTGAATGTTTATTGGAAAAGACATAAAATAATTTTGCAGACTTTTCTGAATTTCAGTGGGATAACATTTGCTTACCAAATGCACTGGTTTTGGAGCATTTCCATACTCATCTCCCTTTGCATGCAGCTGTATACATCTTCTCCCTTCCTATAGCCAATTAGTTTTCAGCAGCAAGGTATTAAATCTTTCCACTCACATGGCTTCTGCTGTTGCAGTCTATAAGTCTTTGACTGTGATACTTTGACTTGTCCCTCTGCCTTGCAGGATTCCCAGGGAGCCCAGCAGTGACCAACTCACATAGCTGTATAGATTTGCAATTAAAAGCAGTTTCAAATGCAGCTAAACACATCGGGAAAAGATGGTTTTACTGTCTGTTTTTGATGTTTCCTTGAAAGTGCGGTTGTATTCTTCTGAAATGAGTTAACCCGACCGTGAAAATGCTGCAAACAAGTTTCACCCATTAACCAGAGCTGATTACACAGTGGCAAATAGTTGCCACAGGCTATCAGGTTTTTGAAGACCATGGGGAGGTGGCTGCCGCACTTAGGAGAGTTTTGTTTGACAGCACAATGCTGAGTTTTGGCTCAGTGTTTGATTGGAAAAGTCCTGATCTGGTGCAGAAAGCAGAGTCTCCCAGCTGGGATCATCTTCACTGATGAGGAAACTAATTCTCCATGCACCAATTGTGCTGTAAGGAAATCCCTATTCTCAGTGTGGATACACAGAATGGTTTGGGTTGGAAGGGAGCTTAAAGATGATCTTGTTCTGACCCCTTGCCATGGGCAGGGACATCTTCCTCTAGACCAGGTTGCTCTAAGCCCCATCCAGTATGAGCTTGAACACTTCCAGGCACAGAGCAGCCATTCCTTCTTTCTCCTAGTTCTTGTTTCCAGAGGCAGGAGCCCTGCCCAAATTACAGAGGAGGTACAACACAAAAAAGGTCCTGGGAAATTAATGATTTTCTCATCCCTCTCATTTATTTCTCTTTTTCATTGAGAAAATGCAACAGTTTTGGCAAAGGCTGGCACTGCTTCTTCTGACGCTGATGGTGTCTGACACAGCATTAATGTGGAGTCAGACATGAAAAATAATGGAAGTAGCATTGATTTGTTGTTTTCCAGGTTGGTTAAGTTCCTTCTGATTGAGGAAAAGGATTTAAATATAGCTTGGCAGTCTGGAGGGAATAAATACAACTGGGAGTTGTGTTTTCACTGATATTATTTGTGAAGCTTCCACACTGCTTTCAGAGGATTCTGAAATTGTTATTAAGGGTGGGATCCCAATAAAGCTTACAGAAAAAAAAATTAAAAAGAGGTTTTTAATTTCTCTTGTGTCTCAGTGATCCTTATGGGTCTCTTCCAACTCAGGATATTCTATAATTCATTGTGGTAGGTGTTAAATGCAGCATTTGCCCTCCACATTCATGCTTTAATGCCATTGTCACTAAATTCAGCAGTTTACAAATTGCAAATTTTGATTTGCAAAATGGGGCAAAATGCAGATGAAGGTGAGCAGAGGTATCAAATGCAGTCTTATATAAATAACCAGAATTCTACACTCCTTTTGAAGGCACTGCTGGTGCTGCTGTGCTGCTTTCTGCCAGGACCTGAACACTGAGCTCTGCTGGGCAGGGGTTGTGTTGAGGCCTCGTTTAAGGGCTGTGATCCCCAGGTGTTCTGAATGGGAAAGGCACTGCAAGGAGCAGGAAGGGAAAGCCTTCATGAGGTGGTTCTCAGATAACCTATGTTAGTAGGAAGGACCTCATCAGTAGAATTGCTCTGTCCCTAAAACACTGTGGATTTAAATATTTTTTAAATACAAGGTTTTAAAATAAATTGTAATTTTTTCCAAAGTTTTCTTGGGTTTTTTTTTTTTTTTGTGCCTCACTTGAAGTGATAAAACCTTTTTTGCCCTGTAAGCTGGCTACACCCTGGCTCCTGACTGTAGTCTAGGGCTTTTACTGAGCTTCATGGGTGTGTGGCGGTTCAGGTGTTCAGAGAAACACCGGAAATGCCTGTTTAAATTCTTCTCCAGCTACTGGAATAAAGAAGATAAATCGTAAATAAACTTAAATGATGATCTACCTTCTTTACAGATTTCTCTCCGCACCTTATGTAGCAGAAAAATCTGTGTTGTAAATCCCCTGTGAAGCTCTTTCTGCTGGCAGTTCCCGTGGCTGCATTAAAGGAATGCTCACTGCCATATTTCAAACCTTGGGCACCTTTTATTTTCCTCATGCAAGTGTGCTCCTGAGTGCAACCGGGGGAGAGAGACAGCAGTTAGTCTAGATGATGCGCTCTGCAAGCTCAGATAAGAATATCATGACCTAGAAAAGAAAAAAAAAAAGGTAAAAAAGCCCCATAACTCAGAGGTTCTTGTTCCCTCGGATAATATGGAGCATGCTCAGCGCACCTGGGAATGGAGACCCATCTCCTGGGAAGCAGTGAACTTAAAAAGTGCTGGTGCTGCTGAAGGTAAAAAGAGAGATTGAGGTCTTTTGGGTTTTTCTTATCTGTCTGGTTTCTGAGGCCTCAACTCTCTGGCAAACTTCCATATTCTGCTCTGAGAGAGAGAAGGGAGCAGCTGTGTCAGTGTTACCTCTTGCCACCATACCTGCTCCACTTTGTTGCTGACATTGTCAGCTGAATCAGAGTGGGGAAAAAACACCTTTTGTTATTGCTTTCTGCTTACCAAGTTGTGTTTAAAGACTAAATTGGGACGTGTCTTGTCATCTTTGTGCCATGGACATGGAAATGCTGAATCTGCACACAGGATGTGAAAAAGGACTTCTGGACCAAAGATTCAGGCTCTGTGCTGATATGGGGTTGTTTGGTTTT